>JAYKKM010000428.1:3497500-3695000 GCA_035772405.1 Chrysogorgia sp. JL179-B06
CTGTACTCTCTGCATGATCCTTAATTGCAGACTCGTTTCTTTTTCTGACTCCTTCTTCTTCTGAATATATATATATATATATTATATATATATATATATATATATATATATATATATATATATATATATATATATATATATATATATATATATATATATATATATATATATATATATATATAATATATATATATATATATATATATATATATTAATAGTCACTCATTCCTTATAAGGAGGCGCAAATAGAAGGCATTGACGCAAATAATAGAGTGAATCTGACACGTTGAACCCTCGTCACACAAAACAACAAAGGTCCTAACCATTTGGCAAACGTTTTCTTGAGAAATAAACCACCCCCAAAGCTATAGAATATATCAAAGGAAAGTTAAATTATCTATTACAACATACGTAAGGCTTTACCTCGGTAGCTATAACTTAGTTCTCTTTAAAAGCGCGGATAATCGAACATGCCCAAAAATATAATTTTCGTAATACGGATACCATCTTGTAAACCAACTTTCGGCTGTCTTCGACGAACGTTTTCTTGAGAAATAATCAACTCCCAAAGCTACAATATATATTAAAACAAAGATAGTTATATCTGTTTACAATATGCGTACATCTTTATATAATCCGGCTAGCGAACGTAGTTTTCTTAAAAAGAGCGGATAATCGAACATATCGTAACGTATTAACAATCCCACATCCAGTGGGCTGGCGAGTGCCATGTATTTGCGCGTCAATGCTTTGTATTTGCTTTATATGGAATACGTATAAGCAACAATTCCGTGAATTGGGTTATACAAGCATCCAGTAATTTCTGATGAAGTCGCGGCGTAGTACAACGAAAGCTAAAACTTCAGATCAACAAGTAGGCCGAACTTCACTTGCAATTTAATGTATTGCTCGTCATGCTCCATTGCTCAGCGTTCACTAGTAAACTATACTATACTAAACTAAGGCCAGTTTCAGATGCTGAACGTCTCATGAGCCGAAGCTTATTCCAATCACAGGGAGCCGTAACGTCTATTAGTGAAGCGAGTTTAACAGTAAATCGGGTTTATTTGGTATTTTTTACACAATAATTGTATTAAATCGCTATTAAAATGTTCTTACTTGTTAATTTTGTCGACAATCAGGACAAATTACAGGCAACCATGAACCAGACCAGAAAGGCAACGAGTCAGTTGGGAAGGCCGTTGACTGTGGTTGCCCCGCCCCCTTCGTTAGCGTCTCGATCCGTTAGACAGCCCCTTCGTGGCTTTCCGAGATGTAAACACTGACTCGTAGCTAGCCTTTCTGGTCTGGTTGCCTGTAATTTGTCCTGATTGTCGACAAAATTAACAAGTAAGAACATTTTAATAGCGATTTAATACAATTATTGTGTAAAAATTCCAAATAAATCCGATTTACTGTTAAACTCGCTTCACTAATAGACGTTACGGCTCGCTGTGTTCCAATCTACGATTTAGATCACTAGCTGTTGATTCAGATGCAGAACTTCAGCCGAGCTTCAATATCAGCGTTCGGCTGTGCCGAATATGCTTTAGCCTCTACCTCAACTTCTATCTATTTCCTAAAACTATTTAACATTGAAGACAAGGACCGGCAAGTGGACATAAATACTGTAGTTACTAAAATGTGCTGTACTGCGTAGATGCTCACTCAACGATGCTCAGACGTATGGATGACTTTGCAACGATACATGATTCAAAGTTATCATCCTGGAAACATGTTGAGACTTGAGACAACAACTGGATGTAGTGAGGGTCACAATTTTGTCATTGACAATTTAGACTTGCGCCAGAATGTAAGCAACATATGACAAAACAGAACCAGAATTTAGACTATCACTGGGTCAATGGTAACATTATCTGCAACAGAGTTTCTGGTAACCACTTACCTGATGATGGTCCTATTAAGTCAAGATGTGATGGATGTGGAAATGAGTGAGGTGTTGCCAGGCCCAGATGATCATTTAGCCTATGCCAAAAATCTAAAGGTTCACATACAGAGAATTCTGGTTACAAGGCTTCCTTGCTTAGAAACAGTGAAAGGATGTGTGGTGCAACATATACCACATCCACATCAGAAGGAGATGCATACACAACCAAAGAAGGTTGGTTTACAATAATTTGTTCCTGGTTGGTGATATTATTTTGTCCAAGTGATCTCTTAGAACTTGCAGTGACTATGGAGGTCAGAAAATATACTTTCTAATTTATTACTGTATAATGCAGTGTGTGCTTAGCATTTACAAAGAAAAACATTTAGGTCCACCTTTGGCTTTTCAATGGAGAATGGACACTGTGATCTTTGTATGTTTAAAACCTAGACAACATGCCATAACCACCCATTCTGCACGTTGTAAGCAATAAATTATTGGCATTATCTTAGCATTATAACCAATAAGTTATTGGATTGTAGTACAATTGTAAGCGCATATGCGTGTAACAGTCATTTACTAGTCCCACATTCATAGTCTCTCTCACTAGTCTACTAATTTAGAACCCCAAGTAGGTGAGTGGATGTGGTGGGGGTTCGAAGCGGAGAAAATACGGGCGGGGGGTTAAGGTTAGAAAATTCGCTAGCCGGGGGTTAGGACCTTGGTTATAATCAATAACGTATTGGTTACAACGCTATCACATTGAAAATTGGAAGCAAGTACAGTACAGTGTTCTAACTTTGACCAATCAGTCACCCCTAGAGACCCAGAGACCTAGAGACCTACGACCCAGAAACCCAATCCAGTACTTTCTGTAGCTTAATCAAGTGGGTTATTTTTTCGATAATATATGATAATTATTATACTTATGCTCTGACGTCACCCGTGACTTGCTATATGGCCCATCAACCAAAGCTTTAAAACATTAGGCATATTGTCCCCCCCCCCGTAGTTTTCTAATGGTTTGAA
The DNA here is from genome assembly GCA_035772405.1 of Chrysogorgia sp. JL179-B06. NCBI lineage: Eukaryota > Metazoa > Cnidaria > Anthozoa > Scleralcyonacea > Chrysogorgiidae > Chrysogorgia > Chrysogorgia sp. JL179-B06. Next base: position 3,500,418 of record JAYKKM010000428.1, read on the forward strand.
AACAATGTTGGTTTTTAAAATATTTGTTAACTTTTAATATTTTTAAAATAGATTTCACTTGGTCTGCTGTTTCACAATGAAAATACAACAGATGGTATCACTAAAGTCATTGAACATCTTCAACAATACCTTGCATGTCAAGGTTGATGAAGGTGAAGATGTTAAATTCATTGAGCAAGGCCTTGTTGGAGACCAGTTGACCGTTGAGAGAGGTTTAAATGATGCACAATCAAGAAAGAATGGATATGATGCAACAGAAAGGCCGGAAGGGTTTCATTGGGGAGTTGCTGATTGGAATACTGGGATGAAAGTCTGCTCAGTAAGTATTTTAACCTCTTTTCAATAGCATGTAAATAACTTGTCCTTATTGTGTGATAACCTTGCAATATCTTCAGAATCATTATAACAATGAGATATCTTGTATAAGTAGCATTATTACACAACTTAAGCAGAAAGGTGCTAGTATATTATTATATGAGATTAGTATATTATTTTCTGTCACCTCTCTCAATTAAGCCCCCTTTCTAATAACCTCGGACCCCATTAAGTGAAAAATAAAAATAAGCCCCTCTTAATGCTCCCCCACCCTCAACATTACATTGAGCTACTGTACTATGTCTAAAAGTTATTTGCTGGGCTTTAATCTTTATTTTTAAATTACGGTTCCCGCCTGGTGTTTCAATTGCCACAATTCTGTTTTTACAATACTTTTATTCATCATGTGTCTGACGTGTAAATTAAACAAGACGCCCAGTAGGTGTTAACTTGGACTACTGAATGCATTCACATTCTGTGATTAGTTGCAAATTGTAAACTTGCAAAAAAATGTTGTGACACCCAGAGAAAAACCCGAAAAAAAGCAGCCGAAACCTAGACTCTGGCTACCACAGTAGCCTGAGTAATAAGCCCCCCTTTTGAAGACTTAAATTAAAAAGCCCCCAGGGGAGCTTAATGGTAAACATATATTACTTGTTTATTTTAGCTGGCATACAAACACCTTTATTCTTCTGGCTCTTCTGGTAACCAGTGTACACTGCACAGTGACAGAAACCTTACCAATCGAAGAAATGAAAAAGATGCCAGTTGATAATAATTATGCCACGTGTAAAAGGTTCCTGATGTTAGAGGTTGAAGCTAGAGTTACATGTATGGGAATGCATGTTTTGGGCATGACAAAGCTTTCAGATAACCCAACAAAGAACATCCCCCCAAAGAAAGATACAGCCGATATCATTAAGAATATTTACTTGCATCGGTTATCTAACATAATTTATGAAAATTATGTTAGTGAAGCAAAAAAAGGAACTGATATCATGAAGGCAATTCTTGAACAGCAAGAGGTAGATGCCTTACATAAACGCCAACCAATTGATGAGAACCGAAGATATCCTTGTCGCTTTCCAACATGTGAGGTCACATTTGCTAGAGATGGGAAGAGAAGAAGAGATCATGATGCTTCACATACCGTCCAGTTCAAGAAGAGGAACCAGCTATTACTGCCACACTCCCAGATCCACCATCCAATGAAGAAAAGAAAAAACAAGATGATATGTATCAATATAACATTTGCCTCACAAGGTATGGCTTGCTGTGTATGGAGTTTTATAATGCAATTATAGAGAAGGTGATGGTCAAAGAATCTTCAGATGTTGGAAATTCGTCTTGCTTCACTTCAAGGCTGATGAAAGAGGAAGCACAAAGTATGCCCTGGAATCACTTTATCTTATCTTACAAGTAAAAGCTCTTTTATCTCCAAGGCAAGCATACCGACTCGTGTGGAATAGAAGTGTCCGTGGAAAAGATTCAAATATTCCATTTGACCTAGATTTAGAACATGACAATAGAATGGCTAAAGAGGCCATAAATAAGCTTGGACACAACATCAATGAGAAGTCAGCCACAAGAATCTCCAAGGCCCAACAGACTACCAGTAAAATGCTAGAATCGTTTGATAAAACCATGTTTATAATGAGAAGATCAGGAAGACATACCTAACAATCTGATGAAAAAGATTTCAAGAAAATTGTCAGCAAACTTATGGAAGAATGTGCTTTGTCAGAAACTGAAGGTCGTACCTACAACCACTACAGTGCCTGCATGGGTTCCATGCTAGATGTGTATATGCATGGCTAAAAGAACACCAAAACAATATTTTCATGCATAGAAAATCCAGATGATTTTGACAATTTCATACAGTAAAAACCCACTAACAAGAACCTACCATTATTAAGAACCACAGGCTGAAATTAAGAATTTGTTTATATAAAAACATATAAGATTATATAAGAACCTATACATTTATCCCAGGCTGATTGGGTAAAATGTAGGTTTCTTGTTAGTGTAGTGTTTTTACTGTAGATTTGATTTCAAAATAACATGTACTATAGACGTACTTAGAGAACAGTGTTAAATATGAATAACAAATTCTGTGAGGTTGGTGTACTACCAAAATTGTGAAAGACTGGTCTAACAATTTAACCATTTTTTCATAATTTTGGCAGTACACCAACCATACTGCATGCAGTATTTTTTATTCATATTAATTGTATATATACAAGTTGAATGGGCATTATAATAGTATATATTATACTAAGCTTGTAGTACATGTATACCGGTACTTCAATGTCATACACTATACAACATAGCCATTGCACATCCAGTAACCCTCTGGAATCTGGATACCAGAGGGTTACCGGATGTGTACATGCAGGCTGTAGGATTTGGAGCGCATATATGTAATATTTAGTAAAAGTGCATGAATTTGTTGACGTAACTACGATCGTAAAGAATGTAGGCTGTAGCCTTAGGACTAATTAGTCATTACAGTCAGGATTGTTCGAGTGAAAGGAGCTACTTGGGGAGACATCTGTGAGTACACTTATATTGATTTAGTCATAGCTATTTTATATATTAATTTAGATTTATGTAATTTGTTTAGTCGAGCCACACTCATTGTTCATTCATTTGGTATTTGCAGTTTGTTTTCGTTGGTGAATAAAGTAATGGCATAGATATACACCAGGATAATCTGATAGTATTTGCAATAATTCGACTTTGATTTGCGACTACGAGAGTGCGTTCGAAAGTCTGAACCAGCTTGTATTCACCCGTAAGCCCTTGCTTCAAGTGAACTTTCAAATCGACTGGTAGGGCTTACATAAGTTCGAAGATAATCGCCCATAACACGTTTGTTTATCGCGGAACGCTGTCGATCACGAAATAAGCGAAAATCAAACCGCGATGGAGTCGAGGGAAGCCACGCATTCCGTTGAGAGCGTAGCACGGCGGAAGAACGCGTTTATAGCGACGGCACGGCGCGGCGCGCTCGAATACAACGAAAATAACCCGCTAGACCCAGACTTCGAGAGATTCCACGCCCTTCGTCGAAAATAGATTTAGCACCTTCGAGGCAAAATGAGATACCGCTTGGGTTTAAACCCCACGCGACCGAGTTGAAAGTAATCGAAAGCCACATTGCTACGAAACGACCTCCGCAAAACGAAAATAACGAAGCGGAAGTATAAAGGCGACCGAAATTGTTTCCGAGTGAAATCGACGCGATAAGAGATCCACTTATCCATCGTCCTTTTGAAAATCAACAAATACAAAATACGCAAATTCAACAGTTGTTATCCCAACAACAGTAACATACCTTGGCTCTAACGCTGCCAGCGCCAGTGGTACCCACGTTCAGCGGAAACCCGATTGATTTCTGCAGCTTTATCCGAGCCTTTGAACATTTGATCGAAGCTAAAACCGTTAGTATGAGCGCCAGATTATATTATCTAATCCAATACACCTAAGGGGATGTTCAAGAGCTAATGCGAAGCTGTTTGTCGATCATGAGTCCTGACGAGGGCTATATAAAGAAGCACGGCGACTTCTCAAGGCAAAATACGGCCAAAATTACAAAATTGCCGCAGCTTATGTCGAGCGCATAACCAACTTCCCCGCGATTAAGTCAGAAGACGGAAGGGCGCTACAGCGATTCTCAGTTATACTCACAAGTTGTAAGAACACACTAAACGAAATTGGTTACCTCAAATTGTATTACAAAGAATAATGGAGAAACTACCTTTCGCAAAAGCGAGAGGTCACAATCAAAGATATCGCAGCCTATGTCGAGAAGAAAGCAAGAGCATCGAACCATCCCATCTTCGGTAAGATCTCCAAAGATCCTAAAATCGACCAGTCAACCAAGATCAGACCACCAAAAGGCGATGGTTCACTTCCACGAGGGTCATCCTTCGCCATAAGAGGTGACGAAGAAAGGTTGCGACCGAAACTAAAATGTCCATCATGCAGTAGTGGTGAACACTGGCTAGCGCAGTGCGACGGCTTCAAGAGCAAGACAGTTGAAGAAAGATTCAAGGTCGTCCGTTCTTTGAGACTCTGCGACAATTGCCTCGTACCTGGACACACAGCACGATCATGCAGCAAGAAGAGTTTCTGCAAAATCGAGGACTGTACGTTCAAATACTCGACCTTTCTTCATCGAAAGCCTAGTAACACAGACAACGGTCAATCGAAAAAGAATGACAACAAGCCAGATTCCGATCATCCGAAGGAAAATCCAGAGAAAAGGGTATACAAAATGGCTACGTCAACGTCGGGGAAAAGGCCCATAACATCGGAAATGCCATAGATTCTAATTGTGGTGGCCAGACAACGACCTCAGCCGTGATCCGGAAGAATACTAAATGATGCATGGTACATCTATTCGGCGGCATCTCGTCTCCGAGTTGCTCAAACTTCGCCCTGCGACGAACAGCAGATGACAACAGCGAACACTTCGATCCTGAAGTGGTTAGTACAGTCAAACGTAACTTCTACGTGGATGACTGTCTCAAATTATCCAATAACGAGCAAGCAGCCACGAGAACGGCCAAGCAACTGCGTCTTTTTGTCGCCAAGGGCGGATTCCGATTGACAAAATGGTTATCAAATTCGCGAGACGTGATCAAGTCAGTTCCAGAGTTCCGTGAAAGAAATCCGCTTCGCTGATCTGCCAACTAAACGTGCCCTCGGAGTCCTATGGAATGAGTCGGACACCTTTGGATTTACGATTGCCATCAGAGAGAAACCCGTCTGCACGAGAAGAGGAATCCTCTCTGTTGTCTCATCGGTCTACGATCCACTTGGGTTTGCAACTTTGCAGCTCCATTCATCTTAATCGCCAAGGAAATCCTTCAAGAATGCAGAATGAACCTTGCATGAGACGAACCAATTCCCCAGGACCATCTGAAGCGTTGGGAAACGTGGTTGAAAGAACTACACAAACTCGAAACGTTAAAGATCGATCGATATTTCAGGCCATCCGGATTCAGCGACGTTGTGACAACTGAGTTGCATCACTTCTCGGATGCTTCGCAAAAGAACTACGGTGCAGTCTCTTACCTGAGAACCACTGATTGGAAAGGCGACAACCACTGTGCGTTCGTGATGGGGAAGTCAAGATTAGCACCCCTGAAATCAGTTACGATACCTCGATAGGAGCTCACAGCGGCGGTCCGTCTGAAGAAGTTCGTCGCTTGGATGCTACGATATCGATCCAACTTACAGAAAGCCCGGAGAAGACGTGACGGAAACGAACCCCGGCCAAGCGAAGGAGACATTTTACCAATGACTGTTGGAGAAATGGACGCGGCCGAGTTGGACATCGTTAAGTTCGTCCAAAGAGAAAGCTTCGCAGATGAGATAGCATCTGTAGAAAAGGAGACACCAAACGAAGCCGGAGCGAAGAAGGAAAGGGCCCAAGGAAGAATGCGTAAAACAGTAAAAAGATCCAGCCCAATCCACAACCTAGATCCAGTCATGGTAAACGGCGTCCTTCGAGTTGGGAAATTCTTCGGTCCCTGACCAAGCAAAGCACCCCACAATTTTGCCAAAGAAACACCACGTCGTGAAACTCATCATCGAGCACTACCACGCGATCTCCGGCCATTCCCGATTGGAGTACGTCCTTGCCTTGATGAGGGAGAAGTTCTGGATAGTCAGGGCGAGAGTTTCCATCGGCAAGATCCGGAGAAGTTGTTTCAACTGCAAGAAGAGAAAAGCGCCTACAGGAGAGCAGAAAATGGCGGATCTACCGACAGATCGCGTCACCGCTGAAAAACCCCCGTTTACTAACGTCGGCGTAGAAGCTGCTTTGGTCCTTTCATCGTTAAAAGGGGAAGAAGTTATCCAAAGAGTGTTCTATTTACCTGCCTCGCAACTAAAGCGGTGCACATCGAAGTGGCCCACACTAGAAAACTTAGCGTGTTGTAAGCGCGTTCTAAGTACACGTAGGCGTGTTCTAAATACACATAGGCGTGTTGTAAACACACGTGAGCGTGTTGTTGACGTGTTGTGATATGTTAGACGTGTTGTAACAACACGTCGCGAGAACACACTAACGTGTTGTTACAACATAACATGCGTTACAACACGCATGCAACAAGGCTTTCTACACACAAAACGTGTTGCAAATCAGTTAAAAACACACTGACGTGTAAAAAGTCAGACATTTTGTAACACACTATGCGTGTAAAATGCCCAGGAAACACCAGGGTCTTCGTGGGGACGCGTCAGGAACCTTTTTCTTTTTTGCTGAGACCATCTGATGAAGTATCCTTTCGAAAATCGTCCACAACGTCAAAGCGAAATGCCGAATTTTAGTGAACTCATCAAAAAGTTAACGGCAGAAGGTTTGGAGGAAGTTGCAAATAAGCTAGAAGGTCAGTTAATCAGTTATTATTGTGTATTTTTGTGACAGTAATATATTTTTTGTTAAAATTCTTTCTGCCAATTGTGAGGACAAAAGAAGCATTTCAGCTAATATATTAATATTAATAGTAATATACTAATACTTTAGTAGTAATTGTTTGTTTTTCCATTTACGCAAACGTTGTGAACGTAACAGGCATTTGAATACTTAAACTTTTATTTTTGCAATTTTGCATCGAAAAATTCATGTGAATTGACAGCAAGGCTTGGGCGCAGAATAAGTATTGAGCAAATATTAAGCTATGTTGTTCTGTTTCTTTTTTACGATTTTCAGGCGGCACAGGTTTTGTATTTTATATGTTTTGTTGTTGATATTTTTGCTTAATCTGTTTTTAATTGAGTGCACTTGTTAAAATGTAAAACGTAAAATGAAGGATTTTAGCACTGTATGCTTATACATGTGTACTTAAAAATTAGACTTGGCAATATTCATTGTTTCAAATTTATTTTGGAAGAACGAAAAAGTAACTATATCAATGATACCACTATATCTTAGATGAGGAAATCGACAAGGCAACACTTGACCTTCTGACCACACAGGAAACCAAATCAAACTATAACTATTAGTGTTATTATATTATATTATATTATATTTTATAAAATAAGTCGTGTCTTACGCACGCTGTGATTGGTTAGTTACCGTGTTTATATCAGGCTATGTAAAACATGGATGAATTTTTCGTGATACGCCATCAATTAGCCATCATACGCCATCAATTAGCCATCATACGCCATCAATTAGCCATCATACGCCATCAATTAACCATCATACGCCATCAATTTCATACGCCATCTCGTTCTCGTCTTCATGGTTTGCGCGCAAGTACTGGGTACGAGCGAGTAATTCGAACTCGAATTCCCCGCTCAGATGACGTCGTCAGCGGGGAATTCGAGGTTAAAGCGGGGAATTGGTCACGTGGTACAAATCTAGCTCTTTGATTGGACAATTTATAGTTGAGGTATAATATAATATAATATAATATAATATAATATATAATATATAATAATATATAATAATATATAATATGTAATGTAATGTAATGTAATATAATATAATAGTTTGATAACATAATTATACATTTTCTTTTACATCTAATGAACTCTGAAACTAGTATACAAATGACTGCAGATCAATATCAGATTTTCCGGTCCAAAAATTTGGAACACCATTGACGAGACTTTCAAATCTTTATGCAAAAGTTCTTTTAAAAGAAAATTAAAAGTCCAGCTAATTGTCTTGTACTAATATTTGGACTAGTTAGCTGCTCTAAGTTGTATTGTAATTATATCAGATAATTAATAATGAACTCTCTACCAGATATTATTCTATTATGTATTCTATCCTAAAAAATGTAACTTTTTAATGACCACCTGTCTCGATTAGCCGGCCCTATATATGGATATTACATGTGGTCATGATGCACATATAATTTGTTAAAGGTGCCGTCCACTCCGTTCTGCACATGTCCCCGTTTCTGTTTACATCGTTTGTTTACATTGCATTATATAAACATTGAACAAGAAGTATTGCGGATTTGTTTCCCACGCTTGAGCTTTTCGCCTAAAAAACGTGTTATAAGAAGCTGTTCTGTTCCTAAATGTGGATAATATATTTAACTACTACTCGCGCCTTCGCCACCTTTGACGAATACTCGCTTTCGAAGTGTCGCAATTCTATCTCATTGAAGTTTGTGTTGACATATGGGGTCCCGCACGTTTGAAATATCACACATGCACAGAACAGAGTGGACGGCACCTTTAACATCTTTGTATTTCAATGCATTTGAATTTCCTTTTGTGCATTAAATCTACTACTAATACTACTACTACATACCACTACTGAGTGAAGCTATAAACAGCTGATGTAGCAGCAAATAAATAAAGCAAAAAATCATTCATTTTTTATGATGAGGTGTACCTGAACATTATTTCAATAGGTGAAAGTCAAAGTAAAGTGTAGTAAACTTGAATGTCAGAAAGATATATCCATTTTAAGAATCAACCGGGACCAATTACCGGTATGAAAAATGCAACTCCAAGGCCTTGGCTAGGAATTTAACTTGCAACCTCTGGATTTCTAGACCAACACTCTGCAGACACATGCAGCTACAGAAGCCTTTAAATTGGCATGTGCAATAATGGTGCAAGGCATTGGAGTTGCATTTTTCAAAACTGGTACTGGTTGTCATGTGTCTTAAAATGTATATCTTTCTGTCACTGGAGTTTACTATACACCTTACTTTAACTGTCATCTACAGACAACATGCCAAATATATTATTATCCTTAAAGGTGCCGTCAAGTCCGTTCTGCGCATGTGCGATATTTCAAGCGTGAGGGCCTCCAGATGTAAACAAACTTTAACGGAATAGATTTGCGACAGTTCGGAAGCGAGTATTTGTTAAAGGTAGCGAAAGCGCGAGTGTTAGTTTGATATATTATCAACATTTAGGAACAGAACAGCTTCTTATAACACGCTTTTTAGGCGGAAAAGCTCAAGCGTGGGAAACAAATCCGCAATACTTCATGTTCAATGTTTATATAATGCAATGTAAACAAACGATGTAAACAGAAACGTGGACATGCGCAGAACGGACTTGACGGCACCTTTAAAGTTAAATAAGGTCATGTACTCATGTTTACTTGAAAAATTAATAATGTGCATGTGTATCAAGTCAGTAAATTTAAAACAAACTTGCAGTACCTAAGAGATGGGGAGATGCGGAGCCATTGAACTACATGTCTGAAACTCCGTAAAAAGCTTGACTGCATCTGGTGGAAACAAGATTTATTTTGAACATTTATTCAAGCAATCGTGTATAGACATGGAAGCACAGAGTTGATTCTGACTGAGACTTGTGAATCAATCGGCTTTGCATTACTATACGCAGTGAAACTTTCTCCGAGCTTTCTAACTTTACGAAATCAGTATTAACACATACGAAAGGAGACAGCAATGTTCCACCAACGGATAACATTAATAGCCCTGATAGAATGAAGCGACATCTGGCTACCGAACACCGTATAACTCCAGAATGGGATTTGGCCAAAAAATTTCATATGCAAGACAACGTAGAAACCATCACTTATATACGTCTAGCCGTAAGTTTCTTTATTCTGAAACGTCGAAGGAATTCTCCGAAGGCCCAGAGAGCATTATTGAAACACCTGATGACAAGGACAAGGTAGAAATAACAATAATATAGCTGCTTCCCCTGCCGACTGATAATCACGCGCTCGCACGAACGTCTGGTAAATCTACCAAATCCATAATCAAACTCTTGCCAAATCCCGTTGGCAATACCATCAAAACATATTTTCCTGCCAGTAGCTCCCTCGTAACAACTTTTTGTTTTAATTTAAAGCTACGACCAGCAACGAACTGAAGATCTGTTAAAGGTTTTGAAAGAAAATAATCTACCAACACGGATTTTCTAAAGTCGCCATTTTTAAATGTTTATTTCCTGACAGGAAACCCTGAATACTAATGAGTTCAGTTAGCCAATCAGAATTTAGCGTCCTCTGGTGGACGTGGAAATCCAAAAACATGGGTCTTTCGTGCAGGCGTTCCATCCGCACTCATCCCGCACTTAGGACGTACTCTCTCCATGTAGTACCGCGCTCGGTCGTAGACGTCGCCGTTGTCTTTGACGTCGCGTTTGCCAAACTCACTATTAATGTAAGAGGGACAACCTATCGCATATGCTCTCACGGATACTGAGTCAAGATATTCCCAAATCGAAAAAGAACTATTAGCGATAGTTTTTGCCTGCGAGAAGTTTGAAACGTACGTGTATGGCCGACAAGTGACGATTGACCACGATCGCAAGCCTTTGCAAATGATTTGGAGAAAGCACACAGCCCCCAAGCGGTTACAACGCATGCTACTGCAGTTACAGCAGTTTGACATCGACATTCGCTACAAGAAAGGCACTGAACTCTACCTTATAGACACGCTATCGAGAGCGTACCAAACGGAGAACTGTCCGACTTTTGCCAAACCTTGACAAGTATAGATCAGAAACAAGATATCGCAATTGGAGACCCTCTCCTGGAAGAAATCAGGGTCCTTATAAGGTTTACGGTTTGATTCCCCAGCTTTGCAGCTGTGGCGAAGGTTAGTTAATGATGGTCAATTTGAACCCTGAAGATGACATTGTAGTCGGACCTTTTCTTTTTGTCTTATGAGCTCTCAGCTGGAACTAATCAGAAATATTTTGAATATAGACATTAGCTTCGCGCGAAATATTCGCTCAGTGGAAAACCGCTCCTTATGTCGAATCTCCTAGGCGGAAAATAATATTTTCCTCTGTTCTGTGAGATATCGTATGGAACTAATTAGAAAAGACAAAAGGAAAAGTCGAGTACAGTATGAGCACAGAGTATGAGTATACGGGCACAGAAGCGTTCTTGAGCGCAGGTCACCCGAGCTTGCCAGTTGCCGCCATATTGTAAACACCGTACTGCAATTCATGTTTGAGGATGTGATATGCCAAATAAAAGCAAATATAACTTATTCAAATATTGTGAAATTGTTGTAAATCCATAAGCCATTGATTACAACACTTAGTCCTTCAAATGCCAGGAACAGTGGGTGATTTTAGAAATGTTGATCGAAACGCAAAGTTGTCAAGTCAAGCGACGATTTATATTTAGAAACGTAAACACTGAAGTAAAACAGAATCAGGGAGCATATAAGAATATAGAAACCCTTCTAAGACACACCAGTATGCCGGAAAGAAGAGAGAGGGAAAGCCAGAAATTAAAAAGTGAGCTAGAAGTACTCGATGATGTTAAATCTTCTAGAATCAAGTAAGAGATAGATCTAACTTCGTGTACCGGACACAGAAATTTGCATGAGTAAAATGTTAGTTAGCACTATAGAACTGTCTCGTTCTTTACAAAATCCCGTTTATTTTATCTATAATAATTTTAATTCATGAATTCGAGAACTCCAGGACAAAAATAAACGGGATTTTTTAAAGAACGAAGCAGTTCTATACAGTGCCAAAATTTCTGTGTCCGGAACAGAATACCAGTAACGCTTACTATTAAATGTTCATTAAACCGTGTCAAATTGTTGAAAATTGTCATAATAGAATTGCTTCGTTCTTTAAAATTACATTGCTCGTCCTATTTAGCTAAAAGTAATTAATAAACACGATTTCACATTCTTGATTTGTTTCAGGAAATTTAAGTTAAAAAGGGCGGCTGTTCATGCTATGCTAAATTATAATCAACTACATATTTTGAAAACAATATATTTCTGAATATTTGAATAATAATATATAATTCATTTTATAGTTTACAAGGACTATTAACAGTTAAGAATAACTATTAACATGAGTTAACCAATGTACCAAATAGTGAAAGCTCTGGAAAAAGCTTGTTATCATGTGAGGTATATACGGCTGGTTAAATGCTAAACACATTGAAAATGGGGGTACCGGCACACTTTCGTGATTTGTACGATGGCACAAGACCAACCCAATGTTCCGCCGAGCCCAGCTGAGTGTGGTAGTGCAGCCCCAGACAATCAACATCAGAGAAACGAGACCCACAACTCGAAAGCCGTCTCAAGACGCCAAACTCAACCATAGAAGCGTGGCTGGTTTACATCGTTTCTACAAATTTGGGACTACGCCAGTTTAGGTCGCCAGCTAATGTTATTGATGTCGCTTCATTTACTGTTTAGATGGACGGTCTCGCAAATTTGGTGCACTAATTCTATCGCCACGCTAAACCGTCAGCTCAACGTTGGGGTTGGTCTTGGATCCCCAAGTGCTATACTAGTCAACCGCGCTTCAAGGGCACATCATTGTCGTCACCGATGTCACTTCGTGTCTCACAAATTTCACACGCGAAAAAAACCCACTAAACTCGCAGTCTAGTGGTAATTACAACAAATTCTACGTTTCGTTTCGCGATTAGAGTTAAGGTCTATCAAACCGGGCGATGGCATCAATGTCGCTTCAACGAGTCCATTCGCCGTGGAAATAATTACGGCTAACAAATTGGTATGCAAATTAGTCAATGTTGTTAGCCAATCAAAAGAGCGCCATTTTGCTATCCATTTGGATACTAAGTTGAATAAAACATTTGCCGTGGACGCTGTGTGTGTTAACCAATTAAAAGAGCGCCATTTTGCTATCCATTTGGATACTAAGTTGGATAAAACATTTGCCGTGGACGCTGTGTGTGTTAACCAATCAAAAGAGCGCCATTTTGCTATCCATTTAGATACTAAGTTGGATAAAACATTTGCCGTGGACACTGTGTTGAATACTAATTGCAGCCACCTGTTAGTATGCAAATCAGTCCTCTTGTTGGGCAATTGCGTCGCGCGAGATATTCTTGTGGCCGTACGCATAAGATTCAACACCATTTTCCAAAAGATAGCGTTTGTCGTCAACGCAGGAAAGCGACACCTTGTTTATTTTGTAACTCCCGAGCTCGTGCCTAACGCTTCTAATGCTTTTCATTGTGTGACGCAACTACTTTTGTTCAAGCAACACTTTTTTATAATTCCCTTGGCGGGCATAGCAGAGGCGTTGCGAATTAGTTCGTTTGTTGAGTCGAACTTTCAGCACCCTCTCTGGTGTCCTTTCTAAAGTGATAGTCACACACGTGTTTCGACGTTGTGATTCCACCCGATAACAAACCCAAGAAAGGTACGTACGCGTTACAATCGCAATGACGCTCTCAACGTCTTTTTTTAATAATGGGTCTTTTTGTAGCTCATCGTTTAGTTCGTCGGGGTTCTCGATAGCGTTCAACCCACCCAACAAGCTTGAGAACTTACTGATAAATAAATCAGTCAAAAAAGCGTTTGCTATTTCCATTCTTTTCAACTCGTACTGACACCATATTTTGTTGATGACCTTCGCAGACGCTTTTTTGATATACGCTTCTGATTGGCTTATCTGATCATCACCAGACAGCCTTATTAATTCAGCTCTTTTAGCGTCAATGTTGGGGTCCACAGCGTTAGCGACAGCTTCGTCACCAGCGGTTTGAGGTTCCTCAAATAATTCTTCAATCGTGGGGTTCTCATCGTTTTTGCGTTTCACCATTAGTTATTACCATAGCACATATTTTATTGCGGAACAACAACTTTATGATCGTATGGATGTCTTAATGTAATCTCAAGTCTCGCGTACTTACTATTCTTTAGTGTGTTCACAACTGCCACCGCTTCGTCTTTACTAGTCTCCAATAAACGTGTCCATAACAACTTTCATATCGTTTTTACTCGGACAATAGAAACAGACCAGCTTACTAATATTCTCTCTGTACGGTTTAGCGATTGACGTCAGTTGTTGTGTGATCACAATGGTGGACAACCCAAAGTGTCGCGCACTAAAAGCCAAATTAACCAATTGACTAGTCCTGTTCTTGACGTCTTGAGAACTTGCACAATCGTCCAATACAATCAAGGTGTTAGTGCTTTTAAAAGTTTCAGTCACGTACTTGAGAACACCATCAACGTTGTCTTGTGCGCAGTCTATCGCTAACACGTCAGGGTCGTGTATGTATTTCCAATCTCGGTACGCTTTGTTCCACTTGAAAGTAGGGCAAATCAACACGATGTAGTCAAATTTACCGTGACACTCAGATTCCAGTGTGTCAAGCAAATAGTGTGTCTTACCACAAGCTGTCATTCCAACAATTAGCATATTAAACGGTGCGTTCATCTAATACTGGATTGATTGTAAACCGTTGTTCATGAAGTTGACTAACCCATCACTCATCACAAACACCCTGCACATAACGTTAGCGGCCGTCGCTTTCTTAGTGATTTCAAGAAGCACACCAGACTGTGTGTTTACGATATTTTTGCCAGTAGCGACGTTGTGGTTATCTTGAACACTTCTCAAGTGATGACCAACGCAAAGCAGTCCTTGTAGAACTTTTGTACAGTCATGAACTGAGCGTGTTCTTCACCTAATCCAAACAGCCGTTTCGCTTCTGCATAGAACTTAGATTTTGGAATGCCCTGTGAGTACACGCTATTTGGCACACCCTCATTGTGACTCTCAATTGTGACTCTCAAACACTCTCAATATTCGGATAAAGAAACTCCTCACTGTCCACTCGTGTCTTGTTCGTGAATAACAACACAATTGCCTTCATACTCTTTCTCGGTAGATTAATGTTCTCATTCACAATGGTTGTGCCTTTGTCCCACTCAGTGGTCTTCATCAGCGTAACGTGTTCGTATGACAAACTCCGACCACTTGCGTACAATGACGTTATCTCGTGGGAAAGCTCCTGATTATCAATCGTTTCGTACTCAAGTTCAAGGTTCTCCAGGGTATATCCACCCACACTTTCATTGGATTGTGCCAACCATAATGTCTGTGGCTTTAGGAAGTGTAATCACGTATTGTAAGTTGTTCATACTAAAAGGAGCGTACAACCCGTGGTCATCCATGATCTTACCAAGCTTTATCCGCTGTTTCGTTCCAACCACGCTAAACATCAACGCATCACTAACCTTAACGACGTCTCCACTCGTCGCACCACTATCGTCCTTAGAAACTAACTTTCTCAAGTTCTCGCCACCAATACCATAATCGATCATTTGGTTTCGCGTACTGATGCTTTTCCAAAGGTCACGATAAACACCAATGTAGCTCTCCCCAGTGTTGTCATACACAGTTTCCCCAGCTAGTCTCACGACAATCCTTTCACAAAGTAGCTTACTCACATTATTCAAAAACCAACTCTTGTCGTTCGCATTCTTAAAGTCAAACAATAAGCCCAACGAACCAGGCACTAAACAGCTACTACCCTTAAGCTTCGGTACGTCAATGTAGAGTTCCTCACCGGGGCTAACTTTATTAGGGTTTAGAGTGATGACATGCTGCGTTCTTGTCCCTTTTATGACTCCCATTTGTGCTTATAGTTTACACACATTTTGTTACTACCGTTTTTGTTTGCAAACACCACCGCGAGTACCCACTAATTTTGAGCCAACCATGCGAGACCCTTTGCACCTAACGGCAACGCGTTGTGAACTAAGTTAGCCAACCCAACAGCCCATGGACCCAACTTCGCGATCGCGTTCTTAACAGCCTGTGCATGCGAATGACTTTGTAGCCCTAGCGCCTTTCACAACAGCAGACCTCCCACTCACAATAACAGTTGTCACAACACCAGCTATCGTAATCGCAAAAGCACTCAACCCAATCATATTTTCTTTAGCCCACTTCTTGAATCTCTCTAACCTAGACAAGTCGTTGTTCGTGACCTCGTCAATAATAATTTTATTAGCCTCTTCGTGTTCTGGTTTAAGACCGTCCTGAAGTCGTATGCTATCCGCTTTCAACTCAGCTGTCTCACCAACGTTTCTATATACATGTATACCATTGCTCTTTCACTGGGTCAGTCTCATTTAGAGCTTTCAAGCGGTATCTATCAGCCATGATGTCTAAAGTCTCTATATTCACATCGTTTGGACCCTTTGGATTCAATATACCTGCGAGTTCTCTTATTTCCTCTTCAGTAGCAACTATCACACCGTCGTTTAGCTCACTTTCTCGTGATTCCACTTCATCTTCGATCTTATCACTAGCACTAGAGACTATGGTATCTGTTAAATCTTCTGTTGGTATTATATCCTCAGATCTCAACTGTGCGTCAACCACACCAGTTGACGTGTTTTCGTGTTCCTTTTTAGCTTCTTCAACTAATCGCTTGAACCTTTCAACGACTTCAGCGGCATCTTTTGCATTATAAATTAATGAAATGTCTTACCTTGATTCCTCGAGACGACAACTCTTAAAAGCGGCGGCTGTAGTCGACAGCAGCACGAACGTAAACCTTAGGCCAAACATTCTTGTTGACAGGAAGACAGGTTTCTTCAAAAACAAATGGGTTTTTGAAGCATAGTCCTTGTCCCTGATCGCCGACAAAGCCGTCTTCGAACCGAAGGACATTTCAAATCCAACTGCAGTTACAGTAGTCTACAGATAACCTGAATATCTTTCCGTGTTTAGTACTGGCTTTTCCCTGTCGCTGCATCGTATGTCCGAGTTGATATAATGTAAGAAACTATAGCATTTTGACTCGTCTGGGACTATTTTTTAACAAATCTTCTCAGACAACGATATCCCAAAAGGGAATATATTTTTTAAGTGTTATTTGCAAGGAGTTAAAATAAAAAATAACTCCACTATTGGGAGTTATTTGAACTCCAAATAGTGGAGTTATTTTTTAACTCCACCTAAATGGGGTAACAGGGGTGTTATTTTAACTCCTTGAAAATAACAGTGCGTTTACACCAAAAGTTATGGTTGACTCGCCAATGAGTTCCTTTGAACTCGGCCCATCTTTCACTCTAATGTCTAATTTTAGAGCATTTTTGAAGAAGTCTTTTTTGTCCCTTACTATTGACGACTTTATGGTTGATCCAAGTCTCTTTGTGTTCGGTATACCTTCGTGTATATCGTCTAGACCTCTTTTGAGGCCCCTTGTCGGTACTGTGTTAGCTTCTATTGTCACCGTTTTACCATCGTCAATGAATGACGTTTCTTCTTGCGAAGGTCGCCTTCTAGCTAGCTCACTTTTTATCTTACTCACAACGTCACGATTGTCGTCATACTCAACACGAACACCTCTTGCCATATCGTTCTCACCGGGGTACCTAATGTCTATGCAGTGGCGTACCGTGACCATTTTGGATGGGGGGTGTATCGTCTTGGCTTTACCGACGAACACGTGGGCGCCGAGGCGTAGGAGCGGATTTAAAGTTGGGGGGGGGGGGCTGAAGTCGACAAGTAGGTAATCAGTGACCGCATTTTTAGGGGGGTGCGGGGGTCCTTCCCCGGAAAATTTTGAAATCTAGAAGCTCGGAAAGACAATTTGCAGCAATTTGAGCAAACTTTTTCATCTAATTCTGCAGCGATCATAGTTCAAATGAATCCAAGAGTTGCTAAGAAAATTTGGGGGGCTTCCCCCGGTTCCTACGCCTATGCGTGGACGCAGATTTTCTTCCATTGCCTTGTCTCGGCACTAGGTTGGATCGGAAATCGGGAAAAGGGAGGTTTGTAAGCTCAGGAATATTAATTTAACATTAACCCATGCAATTAAATCGAATTTTATACAACCGACAAAGTTTAAACAGTCGATTAAGTCAATTTTACCAACGATCTACCAGGCTTTACCGACCGACTCCGCGTTTTACCGACCAATTCAGTGAAAAGTGGGGGGGTGTGACACCCCCCCGTACGGTACGCCCCTGTGTCTATGTCTCTGAGCCGCTCTTCAGTCCCAGCGAGCTCCTCGTTTAATTGCTCGTCAGTGTACCCCTTGAGTTCATCGAGGTCCTTCATTTCATAGTCCTCAAAGTCTCCCCCACCTTCTGCCATTACATTAACTCACATTTTGAACATCGCTTTCTGGTATCCATGAATTATGTTTGCTGTCGTAGCCCAACCATTTAACCAACACCATTTTCTTCCCCCTAACTTTCTTTTTTTTTAACATCTTCTCAACTCTGTACACATCATCAGGTCTCTTATTAACCAGCGACAATTCTTGTTCATAAAATTTCCCAATGATCTGCTCACCGGTGTGGTCCTCAATTTCATACACGGTCGGATCACCACGAATAACTTCACCACTTTAAACAGTTCTTCAGTAAAGTTAGCTTCATAGCCCTTTGTGAATATACTTTTATACTTACTAATCCTCACCAATTCGCCAACCTTGAACTTTGGCAATGGAGTGTCTGCAAATTGATGACCAAACAAAGTGGTCCACACTTCATTCTCGTTTGATTCATTAACATCTTTTCGCTTCATCATAATACTTCGATTCACATTGCTATTGTAATTTCCCACAAGCTGGTCAAGAACATCAATCCATTTGTACGTTCCACACGCATAAAAGTACTTCCACATAATACTCTTAAAGTGCTTATAAACCCAAAATGGGTTTTTGGTGATTCGGATAGAGCATAAAAAGTTAGTTGATAAGTTCTAGATTAGTTTTTGCGTTAAACTTTTAGTTTCGGAGATATAAGGGCTCAAAGTCACAATTTGTGAAAAAAAGTAGCGCAGGCCGGGAGACTGGATCCGAGGAACGCGTTATGTCTCAATTCTTATAAAAATATATTACAATTCGAGTAGACAAGGTAACATCGTAAAGACACATCGTTTGGGCATTTTTCAATAAAAACTCTTAAGATAGCTGTCTTCTCCTATACAACAGCCTAGTTGTTGTTGAAGATGGGTTCCTCGGATCCAGGACCCTGTGTGTTATTTTATTGTTGGCGCTACTTTTTTCCAAAAAATGGATAGGTACTTATAGTACGTATTCCATATAAGGTCATAACGGACGGGACTGGGAAGAGCAAATACGTTGCCCTAACGAGCATATACGTTGCCCTGACGAGCAAATACATTGCCCTCGTACCAGCCTCCAAGTTAATTAGATTGTAACCGACCCCAAAACAAAAAGGTCCTAACCCTCCCACAAAGCTATAGAATATATTCTTTTAAAGTTAAATGATCTATTTACAACATAGATACAGCTTATCCTGGTAGCTAACTTAGTTCTCTTTGAAAGCGGGTAATCGAACATGCCCAAAAAGATAATTTTCGTATTACGGATACCATCTTGTAAACGAACTTTCGGCTGTCTTCGACGAACGTTTTCTTGAGAAATAATCAACTCCCAAAGCTACAATATATATTAAAACAAAGGTAAATTATCTGTTTACAATATGCGTACAGCTTATCCGGCGAGCGAACGTAATTTTCTTAGAAAGAGCGGATAATCGAACATATCGTAACGTGTTACGTATCCGCATCCAATGGGCTGGTACGAGGGCAATGTATTTGCTCGTTAGGGCAACGTATATGCTCGTTAGGGCAACGTATTTGCTCTTCCCAGTCCCGTCCGTTATGACCTTATATGGAATACGTACTATAAGTCCATATGAAAAAATGGCACAATTTGCAGTTTGAGCCGTTATATCTCCGAAACTAAAAGTTTAACGCAAAAACTAATCCAGAACTTATTAACTAACTTTTTATGCTCTATCTGAATCACCAAAAACCCATTTTGGGTTTATAAGCACTTTAAGACTTCTATTAAAACGCTCAACAACAGCAGCCTTTTTATCACTGTTAGTGCTAAAGTACTCGATGCTCGAGTCTCTCAACAAACTTTTCACCCCAACGTTGTAGAATTCCTTGCCGTCGTCAAATTGAGCTAACTTGGGGTCACGCCCAAATCGATCTTTAAAGTCATTCAATAACTCTCTAACAGCCTTAGTCATGTTGCCAGTGTCTTTTCTATAAACCGGGATACCAAAAGCATATCTACTCAACACTTCAATACCCGTTAATATCCAATATCCATTGTTCTGTTTTGAATATTTACTCATGTCAACTACATGTAAGTCCATTTGAAGTTCCTCACCAAGGTAATCAACGAAGGTCGCACGGAACTTGTGTCTTCTCACAATGGGTTTGTATCTAGTGTATAAGTGTCCTGTGTTGTCAACCATTCTTTCACTGTTTTCCTAGTTACTTTCAACCCATTTTCCAATGCATGTTGATACAATTTTTCTGCACTAATGTACCCCGTCTTGGGATTATAATAGATGTCTCTCAACCCTTGTTCTGTTTCCACACCGAGTTCCATATAATTCACACAATATACAATTCCAATAACACCCCACCAATTTTAAGATCGCCGTTATTTGGTTTGATACGAAACGTCACACTATGGTAAACACCTTTTTGTTACTCACCTTGGATTCAATGTCCCACGTGACGTTGTACTGACCCCTTCAAAGACTGTTCGGTGGATATTGGTAATGTTGTGATCACGTTGCTACGCTTCCCATCAATGCCTACATTGCTTTCCGTTTCAACAATGTCACACGAAACTTCTATGTACTTTAAACCTTTGTACATATCAACCTTGTTTGGGCTAGTATGCCACTGTAAGTCGTTCGGGATCACCGCATTTATCACTCGCGAAACCAAGTAAAGGCCCAAGGGTGTCTAACACAGCTTAACTACTAACCTTGACCCTACATTTGCTCGTGGGTGGGAGTCTCTCTACCTCAAGACTCACCTTATGTTTGTTAGACTCGTGTTTTAAGACTTTGGCCAGTGTATCGAAGTCAAAGTACCCTTCGCCCACTCTAATCTTCTTAAAAGCACCAATCACGCGGGGATCAGAGTCATCCTGCACGAAGACCTGAATGCTGTCGTCATTTGTTGTGTTGGCATAGTCCCAAAACACAGTGGCTGTCTTAACCATAATGTATATCATGGGTTATCATAATTTATTAACTAAATATGTTAACAACATACTGTACTGGTAGGTTTTATAATCTACTTAAAAATATTTCTCAATAGTATATTATCGGTCCTAATCAAGGTAAACATGATATTATCATGCCCAATTAATGGACATTCAAACAACTGGCCCAGGTTAACATCTTGTTTTAGGAACTCACACATATTTCACTAAAAGCCCATTTAAAACTAAGTAACGATATTCGGTTGAAACACTACGTTTATTTATTTCCTGCTAAGCTGTGGACCTAGTTGCTCTGTCCTAATTCATCAGAGGAATTATAGATATAATGAAGGCATGAGTCAATGCAGGCGCGGATTTACAAGTTAGTCGCATAAATTAGATTTAGAATTTGCAATTCAAAATACCTGTGAATAACAATCCTATTGGATAGGTTGTTGTTCTGAATTATTCTTAAGAAAAGCATAACCAATAGGGTTGTTCATGGAGTGTCTAATTTATGCGACTAACTTCTAAATCCGCGCCTGAGTCAATGTGTCAAAGACTTTGGAAGAGTTTTGCAAGAAATAACTAAACGTAGTGTCAATTTTCACTAAAAATTCAATTAACATTATAAAAACATGAAATTTTCAGCCATATTATCAATGGTTTGTTTCAATAAAATGTTCTAATTGTTTTCATCCTTTATCTTCCTACCAATTGCACGCCTTTCATTTCTCAATGTTTGTGCCATAATGCCATTGTTGCCTCATTGGTGTATTCTGTTGCTTTATAGAAGTGCTTCAGGACATGAGCTGAAAATAAATAAATATATAAATTTTAAAATATTAATAAGAGGGATATTAAAGTCCTACAGGTATAAAAGAGATATTTCTAGAGGTATTTTGAAGAGGTACAGTACTGTAGCTCTAAATACTTGCTTTTGTTAATTACTTTTTCATTTGAAAGGAAATAATGAAAGAGAAGTAATAGAGATGAGAATGCAGAATCAACCCCTCACTTGACCTATAACATTGACCTATAATCCAGAACCATAGTGATAAATTAGGCAGATATACATACGGTCACAAGTGTTCTATGCAAGCCAAGTTGTCTAACGCTCATCGTCAGTCAAACTTAAAATATGAAAATAAAGACAAACCTCAAAGTTTCTGCATTGTTTTGATTTTCAAAACTGGTGCTTAATCACTATAAGTGGTCTATCACAAATAGACCTATAGTAGCATAGCCAATTAGCATTGGCGACAGACCACTAGTTTAAGTTTGTTGTCTTGATGCCATTGAATGATAATTATCCAATGGCTTTGGTGTTACCGTGCTCTCTAAATTTAGATTACAACAAAACCTGGTATTATTAAAGACTTGATGGGACTTTTTGAGAGAGGCATAATAGGTCTCTTATTGTTAAAATTTAAACACATGTATAACAACACATATTTTTTCCAAGGAAAGTCCTAAAGTAAGTTATCGGCACTCAGAGCATTAATTGAGAATCCCTTTCGTACATTTTTTCATACATTACTGTATATCCTGGCTTTTATCCATGTTTTGTGGTGGGCACTAATATTTATTATAATCTGATTGCATTTTCTGCTTAGTGAATCAATCTTTTGCTGATGGTAGCAAGTAGCAACACAATTTAAAAGTAATGTAATTATAACCAATGTCAATTTTTTAAGTACCGTATAGCCAATTTCTGACCAATTATACACAGTCCAGAGCAGGATGGCCTTCCTTGCTTTTCCCTGTGACTTATAACTGGGACAGAATATATTTCCAAATAAGGCTGACAATAAATTGGAAGTCTTCATGAATTACGGTAATAGATTTATATGTGCAAATAGCACATTGTGTCGGTCACAAGAAACTACATATCACTTCAATATGCCATGCAAAAACTTGACAGATATAATGTAAAATCTCACTCTCTAAATTACGGTACAGGGGGAAATACATATTATTTCAATATTTCCTCAACTAATTCAAACTAGATACAGTAATACTGGGAATTGAACCCTGCGACCCTGGCAATATACAGTACACCAGCACACTAACCGACTGAACTATGGGAGCTTGGCTACAAGTTCAGTATATACCTGTACGACCATGGTGGAAATGCCACAAATGAAGTGAATGGGTTTATTACTGAGAATATTTGGCATTTACACTCAATTAAGGTGGCTCTTGATGGTTTTAAACATGAATGCATAACTATATTAGACTAAAGTACTTAAAGGACCATCTGTACACGGTACGATTTGTCGTATACGATTGTCATCTTGGTGTATGTGATCAAACTGTACACGCATGTCAACATTCACCATCAAATCAGAAACAAGAATTATGTTGTGTGCAAACAATTGCATACGCCAGTACGACAATCGTATACAACAATGTATGCCAGAATGACAATCGTATACGATGAATTGTATTGTGTAGAAGGGCCATAAGGAAGCCTAGTTAGTAAGTACTCGTACTTACTCGTACCAAGACGAGTCAGGGGTGTGACACAGGCTAGTCTTGTAGTTGCATTTTTCTTAACTGGTTCCAGTCGGTTTATCACACTTACAATTTTCCTTCACTATAACTTTAATATGTCATCCAATTAATGTAGTGTAAATGCCAAATATTCTCAGTAAAATATCCATTCACTTCATAATGGCATAATAGCTCCTGTCATAGGACTCCATAATCTCAAGAGCTGTGGCTTAAATTCCAGCTACTAAACTGTTAGGCCTTGAAGTTATATTTTTCACAACCCATCTCAGTTGCATCTTCACACTCAAAGTTTTCCTTCACTATAACTTCAACATTGTCATAACTAAGTGCCAACCAGCAACCAGTTTCTCTTATAATTAAATGACAGTTTAATTGCTTTGATGAAGAGCAAGATTTAATATAATAAACAGTTCCAGTACAGTAATATTGGTGCATTTTCCTTCAGGGACTTAATAAGACCTTTTTCAGCAAACTTTCAATGGTCTTATGAGCAATTGAAGAAAGCTGATCAGTCGCAGCAATCACGCGCCCCAGATACGCTTTCCAGCCACCTTTAGGCGGTTTGACCGTTTGACCACTGCTTTGAAAACAACAGTGATCAACTGCATGCCTTCTTTCTTCGGATTAACGAGCATAATCGCGAAGTAGTCCAATAATAGAAGTCCAGTGGATCAATACGTATTTCATCTCGCTTGTAGATAGGTTTCATACGTCAAATAAAGTTATAAAGATACGAGCTTCTCTAACAAATACGAAATATTGATTTGCGCCATAACATCACGTGTCACTCTGATCACGTGCTATGTGGAATAAAGTACCGGTCGGCATTTTGATACATGTTCAGAGAGATTTTAACAATGTTGTCAGCTTGGCGGAGCCTGAGGATTTCAGTATTATTTTAGACCAGATTGGTGTAATGTTAGACAGATTTGGTGTGTAGACAACCATAATATATAAAGACAATGATGCATTCAATTTCATTTATGATATTAGTGAAATCAGCTATTCAGTTGTTTGTCATGCATTACTAAAACAGAATACAGAATAGTTCATAATTATTCAAATATTTTTGAATAGAATAATTTTATATATTTAATTACCAATTTTTACCTCAACTTATCCACAAATCAAGAAAAACTACAATGACTCCAAGAAAGAGCATAATAACTCCAACAAAGAGTGCTATGACTCTAACAAAGAGTCCTCGGACTCCAACAAAGAGTGCTGTGACTCCAACAAAGAGTGCTATGACTCTAACAAAGAGTCCATCGACTCCTCCAGGAGTCCTATAACTCCTAGAAAGAGTTCATGGAGTCCACTAAAGTGTCATTTTGACCCCATGTTGGGGTCAAAACAACCCTTAGAGTCAAAACCACTCCATGAAGGGTCAAAATGACCCTTCGAAGAAAGGTGCTGAAATGACTCCTTGGGGTCAAAACGACTCTTTTGAATTTACAATGCACGTACCGTTCAGGGGTGTCTTTACAGAACTTGAGTTACCGCGAGTCCGTCCCAAAGCAAATCACAAGTCTCATGAGATTCCACGTGTACTTCACCATGAGACGCGTGACCTTCCGTTTAAGTAAGAGCGAACTGTACGTGCCTGACTGGCGACTCTTGAAAGGTCACGTACCATTGACTGGTTATTGGAATAGATACATCAAAGACATCCAGGGTGATTATCGTCGGTATTGTCCGAGAAAATCCGATGGGTTCACAGAACTAGGACAAGAATTATTAAACCAATCGATTGAAGTTTATGTGTATGCCATTCTTGGAGCCCAAGAAAAGTCGAAACAGAGCGTCGTTGGAACTAAAGCCAGCGCTCGAGAAGTATACAACAAGTTTTAGAAACATCGTTGAAGACGCTGTGGTTCAATACTCACCCAGTGTTTGGATCGGTCTCATGAACAAAGCAATAATTAGTGACACCAATGTTAAGTTAGACACAGCTGTGACACCTAATACTTGGTTGATCCCCAGAAGTATGGTTTTGTTAAAGGACCCCATTGTTGGTTATAATAACGTACTTAGAACTTCGTCTGAAACTGGGATGACATTTGGGTATAACGACGGGTTGAACTATCGAGCGTCAAAAGTGAAGCACAAAAACGTCCATCAAAAAACAGGACATCACTTGGAGACTCTAGTTGTGCCACCTGTGAAGAAAACACTGGTCACCACCACCACCGCAAGTAAGTCAGACAATCACACGACAACGTTAACGACACTCTTAGGAGTCTCGACAGTCTCCGAATGAATCTTTATTAAAATAATCCGGTACCAGCAACAAACGTGCTAGTTTACAAAAATGGATATACAATATTTATAAAGAATTGAAAAGATATCTATTTACAAAACATCGTTTGAAGCGTTCAGTTCTCACCCTAGGGAGAATATAATCATGTACACGCTTACGCAGCATTCGTTTACGTTTCATGGGTAGCAGATCAGTGAGAGCATGACAGGGACTGCTCTCAATCTTCTCTATGAGCTTCCTATCTCTAGTATTACACATATCCATAATGGATATCCATAGAAATATAACCATATTTATGAGCACGATGAAGAAACCTATCGATCTGGCTAAGATACTTATTATAGTATGCGCATCCCCAAACTTCAATACCAAAAACTAGTAATGAAACTATAAGACTATGGAAAAGCAAGTCCAATTGTTGAGCCGAAAAACCATAGAACTTACAGACTCGCATGATATACATCCTACTACTAGTCCTAGAAATAATATTCTGAAACTGAATATCCCAGTTGCAAGGATTTTCCTGAAAGGTTACTCCTAAAATCTTAAGCCAATTCTTACGAGTTATACTGGGTAAAGGGTCAGGCAGAGGATTGGATATATTGCTATGAACTACCAACTCCCATGACTTAGTAAAGTTAAGCTTCATACGGTTGTTACTTGCCCAGTCAAAAATGTTCTGGGCTTCTATTGCAGAAGTATCCTTATTTCCTTGCACTTTGACACTCAAGGTAATGTCGTCAGTTATGGTTATATGGTCAGTCTGGTTATCTAATAAGCGAATATGTGTTGAAGTAATGAGTCTAATCTATGGGTTCGAATCCGGTGACTATACGAGATCACTAAAATACTAAAAAGGACAAAAAGACATCTGGACGAAGATCCCAAATTAAGTGTGAGTGGTGGAAAGATGTCTGGGGACATAGATATGGCGCTTTGGGCGGTCAAAAACGTAGCAAAGTCAGTCGATGACCTTGACGCCATTAATAAAAAAGTCTTAGAACAATTGTATTTACCGTTTTACTTTAAAGTGGCGTGGGTATAACGTCGTATTCGACTTCAACACCAATGTGCACGCCGTAAATAACGTTGACTTTCACACTAATAGCTCCAAAGTGAAAGCCATCGGAGAACCTACAAGTATGTTACTACAAAACGACCCAACTTATGGTCCTATTCTTGGTATTAACACTCAAGGTCACCGTTTTCTGTCCCCTGAGTTAACACCAATTCCACTCGAATCAGGGATGCATTTTAACTGCCCGAGTATGCAATGGTGTGATGTGTCCGTTTTTGTGGTAACCCGGTTACCCACGAGAGCCACAGGATCAAATTGGGAGACAATTATATCAAACGACGACGGTGGTTGGGACAAGTTCATAGGATATAAGACCGGTATGACTAATGGACTCGCGTATGGTGGTAGCGACCCAGCGATGGAGAACATATGCACGATTCCGAATAACATCGACATTACCAAAATTCATATGATATCAATACATTGGCAAATGAACAATTCACACGTCAGAGTCAACAACATCAAGTCAACTGATTCAGACTTCAACGCGAACCACAAAAAGATAGGCACCCCTTATGGAACGATCTTTGGAATACATCGACCAAGAATACCACTCGCACCTTATGCGTACCCGTCTTTGGTAGAATTCTACGGCGTGAAAATCGTGAGTGGTTACATGACCAACTGAGACATCATATAGTCACAGGTGAAAAAATGATGAAGGAATATGGTATAAAGTAAATGGGAGCATGTATTTCGAGACCCGATGAAGTGTGCAAAATAAATAAGACAACTGATCGCATGTTTAAGGCTGGTGGGTCATTTGGTCGCGGTAACGTGAGCTTCGAATTTCACGCTGAAATTGGTTTGAGGTCGAGAAAGACTTATGGTGAGCCTATTGTGTTACCGGACCCCGGTACCATTGGTCTCGCGGTAGACACACCCTAAGTTATTATGGGTTGGTTCACCAAGTTGGTTTGTAACGTGAGAAACTTTTTCAGACGCAAGTCGAAGACCAATCAACCCGTTAAAACACACCGGATGCATTGGTACACAACACGTCAGGTCTATAAAGTCCCTAACAATGACAAAGTGGCGACGCCCTTATTGACGCACCGTAAATAATATTTCTGTGGGGACTATAGTAATGTCGCACTTCGACTATTCAACTTCGACAGTCACCAAGTCACAACGGTCATGAATAACGGCGATGTCTGGTTCAAAGCGAAAGACGTCGTGAACGCTCTAGGTTATGCTCGACCAAAGGATGCAGTTCAGTGTCACATCGAAACTGACTGTAAAATGAGGAGCGGTGATTTGGCGCCCCTGCTAAAATCAAATCCACAGACCGTATTTATCAACGAACCTGGGGTTTATTCGTTGATATTCTCGAGTAAAATGGAACGTGCGAAACACTTTAGAATATGGGTGTACTCAGAGGTCTTGCCAAGCATCAGAACGACTGGGACCTTCACACTTCTTAAGAATAACCAATTCAAGATGATCACTGAATTTGACCTGCAAACGAAAGTCGTTGACTACATTAGGAAGTACCACTCAGAAGCTATTTTGATAGCTGGGCTAATCAAGACACTCCAGGTAAAAGGATAAATTCGTGGAAAAAAGGTTACCAACGTGGAACACCTGACTTAATCATTGCCAACGCACACAAAAGGTACACTGGACTCGCGATCGAGTTCAAGAACCCAGGTGGCACAGGCAAATGTTCTGAGGACCAAAAGAAACTGATGCTTAGGTACAAATTCGCTGGGTATCTAACGTTGTTGTGCGAATCGTACGATTCTGCTATTAGTAATGTAACGTTAAACAACCACATGAAATGGATACACCGTGGTCATGAGTAATTGTCACAAATTGTGTCAGGGTGGTGACGTCTACACACTGCTTTGTATTGTTCAGCACCACCAACAAATGATGGTCCTGGGTTATATCTCCAATTGTGACAGATCATTTGCAGTTGCGGCGGCTAAACTTTGGAACTCTCTACCAATCGCTATCAAGTCTTTAGATTCTCTTAATATTTTTAAATCTACCATCAAAACTTATCTTTTTACTAAATATTTTTAGACATTTTTAGACTATTTTATAGTAATTCTTAGATTTACTCACCGTGTATGGCATCGAGACTATGTGTGATGCTCTATTGTATTATTATTATTATTGAATGGCGCTTCAACGGTTATTCCGGTAGTGTCACGACAAACAGCACAATATGCTTTGAGAAAGGTGATGTCGTCTGAGACTGGAAATAATGTGTCAAGCTCACCAAGTCTTTCTAAGTGTTCTGTTGAAACTAGACCACAAATGATTACGTGAATACCAGCTTTGACGTAATCACGAATAACTGATAAGTCAGGGTACCAATGGCCTTCGTCAATGCCAACGGCGTCGTAACCAGTCAGCTCAGACACTGCAGGAAACTCAGTGATTAGTCTCGCACTCAGATGGTCTGATCCAACGACAATAGTTCTACGGTGTGTGGAAAACGTGTGGTCCGTTCGTCGGGTGTCACCTGCGTTGTTCATGTAAAGGACATTGAGTCCCGACTTGCTTAGTGTGATTAGTTTACTGAGAGTTTTTGTTGTCTTACCGGAGAACATGGGACCAATGATGATTTCCAGTTTACCAATTTTTTTTGTTGGGTTCATGGTATACTACACCCCGAGAAATTGTTTTTACTGACGCGCTTTCGTTGCACCAGTATCAAAGTTCACGACAATCAATTCGTCGGCGAAGCTCTAGGTTCTTGAGATGGGAACTTAAGTTCTCGTGTGTTGAACGGTACCCTAGGTCGCCGCTAGCTACACCACATGGGTGACACTCATAAATTGCCTTGCCTATATGCATGAGTGTGATACCATGAGTTCATGTGATCGATAACGTTGTCTACACCGAGGACCTCATGGCACGGCACACAAATGTTGACGTCGTGGTTTGTGGTGATTTTTAGCCATGCCATTAGCTTGGAGTCTTCTGGTCTCCACATGAGGCTTGTGAAGAGCACCTCAAGGTAGTTACCGAGTTCCATAGCAGACGACCTATTCATGTCATCGAAGTAGTCGTCGATGGCGTGCGCGACCCCTACCCACGTACCGTACAGTAGTTTCCCACAGGGACCACCCTTTTAAGACCATTAAGCAGAGCACTAGCTTTGTGTTCGTCGAGAAGGACCAAATCGTTGTGTAGTTCCACAGTAATACTAAGGGTTTTGTGCATTTGAGGTGACTCTGGGGCGCAAGTACCACGCAATTTGAAGACTGACGAGTATCGCTTTAGGGCGTCAGGTCCAGGTGTGTCTTGCGGAATCGTAGCGGACACGCAGAGAATGTTCGATCTTCGCATCGGAGGCAAGATTTCGTCGATCGCTGGTCTGGAAGCGTTTCGGGGAATCACGTAAGTCATGATGCTTACATGCACTAATAGAGAAACTCTTAGGTCATGTACGTGAGACACCTGTGAGGTGACTTCGAGATACCTGTGAGGTCATCTGTGAGTAAGATAATTTGTGATAGTGTATTAAATGGCTGAAGACCCACAGACTCGACTCGTACGTGACCCAGACGCAGTCGCGATCACAGCTGAAGTAAAAAGTGTTAAGGTAAAGGACCCAAAGCGTGTTGCTGCAGGGAAAAAGTTAGCTGAGATATCAAGAGCAGCGAAGGAAAAGAAAATGCGTGAGACGATAATTCGTGAAGAAGAATCAACGTGGGACTATGGCTATGTTATTGGAACACTGTCTTAGTGTTGTCATTGGTGTTGTGTCATTGTGGTACACGTACAAAGGTGTGGAAGTGCATCAGCGCACGAAATTTGTTGCGTCGGTAGGTACTCGCGCGTGTGACAGAAACATGTGGTGGTATATATCCATGACCGCGATCGAGCGAAAGGAACTCATGAACGAATTGTACGACGCGCTTCTCGTTACGACTGGTGCTGTGATAGTGAGTATGGTTTCGAAAAAGGCTTTGAGAGAACCGTTGGGGACACCAGAGACCGTGAAAGGTACGGTGAAACTTGCTGCGGCTGTTGGTGCAGGAACGTTGTTAGTAAAATGGCTGCAATCGAAAAAGTGGATACCGACAGATCCATTCAAATCAAGACACCGTCAAGTGAGTGTAGCTATACGAATGCTTACCAGAGACACATTGACTGTGGGTATGGGTATAAACTGGTTTGTTGTTATGACTCGACTTACAGTAAGCCAGTCAAGGTGTATCGTGGTGAGAACGCTGTGAATAAGTTTATTGGAGAAATGCTAAAAGTCGTCGAGTATTTCAAGAAGGTATCACGCAAGGACCCGTGGAGAGGAACCCACAAAGGGTTTCGAAGTACGTTGAAAGTGTGTGTAATTTAAATTACGATGGAATAAGTTTCCCAGTCATGCTTAAGGACTACAATAAAATTGAGAAAGCTAATGGCATCAGCATTAATGTCTTTCCTGTGTACGTTTCAAAGGAAAGATTACAAAGACCACATGGATCTATTGTTGACAATCGCAACCAACATTATGTGTATATTCGCGACTTCAATAGATTTATGTATCGTCAAACTGAACACAAAGAGAGAATAAAGCACTTTTGTAGGTATTGCTTTCAATGTTTTAGTTCTGCGGTGATACTTGGGAATCACATCGACGTTTGTGTGGTAGTCAACGGAAAGCAGGCAATTAAGATGCCTGCATGTTAAGGTGCGAATGTAAAGTACAGCAACTTTCACAAACAACTTAACGTGCCATTTGTGGTGTATGCAGACTTTGAAGCTATCACGCGAAAGGTTCATACCAAGACACCGTCAAGTGAGTGTAGCTATACGAATGCTTACCAGAGACACATTGACTGTGGGTATGGGTATAAACTGGTTTGTTGTTATGACTCGACTTACAGTAAGCCAGTCAAGGTGTATCGTGGTGAGAACGCTGTGAATAAGTTTATTGGAGAAATGCTAAAAGTCGTCGAGTATTTCAAGAAGGTATCACGCAAGGACTTCAACAAAGAAATGGTGCTAAGACACGACGATAAGAAAGACTTTCGCGAAGCTAAACGTTGTCATATTTGTGGCATTGAGTACACCAGCGTTGACGTTAGAGTAAGGGACCACTGTCACGTCACAGGTAAGTACAGAGGGTCTGCGCATCGTGATTGTAATGTGAACTTTAGATGAACTGACAAGATACCTGTGATCTTTCACAATTTACGTGGTTATGTCAGCCACTTCATTATGCAGGAAATCGGTAAGTTTGGTCAAGACATCAATTTAATGACTTATCACCAGATGGGATTCTTATTTATTTTCATGGCAACATATTGATTTTATTTAATCCTAACATTTATTTATAAGATATTATTGTTAGATTTATTGTTAGACATAACATTATAATACTCAAGTTAAACTTTACCAAAACTATTTTTAGTTAAATAGATAATAATGCAAATCTAATGTGACTTGCATGACCAGTGTCAGATAACATTCAAAAACTCAGTTTAAATAATAGAAAGTTAATAGTTTTGTCAAAACACCTGACTAGCATTTTCTGTTGTTTCTTTCTTATCTGGATAATAAAATTTACTTTTGTAATGTTTGTTGTCATTTATTTTGCAGCAATTACTCTTGTAGTCTTGTTAGGATTTTGTGTTTATTCCTAATAATCACAGGGCATTAATCATAGTTAATTTTTATCTGTAGACATAGTTGCCATAATGTTCTGTCCAGTTTATCACCTTTATCAACCTTGTGATTAAAATACTAAAGATCTATACCGTAATTGTTTTTCTAACTAAAGTATATTAACTATCAATGATACTGCAGCTTTATGAAATCAGAGGAAGGACGCTCATGTACTCGTGTTAGAACTATTACTTCTCAAACTCATTAATAACTCGTGGTAAAAATTCAAAATAAATCAATATTTATTGAGTATTTAGCAATAAGAGGAAGATTACAGCCAAATTTTGCTAACTTTAACTTCGATTTTCTCACAAAATATGGATTCGTTTGATAAGTAAGTTCTAACACTCGTAATTGTTCATCCACTGATGTCTAAATACGGACAAACCAGTTAAAAAATCGGCATCGCCTCGTATTTTCAACCGGCTTATCCATATTTAGAAATTAGAGGAAGAATGCTTACTCGAGTCAGAACAATTACGTCTGAACCAGACATGTGTATAGCTTTTATATAATAATGAAAAATAACATGGATATTTCGCATTTGATAGTGATATTGTCGATGTGATAAATACATGTATATGTAACTGTAACCCATCAGTTGCAAACAATCCAACTATCAGGCCTTCTAGTTGGGAATTTACCTGCTATCCTGTAGCTCAATTGTTTAGAGGGCTGGTGTATATTACCCAGGTCGCGGGTTTAATTCCAGCCTGACAGTTGAATTTTTTGCAACTGGTTCCGGTCAGGTTGGGCGTGTTGGTGGGATTCTAACATACTGTATATTCGCTAGTCATGTACAAATATAGCCATTTGGTTTGAATATTTCCAGTTGAGGTATAATATTAATCAAATCTACAATATCGTTTATAGAGCATGTCGTTGTGTTCATAATAATATTACTGAAGAAGTCGAAGAACCCATAACAGAATTCCTAAAATATGCACCTCACAAACCTGCTGGATCAAGATACAAGGTAAGGTACAGTATATTTCTATACATTTTCCTTCGTGACGTACATTATACTCATATCTTTCTATTTCGTGTCAATTTTTTTGTCTATCACATTTTATTTTTGACTCCCCTTTTTATTCATTTTCAGAACCGTGACGAAGCACAATGGCACGAAGCATGACACTTATATTACGTACTTTAAATCAAACAAAATATATTTTACCAAATGACCAGTGGCCTGATTTATATTGTTGTTTTCATTGAAACTATGTGCATATTTTTTATTAATTATATATACTAGTTAGGACAAAGCCAAAAGGATCGTGTATATAATTTCATCGTGGAATTTTTATCAAGCGTCCATTTTACGCTGCCAAGGGGTCTGCCCTTGGCGAGTAAAGTAATAGGGCCAGTGTTCGACGCGGAGTACGATAATAAAAGTAAACTCAAATTGCCTTTGGTAGAGAAACGCCAAAGCTAGGCTTGGTGTTTTTTCATAAATTTTATAATCCCAATATCGGGGAAAAAATAATCCCAAAAATTGGGTTAAAAATAATCCCAAAAATTTGGAGTAAAATTAACCCCAAAAAGGGATAAATATAACCCCAGAAACGGGGTAATAATAACCCCAATTACTGGAGTAAAAATAACCCCAAATTACTGGAGTAAAAATAACCCCAAAAAAGCAGATTGTCCTGAACCTTTTTTTTTAACTCCAAAATTGGAGTTAAAATAACTCCCTGAAAATAACAGTGTGGTATAAGTTACATAGCCAACAGATATGGACATGCTAACAATAAGTACATGAAAGATTACGATGAGTCGCAGGAGTCGAAATATTTAATGTACCTTGACGCTAACAATTTGTGTGGATGGGCAATGAGTCAGAGTCTTCCCACAGGTGGTTTTAAATGGTTGACTGAGAAAGAAACGAAAGGAGTGAATTTATGTGACTATCACAACGACAGTAAAAAGAGTTATTAATCGAAGTCGATTTGGAATATTCAGACCATTTGCACGATCTACACTAGCTCCCGAGAAGATGGAGATAACGGTTGATATGCTGTCGAAGTACTGTGAGAAGATCAGAAAAAAATTCAATGTGAGTGTTGGTGGCGTGAAGAAATTGGTGACAAATTTAAGAGACAAAGAAAAGTATGTTCTTCACCACAGAAATTTACAGCTGTACTTAGAACTTGGATTGAAAATAAAGAAGGTACATAGAGTCCTGGAATTCGATCAGTCCAAGTGGTTGGGAAGGTACGTCGACTTTAACACAACTAAAAGAACTGGTGCTAAAAACGCTTTCGAAAAGGACTTCGCCAATTCTTTAAGCTGATGAACAACAGTGTGTTTGGAAAAACTATGGAGAACTTGAGAAAGCGTGTAGACGTGAGATTGGTGACTAATGAGAAGAAGCTAATCAAGTTGTCATCGAAGCCAACGTTTGTGTCTTGCAAGATATTTAATGAAGTCGCAGTCCATAAAATCAAAGAAACGTTGACAATAAATAGACCCGCGTACATCGGCATGTGTATACTCGACTTGAGTAAAACATTGATGTACGATTTTCACTACAATTATATACGCAAAAAATACCCTGATTGTAAGTTGCACTTCACTGACATAGACAGTTTGCTGTACACAATCGTGACCGACGACGTTTGTGACTTCTTGAAGGATCGTGAAAAGTTCGCTTTTAAAGAAAATAAGAAAGTGATTGGGAAAATGAAAGACGAGTGTGCGCAGAAAGATGTATAGTTACTTGAAGGAGTCTGGTGGGGGTGGGAAGACCGCAAAGGGGGTTAGAAAAAAACATTATTAAGAATGTTATTAAGCACTGCGATTATAAAAAAGTGTTGCTTGAACAAAAGCAGTTGCATCACACAATGAAAAGCATCAGAAGCGTTAGGCACGAGCTCGGGAGTTACGAAATAAACAATATGTCGCTTTCCTGCTTTGACTACAAACGTTATCTTTTGGAAAATGGTGTTGAATCTTATGCGTACGGCCACAAGAATATCTCGCGCGACGCAATTGCCCAACAAGAGGACTAATTTGCATACTAACAGGTGGCTGCAATTAGTATTCAACACAGTGTCTGTTGATGATATGCATGGTCAGCGGTCTCAGCGTGGTGACTATAAAAGCATGTGATCAGAGTAAAAACGCTCTCTGGTAGATCGAAGTCTTTATATATATATTTATAATATCTTAGCTTATTGTTGAATAAACGAATTCGATACGAACTTTGTCTGAACTATTTAACTGATAAGGTAATCAACATGGTGGCAGCGGTGGGATATTATTAGACGAATTAGATTCAAGTGAAATCGAAAATGTTTCGTCTCCCGCCGACCCTCGATCTAAAAGATGAAACCGATTTGGGAGAGCAGTTCAAAAGGTGGAAAAGGGAACTCGAAGTCTACATGTTGGCCACGTCGGCTGCATCGAAATCAAAAGAAACTCAAACCGCCATCATTCTTCACTGCGGAGGATCAGGGGTATTAGAGATCTACGACCAATTTGAGTTTGAAGATGACGATGAGAAACATGACCCGAAGGTGGTGTTGACGAAGATCGAAGAATACTGCAACCCAAGCCAGAACTCATGCAAACGTATCGTTTCTGGAATGTACAACTACAAGAGCCGTTGGATAGTTTTCTTACGGAATTGCGCTCTCGGGCTGAGTCGTGCGATTTTAAAGAAAGAGACCGGATGATACGAGATAAAATTGTGTTTACAGTCGAGGGTAAACTACAGCAGCGTTTACTTCAAGAGAGTCAACTCGATTTAAAGAAAGCGGTGGAGATATGTCGGGCGTTTGAACTGACGGCAAAGCACACCAAAGAAATCGAGAGTGGAAAACAGGTACAGAGGATAAATAAAGTCAGCGAAGATCGGCAACGAAGAAAACAACAAAGTACCGCCGAGAATACAAGCCGCATGATTAAAGATTGCAATTTCTGTGGATTATCACATGAATTCTCCAAGTTGAAGTGCCCGGCCTGGGGGAAGACGTGCAGCGCATGCAAAGGTAGGAACCATTTTAAAGCAAAATGTAGAAAAGTACATTCGGTTGAAGTAGAGTCTAGCACCTCAGACTCAGATGATTATAATTTGAAGTGGTTAGCCGCGGTGAAGACAAAAGAGAACACTCGTTTGACCGCTTTAATGCAAATAAATGAGCAGAATGTGAGATTTCAATTAGACAGCGGTGCAGATGTCAACATAATATGTCAAAGATTTGTTAAGAAAAGCCAAATTAGACCCACTGGCGAAACCTTAATTATGTGGAACAAATCGAGAGTAAAACCTTTGGGAAAGGCTATTTTAAGAGTCAAGAACCCCAAAACCAGGGGTATACGGATGTAGATTTTACAGTTGTAAAGAATGATTTGACTTGTTTGTTGGGGGCCCTAACAGTGCAAGAGATGGATTTGCTCACAGTAAATAAAGATAAATTTATAGGTAATGTCAACGCGAAGACTACAGACCTGGCCCTATGGGTGACCTAGGTGTATCGAAACTTCAAGTTGATCCAAGTTGCAAACCCCGAGTATTGCCGTCGAGAAAGGTACTATTTGCTTTACAAGATAAAGTAAAACAAGAGCTTGAAAGACTGGTGGATCGAGGGGTCCTCATTCCTGTTGAAGAGCCTACAATCTGGGTTAGTCAAATGGCCGTGGTCCAGAAAGCGAATGGGGATTTGAGAATCTGTATAGACCCCCAACCATTAAATGAAGCACTAAGGCGTGAGCATTACAAGTTACCAACTCTTGACGACGTGTTACCTACACTGAATAACGCCAAAGTTTTCAGCAAGTTTGATGTAAAAGAAGCGTTTTGGCACGTACTGCTTGACACAGAGTCAAGCAAGCTCACGACGATGATAACCCCATTTGGTCGATATCGGTGGTCTCGTCTCCCATTTGGTTTGAAGGTCAGTGGTGAGATTTTCCAGAAACGATTGACCGATGCCCTCAGTAGCCTTGAAGGAGTTATTTGTATCGCGGATGATATATTGGTGGTCGGTTGTGGCAATTCGGAAGAAGAGGCAGGACAAAACCACGACGACAATGTCGCCAAGCTACAGGAGAGATGCATTCAAAGAAAAATAAAGCTCAACAAGCAGAAAGCCGTTCTCAAGCAAGCACAGATCAAGTTTATGGGCCATATGATTACCAGCAAAGGCATTGGTCCTGATGATTCGAAAGTGGAAGCAATACGTAGCATGCCAAGGCCTACAGATGTCCATGGGGTAAAGCGTCTATGTGGTATGGTGCAATATCTCGCAAAGTTCCTACCAAATCTAGCCAGCGACCTTGAGCCCATAAGAGAGCTCACGAGAAAGGGAGTGGAGTGGAATTGGTCGACCCATTGTGAAGACGCCATCAAGCGAGTGAAAGAGAAATTGACAACAGCACCAGTTTTAGCTTACTTCAATCCAGAGAAAGAACTGGTGATTCAGGTAGACAGTAGTAAAGATGGTCTGGGAGCTTGTTTGATGCAGGAAGGAAAGCCAATTGAGTTCGCGTCTAGATCGCTGACGAGTGCTGAACGAAATTGGGCCCAGATCGAGAAAGAGACTATGGCCGTAGTTTTCGGTCTGGAACGTTTTGACCAATATACTTTTGGGAGAAAGGTCATCGCCCAAAATGATCATAAACCACTGGCATCGATATTGAAGAAGCCGCTTAGCCAGGCACCAAGGAGACTGCAAGCGTTGATGATGCGACTCTACCGGTACAACGTCGAGTTCCGTTACCTGGAAGGAAGTAAACTCGTGATAGCAGATACATTGAGTAGAGCTTTTCTCAGTGTGCCCGAGCATGATGTGCGTGTCATGGAGGTTGAGGTGTTTAACGGGATTCCAGATAAAATATTAGAAGAGGTTAAAGAAGCTACGAGGAAGGATGACAACATACAGTCACTCCTGACGATGATAAAAGAGGGTTGGCCAAATAGGAAAGAAGACGCACCTGCAGAAACGAAGCCGTATTTTGACATCAGAGAAACTTTGAGTCACGAGGATGGGATTATCCTGAAGGGACAGCAAATCGTCATTCCGGTATCGCTTCGAAGAGAAATGAAAAGAAGACTACATGCAGCTCACACTGGCCATGACAGTATGATGCGCCGGGCGCGGAATTCGATATATTGGCCGGGGATGTCAAAAGAAATTAAACAAATAGCAGATCAGTGTGAAATCTGCCAACGCCACAAACCGAAAAATCAGAAAGAGAGTCTTCGTCAACATGAAAATGGTCAGGTGCCATGGGAAAGAGTTGCTGTAGATATATTCGAAATTCAAGGGAGAAATTATCTCGTCACAGTTGATTATTTCTCCAGTTATATCGAAGTAGATTATCTGCCATCAATGACGTCAAAGCAAGTGGTGACAAAGCTGAAAGGACATTTCGCGAGATACGGCACACCGAAGGAACTTATCTCCGACAATGGTCCACAATTCAAATCAAGAGAGTTTAAAGAATTTACGGACGGGTGGGGAATCAATCATGTCACCTCGTCCCCATATCACCATCAGTCAAATGGCAAAGCGGAGGCGGCGGTGAAGATATGCAAAAACATGATGAGCAAAGCGAATGAGGACCGACGGGATCAGTACCAAGCCCTGCTGGAGATACGGAATACACCTCGACAGGATAATGGTTTAAGTCCTGCCCAATGTTTCGTCGGTCAACGCGATCATTGATACCTTTGGGGAAAGGAGAACAACGGCAAGGAGTAAGAAGCGAGAAAGATAAAGGGAAACGACAACGGACAGTTGAGAAACATTACAATAAGACCGCTCGCGATATGCCAGAGCTACGAGAAAACCAACCGGTCTATTTTAAACCGATGAATCGAAAGAAATGGAAGCGAGAAAAAATTCAAAGGAAGTACAGTGATCGATCGTATGTTTTGGAATGCGATGATGCTACTACCTATCGGAGGAATAGAGTACACATCCGGCCAGCATACCTGAATCACGGTGAAAAGGAACCGGTGACAGAAACTCCGAATGTGCGAGAGGACGCAGAAACGGTGACTGGAGAGAAGAGCAATCTGAATGGGGATACGGCGTCCGTTGGAGAGGAAGAATTAGCGACCGATATAGAGGCGGCTAATGCAGCATTGGAAGAACGAGCTAGACAGCCCGAATATTCGACCTCGTAGAACGCGACGTAAACCAGGATGGATGAAGGATTTTATAGTGGAATAGTGAGTTTTAAAAAACGATCTGGCAAAGTGACAATGGGTACTTGTAATAATATAATTTATAGTCATTTTTTCATTAGATAGAAAATAGAAAAAAAATTATGTAAAGTTACTATCCCGAAAAGAAGGGGGATGTTGATGATATGCATGGTCAGCGGTCTCAGCGTGGTGACTATAAAAGCATGTGATCAGAGTAAAAACGCTCTCTGGTAGATCGAAGTATTTATATATATATTTCTATTTAACTGATAAGGTAATCAACAGTGTCCACGGCAAATGTTTTATCCAACTTAGTATCCAAATGGATAGCAAAATGGCGCTCTTTTGATTGGTTAACACACACAGCGTCCACGGCAAATGTTTTATCCAACTTAGTATCCAAATGGATAGCAAAATGGCGCTCTTTTGATTGGCTAACAACATTGACTAATTTGCATACTAGCAGGTGGCCATGGCAAATGTTGTGTCCACGGCAAATGTTTTATCCAACTTAGTATCCAAATGGATAGCAAAATGGCGCTCTTTTGATTGGCTAACAACATTGACTAATTTGCATACCAATTTGTTAGCCGTAATTATTTCCACGGCGAATGGACTCGTTGAAGCGACATTGATGCCATCGCCCGGTTTGATAGACCTTAACTCTAATCGCGAAACGAAACGTAGAATTTGTTGTAATTACCACTAGACTGCGAGTTTAGTGGTTTTTTTTTCGCGTGTGAAATTTTCGAGACACGAAGTGACATCGGTGACGACAATGATGTGCCCTTGAAGCGCGGTTGAGTAGTATAGCTCTTGGGGGTACCGGCATGATTTCGTGATTTGTACGATGGTCCAAGACCAACCCCAACGCTGAGCTGACGGTTTAGCGTGGCTATAGAATTAGTGCACCAAATTTGCGAGACCGTCCGTCGAAACAGTAAATGAAGCGACATCAATAACATCAGCTGGCGATCGACCTAAACTGGCGTAGTCCCAAATTTGTAGAAATGATGTAAACCAGCCACGCTTCTACGGTCGAGTTTGGCGTCTTGAGA
This sequence comes from Chrysogorgia sp. JL179-B06, assembly GCA_035772405.1. Classification (NCBI taxonomy): domain Eukaryota; kingdom Metazoa; phylum Cnidaria; class Anthozoa; order Scleralcyonacea; family Chrysogorgiidae; genus Chrysogorgia; species Chrysogorgia sp. JL179-B06. Next base: position 3,541,140 of record JAYKKM010000428.1, read on the forward strand.
CGGCTTTCGAGTTGTGGGTCTCGTTTCTCTGATGTTGATTGTCTGGGGCTACCACACTCAGCTGGGCTCACCGGAACGCTGGGTTGGTCTTGCGATCCCCAAGTGCTATACTACCAACATATTTTACCCAGCCGTTCCGCACGTTGTAACCAATAAATTATTGGCATTATTTTAGCCAATTATTTTAGCTAACTACCATTATTTTAGCCATTATTGTAAGCAACCCAAAAACAAAAAAGATCCTAACCCCCCGGCCAGCGAGTTTTCTAACCTTAACCCCAGGCCGTATTTTCAACGTTGCCAACCCCTACCGCATCCACTCCCCTACTTGGTGTCCTAAATTAGTGAGAGAGACTATGAATGTGGGACTAGTAATTGACTGTTTGTTACACGCATGCGCTTACAATCATAACGTATTACAATCCAATAACGTATTGGTTACAATGCTAAAATAATGCCAATAATTTATTGGTTACAACGTGCGGAATGGGTGCAGCACCTTATCTGGTTACCACTTCATGTTAGGATCGCAAAATGGTTTTGGACAAAATTTTGGTTAGGATTATAGTTGTGTTGGGGACAGGCTTACATGAAGTAACCAGATTTAGCCATACATGAAGTACCTACCCCTTATCTTAAATCTTACCGCTGACCCGTGCAGGCGAGCTAATAATATACGACGAAGTGGGTGCTAATTGATTGCCGACTAATTTCTTAGTACATAACCGTTTTTGCGAAGGGTATGCACGTTCTCGTAATATAATAGACGCGTATGTTATGTATTTAGACTCGGTAATTCCAAATCTGATTTCAGGATTGAAATCGAGTAAATATTGGCCGAGATAACGTTCAAAATCTACGTGCGATTTGTTAACGGCAGACGAAGTGATATGACAGTCGATTATTTGGCTGAAGCATCCTGAATTTAAAACATAATCCTAACCAGAAACCTAACCCTAACCCTACACCTAATATTAACTCTAACAATAATGCTTTATTTTAAAAATAATAACTGATTTTAATTTCGAATTTTACTACCGATAGTCTATGTGACATCATTTCTGGATTTATATGAAACTTCACCCGGTAATTTAATCAGCGAACGACTTTAAATACATGTTTATTTTGCTTTTTTTTCCACAACGGACATCCTTTTTGTGAGTTTTCTTTTAATTTTTTTCTTTAATTTTTGTCTTGATTTTTAACGGTTAGGGTTTGGTTAGGGTTAAGGTCTAAGTTGTTATGGGGTTAGCGGTTATTTTAAGTGACAAAATTCCCCTTAATCTCTTGTTTAGTGGTATGAGTTCCGGTTGGCTATATCCTGCAAGATGAACCGAGAACAACGGAGAACAAGTAACGTGGGCGCACTCGTACCCAGGCTCTTCTAAACAAGATGGCGGACCGGAAAGATCCCGGAGCTTACCGAATCGTTGAAAGGGCTCAAAAACGTAGCGTAAAGACACTATATACATCAGATTTCTCGCAAGATAGAACTGTCTAAGGGTGTGGAGGTTGTTTATCGTATAATTATTTCTATTTTTACGTCCGTTTTGATCCTTAGTGTGTTTTTGAAAGCTGTCACACGTGACGAAAACTTCTCAAACTCATTAATAATTCATGATTTATCATAGCCAATCCATGAACGTATACATGCATGAGTTTTGATACCCAATGAAAACCTGTAGGAAATTTCCTAGTGAACTGGATCACATTTCTTAATCTACATATTAAAATAAAATCGCTATGGGAGCAAATCGCTATAGGAATACTCGTTTGAGAAGCTAGATCAAACACTCGTTTGTCGTGTTTCATCAGGGGCGGGCTACGCCCTCGGTTTTCATTTGTTTTCTCGTGTTTGGAACCCCTGATGAAACACTCAAACTCGTGTTTGATCTATTACATCGAGTATTGGATTTACAAATTATATCTAACACAGTTCAAACTGTCTCTTTAAAACATCGCAATGAGAATGAAGTTGGAGGTTAAGAAGACACTTAAGGCGAGGGGTTAAGGGTATAGTTGTGTTGGGTTCTATCAGGGTTATTGGATTCATGATAATGATAAATCCTTATATTATGCCATGATTTCACGAAGACTACAAATACAGCCGGGGGTTAGGGTTAGAAAACTCGTTAGGCAGGGGGTTCGTGCTGGATCTTTGTTGTTTTGGGGTTGGTTATTATAATGCCAACAAGACGTCCGCTAGGCGTTTACTCGGGCTACTACAATGCTATTATAATGCCATATGTTATAATGCTATTATAATGCTATATATATTGCTGACAACGTGAGCAACGGCTGGTCAAACCCATATCAGTGGTCATCCCCTGGACAACTAACGCGGGTTATAAAGCGCACACGTGTCGAGATTATCACCTTAGCTCGCCCCAGTGCCTTCGGCGTCCGGCGAGGGGGTAAATCGTCCTTAAAAATTGTCGCGTCAGCAAAATAGACCGGTGCTCAATAATTTGCATGTCGTTGAACCAAATATCTGGTATGATTGTGGAGACAAACCACGTGACTATTTATCACAACTTAGTTATAACTGTTGCAGATATTGTTAAATACGCCTGGCCGGAGTCAGTGTTCGATCATTTTATACAACGTCAAGGAACAAGGTAAAATAATATATCCGTTTTACTCTGTAGATTAGGTCCGAATAAGAAAGTTAAATTTGGTCTCGTTAACTATTTATGCCCGCTTGCCGGTTCTTGTCTTGTTAATATGAAACGTTTGTTTTTATCAAAAGCATGCTCTAGTTTTACAATATAAATAGATGCCAAATGTTAAGGTAAAGCAAATTTCGAATGAGTTATCATAAGTATCGATACTTGTATCGGTTCACTACCCTTATATTCCGTATTACCATTTCTAATAGCTTAGCTTGGCTTAGCTTAGCTTATATTACCTTACCTCGGCCGAAACAATGTTTCACACGTTCTGTTTCAAAACAAGAATTAGCTTGTGCACTGTCGGCAATATGTTGTCGAAAATTGTCGAAACTCCGTTCGCCTGCTGAATGATACGATCTTCAAAAATATAGTCTATATAATATAAACTGCCAATCGGAGGACAGTTAATAAAGCCTGGTTTCCAAGAAACACGCTTCACTGCTTCACCTGCGACCGTAAAGACAGCGTACACAAAGCGAGCGCATCATGAAAGAAGGCTCCCGCCGCTGCATGCAATGAACGCATCGAAGTTTGAAAACGTGGCAAGTTTACACACTATAGATGGGAATAATCGCGTAGATATGGTTAATTTCCTTCAGTATTGACTATAAAGGTCGATTTAAGACGTTGAAAATATTTATATCGATATATTTGAGCTAGATCCACTAAGAAATTCAAATGATTCAGGGTATAAATGCTTATTATCACTTATAGCAATAAACCTATTTTGTGGATGTCAACTTCATTTGAAGTAAATGAACTGCAAATACAGCCTATAGTTTTTACTGTATAATTAGCTTTCGTTATACTATACGACATCACTAGTAACTAGAGAAATGGTCGGCCAAATTCGTGCTTTTAAGTATATATATTTGCAATTAGTCTGCTTCATATAATATACATATATATGCAAGTATTTACATAAATGGTGAATATCTTAAATAAATAAGCAATAAAGAATATAGGCGAATTGTTAAGTATAGGTAAATACCGAACGCTTCGTAAAAACCTGTTTATGTACATAGAAATTATAAATCGGCAATCAGGGGGTCGCTTCATCGTATATTATTTTGAACTAGCCTCCCTTTCAACAATGTTTTGGCTGCGATCTTGCTAGTTTGGCCGAGCACGGGAAGGGAGATCACAGCCAAAACATTGTTGAAAGCCGCCGTTTGGGAAGACACAGAGTTGCCTGCGGAGGAGGCTAATTTTGAACGTTATCTTGGTCAATATTTAATCGTTTTCAATAACGGAGCGCACAGATGACATATGTTGTTGATGTTTGTCCGCATTTACTGTTAAATCTAAGTCCTAAACAATAGGAAATGAGTCAAAGTTTGGGAATTCTTCAGACTCAATTTTAGTTTGTTTGTCCGCATTTTGGGTTTAAAAATAGAATCTGTGCACAACGCTATTCTGAAAATAGATTTGGAATTATCCAGTCCGTTCACTGGCCAAGGACAATATTGTACGATTCAAACGGATCACCCAAAACGACTTTTTACTTCCTTATATCGAGTTCTATATTTATTATTTATAGACCCGATTATTTATAGAGTGATAATATCTCGACGAATTCCCAGAGCGGAGGGTCTATAAATTGTATATTATACCGAAACAATCTTGAATACTGTCTTGAAACGTCTTGTTAAACGTCTTGTTGTTCCTCCATTATTGACAGGCTCGTCTTGGTTTACACGCGTGTTATTTGGTTTTCGCGCGTGGTATTTGGTTTCGCGCGTGGTACTCGAGTTCAAATTTCCCTCCACAGAGGGACCCTAACCCTCCAGAGGGGAAATCATTATTATTCCACGCCTCATCGGGCAATTCGAGTTTAAATTGACTGGTCACGTGGAACAAATCTAGTTCTCCGAGTAGAATTTTCCTACACTGTAAAAACTGATTGGTTAAAATAACCTTTTTAATTGGTTGCAACCAATTCCAAGAGGTTAAACCAACCAAATAAATTGGTTGTAACCAGAATAAATTGGTTATACTAACCAATAATTTTTAGTCCACACTGAAGTTGTAACTCTTACAACCAAACAGAATTGGTTATGACCAATAAAAATTGGTCAGTTCAACAATTGTCAAATGGTTGCAATGAAGTCACATTTAAAGTAACCAATTTAATTTAGTTGTAACCAGTTTGAAATGGTTAGTCAAGTAACCATTTAAATTTGGTTGTAACTTTTTAAATTTGGTTGTAACCAAATAAAACATTTAAATTTGGTTATTCACGTAACCATTTAAATTTGGTTGTAACCAAATGGATTTGGCTATAACCATTTAAAAATTGTTTTTAAATTACTTTTGTCACTTTTTGTAAATAATTTTGATCTGGTTTCACATGAATCTGGATGTGTGTTAAAAGTCAAAGTGAAACAATTGCAACATTGCCATATAAATCAAAGGAGAAAATCAGATTTCATTAATCAGGGAATTGTGACCAAAAAATAGACTCAATTTCCAATTTCCAGTTAAACTGCCAAGCTCGCCATGCTGTGTAGTTGGTTTCACACTCCATATAACAAGACATAATTAATATTGTATAGGGAACTTGAAATTAGTACTACTGTAATACACTTATAATTTGGGTATAATGTTTTCATTTTAGAAAGATTAGTTTCAGGGCATATAATACAACTGAATTGTACCTTTTCCAATTCTGAAAGATCCTGTAGAAACCTTTCCAGGACCCTGGTTCAACACCATACTGTTTGATGTGATCACTGGTAGCCAATGCAAGCAGTTGTATAGCATTTACTGGAGATCTCATTTTTGGTCTTACATTGCCCAAAGTATAATAGAAAGCACCATAAATAGTTAGAAAAAATGAGAAATGTTCATGGTTGTCAAACATGCAACATATTGTAGCCTAATTTTAAAGGTAAATGGAAAACATTTGACAGGTAGCATCACTATTTTCTTCTTAATTAACCCTTTCACTACTGTAGGAACCTTTTAGAATTGTACTCTAGCAAATGCGAGATGATTTTGCTTGTCCGGGGAAGAAGTCCTGTACTGAACAGGTTAAGTAACCTACATTGACCCAATTGGCAAGCAAATATATATACATGTATGGTCCAAGAATATAAAGATTCAATGCATTTACAAGTGTTTATATAAACTTGAATGTTTTCAATAAAGTAACTTCAAAGCACCAAATTAAATCACTTTGTAATATACATATTTTGTCCTTTTCGCCAGCCAAGCAAAATATTTTAACCAGTATTAAATACACTTTCCTACATGTACTTAATTTTATGTAGTTAATTTAATTCTATAAAAATGTGGCAAGACATATTTCCATAACAACTTATAATTAGGTTCATTGGCTGAATACTAAGGCTTGAAAACAAGAAACACAATTATTACCGTATTTATTTATTTGAACTTGCTCAAGCACAGGTTATACTGTACAGGTATGTACAGTACTTGACACATTCTACAACAGGTCATTGCCACAGCATGAGGATTCATAACCTACACATGAAAGAGAATTTAAAACAATTAAAAGCATTTTCAGATAACCATGCAACTACTATAGGTGCACACAAAATTAATGATGTGCTTTCATTCTGTGTTGCTTCCGATATCAACTCAGCTCGCAAATGTTTGAAAGCTCAGATGACGTCCTGGGTAACACTGTACTAGGCAAATGCAAAAAGGCATGGGTTGTGTGTCCTGTTAGGGCACTGTCATTCACCGCTAAGTCAAGCCCGGTCGGATGGGGTTAGTATCTGCATGGGTGACTATCTGGGAAATAACCTTGTGTTGATTTGTAAGCTTGGAAGTCGTGTGAGTAGAGTTAATTTATCTCTCCTGTGTTTTGAGGGTTTTCCTCTTGGGTCTCTGGTTTTCCTCGCTGACAGTAAAATCAACACTTAGATCTCAGCTGTGCTCTGTGGTCAGACATGGGTTGTATATATAGTGGCAGCCTGCAGCACCTTTGACATACCTTCGACTCGACCACGTTCAATGCAAGTTCACATGGCTAAATGAGGCCAAACGACATTGTGTTATTTTTAGCCTCCCTGCACTTGTTTTTAGGGGGAAGCTAAAGGACAGGTTTAGCCTCCCCCTAAAAATGACTGTGTGTGTGTGTGTGTGAGGGGGGGCTACCCTTTGGGTTGCCCATAAGAATATTAGTTCTTCCAATCATCATGGTATTTACAGTTACCAAAGTGATATCTAAATTATGAAGTTGTAAATATAGGTATAGCTGCATATGCTGGACTTGTATTAGAAGAACCTATGACAACCCAATATTTTCAAAAAACATGATTATATATCAAGTTTATATTGTAAACTATTTAAATTATCTACATATAAATTAAATATCTATATATTTGATACAGTCAAACTACAATATCTATATCTTCAACTCCTTACTGTAAATTCATGAAAAACTTCAACAAAATACTCACCACTAGGACAGTTCTCTATGCGTAATAGTTGTGTTGCTGGCGTTCTTTTTCAAGATTGTGGAATGATTCAACTACAATTCAATACTTCGAATAATTCGCCGAGTCCTGGAATTCAGTGTCAAAGTCTAATCATGCTATTCTGCAAAATATGTATAGTGTTGTTCACAAATGAATTATCAACAGTTTGTGTCCTCTTTGAATTTGAGAATACAGGTTGCACTTGAGTCTTGATCTGGCCATTTCTTGTTTTAAATACAGCAAAGTATTGGTGATCACATCACATGCAGGCATTAGTGCATTACCATCTCGCTGCATTGCGTGCCAAATCCAAGCCCTCTTCTATATCATTGTCCGTCTGTATCTGGAACGGCATGTTCGTTAATATTGAAGAGATCAGCGTGTTTGTAAGTTTGTTGACAACGTGTACCATTTATAATATATCCACAGAGAAGATGAAAATTTGGGTCATTATTCCCATTTAATTCCTATGATTGCGACCGAGATGATAGACAGAAAATAGCCAGAAATCCAACAGAACGTTGCACCGGTAAACAGTCATGCTGGATCGACAAAATACAGTACTTTTCTGGTCCAATTGTCCAAAAGCATTGTTTAAAAGCATTGTGGCAAAGGAGGCCACAAAATCAGAAATAATCCGGTATCCGGGACTATGTTTATTTCCGCGTTTCAACGAAAATTCGTACTTAGTAGGGGTAGGGCAGGGTAGTGTTGTTATACGTCTGAAATACTTTTTTCTGATTTTAAAAAACAATGATGATTATTTATTGGTATCATGAGATTTATTGCTAGTCCAGAACTTATTTTCCTTAATTATTTTGTCGCTTGCTATGTATAAATATAAATTTTTGTCATGCCAAGTGTGGGTAAGTCGCTTTGGTCGAATTTTGTCTTTTGTGACGTCAGACACGTGATAGTCGACAAGAGCGCGTGATTTGATTTGAATTCGTCACTGGACAGTCGCATCATTGTTCGTTATTATAAAGAAGGGTTCGTGTTCGACGTTTGGCAAGTTTGTTTCAAGGAATGGATGTATCTACGGTAATTATCTTACTTACAGTAATGCATGCAATAGTAATTGATGTTATTAAACTTTATATCGTGGATAATTAATTCTACGCAGACGTTTTTGAAGAAGAAAATTATTTATGTTGCGAAGTAGTTCAATAGAGATCTATTATCGTAACTTACAATCTACCTTATCTTAAATACATTTACTTGTATTAATAACGTTAGCTTTTATTTACTGTTTAGGTATTTGGTTCTGAGTTGACTTTGTCTAAGAGGCTTTGTCTAAGAGGCGTTCGTGAATAAACGCTAAGTGTCTAGAGGAAGAAGAGGTAAGACGATGTGTCGTTTATTTTTTGTCCTTGCCAATTTAAAAGCTAGAAAGTATTTAAATATCACTTTCGTTTATACTCAAAGAATCTGGTAAGATTACCCCTCGTAATTTGTTTGATTAAATCAACAAAATATGTTTATAATTGTGCTTTATTTCCATAATTTGCGTATTGACTAGCCAATTTTCAAGATGGCGGCTGCTTCTTTTACAAATTTCGGCTAGAGGCAGGAATGGCTCCGACTCCTTATTCGTCAATACAATACAGCCGGGGGTTAGTGTTACAAAACTCGTTAGGCGGGTTAGGGATAGAAAACTTGTTAGGTGGGGGGTTAGGGTTAGGACCTTTGTTGTTTTGGGGTTGGTTACAGTTCTCTCTCCACATTTCGAGCAAAGAAGTCTTTATTGACCAATATGGAGCCATTCCTGTCTCTCGTCACATCTTCTTTTACACACTGCGGCTAAATACAGGAATCGCACACCACTTTATAGTAGATTACACCAAGTCCTCAATATATGTGGTAGTGATTTATAGGTTATAGTAATTACAGTTAGTATATACTATATTAGTCCTGTACTTAAACAGGTTTGCGAAACGAAACAACTATTTGCCTATTACTACGAGGTGGATAATAATAACCGACCCCAAAACAACAAAGATCCTAACCTCGCCTAACTTGTTTTCTAACCCTAACCTAAATAGAAAACTTGTAAGGCAGGGGTTGGGGTTGGTTAGGATCTTTGTTGTTTTGGGGTCGGTTATTATTATCCACCTCGTTAGGCAAATTGTTGTTTCGTTTCGAAACCTGTTTAAGTACAGGAAACCTCAAAAATAACCCTAATAGCTCTAATACTGATAATACTAATATACAACATACAGTATAATGAGGACTTGGTGTAATGTACTATACAGTGGATGTATGATTCCTGTATTTAGCTGCAAGTTCTTTTACCATGTGGTCCAAAATGTGGACCAGTAGACGGAGGTTGATGGATATACTGTATAATGCTACTGACTACTCAAGTAGCAGGGTGGATGTTTCAAAATATATTTATACAGTTTGTACGTGTTTTGATAAATAACTGCATTTTTCAGATATTTGTTAAATAACAGTTTTCTAATATTAAAGAAAGTTTGCAGATACACCATCAACATAGTCCTAACCCCAAACTTAACTCAAATCTTAACCCTACACCGAATACTAACCCTAACTCTTACCATAATGCTTTATTTTAGAAATAATAGCTGATTTTAGTTTTGAATTATACTACCTATAGTCTACATGTGTGTGACATCATTTTGGGATTTATATGAAACTTCACCCATTTTATTAGCTGAGTTTTCGTCCTTGACATCATTGATTGTAAAAGGACTTTGGTCTTTTTACTATTCATGTTGACATGTCCTTAGAGTTGAATGACAGGTATATGCCATTAATAAGTATTTTTCTGTGTTTTTTTCAGTTTATAGATTTTGAACTGTTGGAGATGACAAGAGATGAGTTAAGCTATGGGGATAAAGGGTTATAATAATCCACTTACGGAGAGGCCGGAATGGCTGCTTTTAAAGAACCTTCCCAGGTAAAATGAAACAGGACTGTTTTAAATGTTTTACTTTTATAATTCAATGACACCCTTAATATCATAGCAAGAGACTTTCCGGGATGGAAATCATAATCGTAAGATAAATACTAGTTTATCTTACCAGCATACTAGTGCAACAATGCTTTAGAAAATAAGTTGTGTCTTATGCACGCTGTGATTGGTCAGTTACCATGTTTATATCAGGCTTTAGTATAAATTGACAAGTTTATATCACAAATCCTCAAATTTCATTGGCTATCGCAGGAGTTACTATCCGCTGATATAAACCTCTGGGGTAAAAGTCGCCTGATTTCGAAAGAATATTTACTTTTTTCCCATGAAAAATGCGAAATAAAAGTTATTTCTTGGGTTAGAAAGTTGTAAATTTATACTAAAACAATTAGACAACTCGCCCTTGTTTTCTATGAGCGATAGTCAACTCGGCTCCGCCTCGTTGACTATCTGCTCATAGAAAACGCGGGCTCGTTGTCTAATTGTTAAATATAACATGGATGGATTACGCCATCGTGATACGCCATCAATTAGCCATCATACGCCATCAATTAGCCATCCTACGCCGCCATCAATTAGCCATCAATTAGCCATCGTACGCCATCAATTAGACATCACGGCGCCATCATACGCAGTAAGGAGAATTTACGCGTTGATAAAAATATATTTGTTAAAAGAAATAGAAAACATTTTTATCCGTGTTCCCACTATGATCCACTCGTGTTTATATAACTGTATGTAAACACGGAAAATGTTTTCTATTTCTTAAATATCGGTATAGCATCGAAACTAATACCACCATACTGGTATCAGCTACATAACATGAATAACCTGCAAAAATATCAATACACCACCCAACTTTATTAGAAAGCACTTTGCTGTAACTCCCATGAGTTGAATTCTACACCCAAATCAGTGGCACCGTCACTTATTCCATCTTCGCCTACCACCGTACCTGCATAATTATCTTCCATACCACCTTCAACAACAACCTCACTGATGGAGGATGAGGGAAGTAGTGACAGTACAATCTTTCCATTTGATCCTGTGAACTGCTTAACTCCAGAACTTTATTGCCAGCAACTTCATGTATGTATATTTGAATGATACCATGCAAGTTAGGCAATGTGTCACCATTGTACCAATCACACCATTTATTAATAATATTCAAGCAATAAACAATTCACATGGTTGATTCACAAATTTCATGGGACATTACCATGTCATGTGTGTACGCTTGCATGTCATGGCTACGGAGTTTGTCGGTTGACCGAGTCAATTCTGAGTCCGAGTTAAGTCCAAGTCAAATTTCTGAGTCATAAAATATGCTAAAAATGCTAATTATGAATTTACAGCACTACTTCTCTGAATTTAACTAATATCTGTAACTTCTCTCTTAACTTTATTTTATTCTTGGAGAGATACCCACAATAAATTAGTGGCAACCCCATTTGTTTACACTTTTAAGTGGGGAGATACCCACTCTATGTGTTGACCCCATTATAGTTCATCTTCTTCTTAAAGTGCCTATACAACCCTTTCGTTTTTAGTTATCTGTATGGAGGATCAAAAAATAGCTGATAAGTTATTTTACAGTTTTTGATTTGGACTTTTCGTTTAGAAGATATTTTGCATCCAAATTAAGAAATGTAAGCAAATTCCGATTAAAAACCGAAAACGTATTTCTGCCAATTCTGGAGTCTGGAAACTAGATTGTGACGTCATTTAAGAGATGAGTCCAGGATCTTCCCAGCTTCGTAGACAAACGAGCTCGATTCCCAGATTATACTATAAAATTTATCGTTTATGTTGAACTATTCAATCATGCCAGACAGATGCAGTGTATGGATGTTCTAATGATGCAAATTTTAAAGAAAAATATCTGTCCATCGTATTATTTACTTGAACGATACTTTACTTGCACGATTCCTTACTTGAACGATACGGGGACAGTAAATATGAATATCGCATAGAGATCTTGCAGTGTGTTTAATACAGTGTTTACAAGTTCCCCAAGGCAAAACACACATTCGTCTCTTAAATGACGTCACAGTGTGGCTCGTTCCAGGCCTTTCTAATTTGCGGCTTTTTTATATAAATAGCAATGTATAAAGAGTGATATCTTCCAAACGGAAAGTCCAAATCAAAAACTGTAAATTAACTTATCAGCTACTTTTTCATTCTCTATACAGATAACTAAAACACAAAAGGGCTGTATAGGCACTTTAAGAGATACAGTATGTAAAAGAGTGGTGGTAACCCCGAGTTGCATTACGCACCATCTCTTATCAATTACCTGCATGGTTACCCTATAAACTGTTCACTGTGTAGAATCAATCTTCCTTGCATACTAAATTATATATTTTTAATTTTAGGATGATAACGAAGAAGATATTGGTTTGAAAGTGTAGCAATGTTCTTCCCCTAAATTGTTGTCAACTGGGACATTGAAGGAGATACATTTCTTATCCCTCATCACTGAAGGAATACTTGACATCAAATTTAAGTCTTTCAAAATTGTTATTTACCTTTTTAAGTATTAAGCTAGTCTGCTAGTATACATGTGTTTAGAATTTTGTTGAAGGAAACCTAGATTATTCAATACATTGTTTTTGTCATAAAGTACTTTGTAGTCTATTTGCATGATAGCTCATAGTTAACAGTACATTGACGTCATTGAGGTTGATTAATCCAATTTGATCAATATCCAAATTGGTTGAAACTACCATGATTTAAATGTTTACCAACTTAAAATTGATATTGGTTACTATAGCAAGAATATTGGTTAAATTAACCAATATTTAAAAGTTAGTGACCAATATTTAATAGTTACAGTGACCAATATTTAATAGTTACAGTGACCAATGTTTTATTGGTTTAAACAACCATTATATATTGGTACTAACCAATTCATATTGGTTACTGTAACCAAGGTAACTTGGTTAAAACAACCACCATTTAATTGGTCACAACAACAATTACCTATTGGTTGTTTTAACCTTTTAATTTTTGGTCATTTCGACCATAATATCAATTGGTTGAAATGACCAATTTTTAACTGGTTCTCTCAGACTCATTCAGAATGACTTTTTTTTTTTGGTTATTTTAACCAATCAGTTTTTACAGTGTACTTGCCCGCGGTATGGTTTGTCCACTTGGAGTCAAAGATTTATCATTATATACATATACATATACATATATACATATATACATATATATATATATATATATATATATATATATATATATATATATATATATATATATATATATATATATATATATATATATATATATATATATATATATATATATATATATATAATATATATATATATATATATATATATATATATATATATATATATATATATATATATATATATATATATATATATATATATACAAATAAAAGTGTCAAGTTCAAAATCATACAGACGATAGAGTGCTCAATACCGAAGCAGAGCGAAATAGTAAAACAAAATAAAGTACAAACTCGAGTTACTTCATTAAAACTTTAATTCACTACAAATCTGTTTCGTATGGCAAGCAGAGCCTACCACACTCATCAGGTGAATATTGCAACTGATTTTAAAATGCTTAGGAAATTTGAATTAGGATTAATCTATAAAACGGATGGCTCATATTACGATGTTATATACGATTCGGTATAGTATCTATTAGTTATTATTGGTTACTTAATAAATGTTTCTTTCTGTGCCTACAACTGCTTATAAGTTCATTTCTGCGATTAAGCGAGCTTAAATCCGGATAGCGAATTATGATGAATTTTTCATGCAAACACAGATTACATTTTTTGGTCACATTGGAGTAGGGTTTACATTGTTTTAATATTGTCCACTTGATGGTGTAGTGTACGTCTGCTTCTTTCAATGACCAGATATATTTACTCAGTTCGGTAGCGGATTTATATTTTATATTTCTAAACGAACTGGTATGGTTTAAGTATCTGGTTTTGAAGGGAGTTTCAGTTAGTCCAACGTATGTCTCTGGTTTCATGTTGTCCTGCCTGGTGACCGTGGCTTGGTAGACTATCCCTTCTGATTGGCACTTTCCGTCGAGTGGGCAGGTGCTATTTTGGCGACAATTACATTTACTGGTAGTGGTTGGGTTTGGATTTTTTCTTAAGTATGGATTTATTGTGAGATGAGATTATGCTCTTCATGTTTGGCATGCAGCTATAACTCAACTTCAAAGTATTCCGGTTAAATATCTTATGTAGTGGGTGGCCCTTTGGGAAGCATTCGTCAACCATTTGTAGGAATACGCGGCCGATGTTGGTGGTTACGTTGGCGCTATAGGGCGGGTTAAACCATATAACATTCCTGCTTCGTGATCGGGTTGTATTCGGTGTTTTCTTTTCTTTATCATTCAAAACTAAATTTAGCTGATCTATTCTTATAGCTTTTACATTTCTTAACTTTTCACATTTTAAGAATTGTAGTTCTGCACTGCATTTTTTCTCTGGTCCTCTTCCTTAGCTTATCATTTTCAGATCTCAAATAAACTACATATGACTTCAGGCTATTAATTGCCTTTTTCATCTCTCTTCTATGTTTGGAAAAATATCAATAATCATATTTCTAATCTGTACAGTTCTGTTCCTACACAACATCTTCGCACCCACACATCGTGTTTAGGACAGAGTTCCAGAACATGAAAATGTTCTGCTCACAGCCCTGCAGGTTCCCAAAGAGTGTGCAGCCCATGTATATCATAGTACAGACCGTGAATGTGATTAAATAATATATTTCTAAATCAAACATATAACATTGATAGATTTTTTATATACAAGTGTAAAGCTAATTAAGAAACATTATTTTGCTTCAAGGGCAGCATAACCAGAGAATTGTATATGTTGTGCGGTTCTACAAACTCTTGAAACCTAAAAGTGATCTTACACTCTGGGGAAAAAGGGCCGCCAAATTAGGATATAATACATTTCCCTGGCTGTCCATTGAATTTCTATCCAATAAGCTGAAATAAACCACCAATGTGAATGTCCATAATATTTGCCAGTTCAGGCATTCAGAAACTGTCCGTCTATTTATTTATTAATCCTAAGCTTCCTATAACTTGTTGAATAATTTTCTCGATAGAACTGTCAAAGATTCAATGATAAAAGATCTTTAAATCGTAGGCATTAGACAAAATTGCAATAATTAAGTCTTAACTAGCTTAAATAGGAGAAGATAAACATACACATCAAAATTACTAAGGTTAAATATATTGGAATGTAAAATATGGCAATTTTAAGACTTACATGCACAGATGAAGCCACGTTGGCGACAGCCGATACACCTACTCGGGAGAACTACAATCATTTTCAAAAGTGTTGGGACAATCGCTAGATTTATGACTCATTTCCCCCTTTTGTGATTCCCCGGGCCCCTGTTCAATGTTGTATGCCATATCTACAGCGAATTTCGTCGAAATGATAACTTGTTTCACTAGTATCTACAGCGAATTTCGTCGAAATGATAACTTGTTTCACTAGTATCTACAGCGAATTTCGTCGAAATGATAACTTGTTTCACTAGTATCTACAGCGAATTTCGTCGAAATGATAACTTGTTTCACTAGTATCTACAGCGAATTTTGTCGAAATGATAACTTGTTTCACTAGTATCTACAGCGAATTTCGTCGAAATGATAACTTGTTTCACTAGTATCTGCAGCGAATTTCGTCGAAATGATAACTTGTTTCACTAGACAACATTGTAAAGGGAGGGGGAGGGAGGGAAAGTAGCCCCATTGTCAAATAGATGATTAGATCAAGTATATGTTAGAAAATCTCAGGTGTCCCAACGACTTTTAAAATTGATTGTAGCTTGGTTGGGAGAACTATCGGCAGACGATGGCGATTGTCATTGTGACTGGATACGCCTGGGCCTCGGCTAGAAGTGTTTGGTACATGTACACCATAACACCATCATCTTCATTCTCGCCGTCACTCGCACACGCACACTACAAATATAACAGAGAAGCTGTAATTTAATACTACAAGGCTCGTATTCGTTTTGTAGCTTATATACGCAACAATTTGAATAAGCTTAGTAGCAAAATCGACAGTCCAGTGATCAGGTCGACACGGAGATCAGCCATGTTGAAAATTCTTCCACAGCGGACAATCCAACTACGAGGCGTTTCTTGAACGTATTTCCTGAGAAAAGTAACATCTTTATAACACTAAATATTAAGTGAACAAAATACTGTATCGAACGCGAGTTTAGCGTTAGATTTTATCCGATTTTCCTTCTTCGAATGCAAATATAAATCCCAACGGTCACTTGTAGAATAGGCGCCAAATTCGCAAATAGTTTCTACGCATGCTTGGAACCTCTGAATGAATATATCGCGGGCGCATACATTCTCGTTCCCAGAGCCCGGGTCGTCTGCGCCGGGTTTTCGAATAGAACATTATTTTGTTAGTCTAGTATGATAGAAATTGTTAAAAAGAACAATGTATAAAATTTGCGAAATCGAAAATTTTAACGTGAATTCTTACCTTCAATTACGTCGCTAAGAAATCCCTTGAATTTCTGGCGAAATTTGAATGAAGGAAAAAAGTGTCATTTCTGCATCAACTTCGTACAAGGCTGTCATGTCCTCGCCATTTAATTCTTCACTTTCTACATATACAAATATAAAAAATCACATTTATTACACAATATTGATCAAAAAGATAGAACTGCAATATATATAGTGTCATTGCAGTAAAAGTATATAATATCGCGAAACTTACCGATACGTTCCACGACCTTCTGGGAAATCATGGGACAGCAACCAATCTTTTACTTCTGAACATAAAAATGTTGTCTGGAAGCATCCATATTGATGTAGCACGATGTAGCTGGTTAAGTCTAACTCGCAAACGGTTCAAATGTATGATGTATCTACTAACTGGCCAAACATGCCACTTGAAATTAGATAGATGATATTCTCGACCAATAAAACTATCGAGAAGATAATATCAATGCTTTCACGCGCGAGCCGATTACACAGAGAGAACTATTTGGCAGGAGAGTCGATTTGAGACACGGTCGAGTCGACTTGAAACGCGCGAGTCGATTTGACACGCCCTAGTCGATTTGACAGCCGGGAGTCGATTTAACACACACGGGTCGATTTGACACGTGCGAGTCGATTTGACACGTGCGAGTCGATTTGACACGCGTTAGTCGATTTGATAATTGACATGAGTCGATTTGAAAATCGGGGGTCGATATGACACGCGGGCGTCGATATGAAGTACGGGAGCTAAATTGGCACGAGGGAGTCGATTTGACAAATGGGTCGATTTGACATGTGTAAGAGCCGATTCGGGAAAAGATCGAGAGCCAAAATGAATTCATTGGGGGCTGATATGGACATCATAAGTAGCGCTGCAAGTGGAGCCGTAACAGCCCCGGGAATGAGAGTCGTTTTGATCTGTGGGGCTGAATTGGAAAACGGTGCGGCTGAATTGAAAAATGGCAGGGCTGTTTTGGAAACGGGTAGGGCAAAATTGGCTTTTTAGTGTACCTAAAATGGCCCTGTTAGTGTCGATCTAGCTCTCGAATCCCAAAATGGCTTTCACGTAGGGCCAAAACAGCTTCGGCTCCAACAGGGCTAAAACGAAATTTGGGGTCGTTTCAACCCTTTTTCATTTACAGTGTATATATATATATATATATATATATATATATATATATATAAATGTGTAGATTGATCACACAAGTAAAAGTATATAGAAAAAGTTCGTTGTGGAAACGATGAAGATGGAATAAAGGATATCAGTAAATAACACTCATTCTGCACAAACGTTTTCGCTTTTATTACAAGCTCTTCAGGTGCTGAGTACTTGGTGAAAGTGTTTGGATATCCTATATTTACAATGCGTAGTATTTCACCACCACGTCACTACACGTGTGGTGTTAGGTTACTTACTGCTAATTATTTACATAAAAATTTCACACAAACCTCTAGTTATATAAAATATATATCTTACAAGAAGTTGCTATTTAGCAGGAATTTAAATTCGGTTGGAGTATAGAAATAATGTCTCTTTCCTTCGACTCTCTTATTAAGCGGCTTGAATGACTGTCACATTGATAAATGGGCATGATCTGGAAGATGCCATTGCTGCACTTCCTTATGTGCTCGCTAACTGCTAAGTGGCTATACTCTTCGTGATTGACTTGTTGTCGGTGTAGCATGTGACTCGGTGTCGGAGGTTTTCTGTTTGACCAACATAAAAACTTCTGCATTTTGTGCAAACGAGAATGTAAATAATATTACGCGATTTGCAGTTCATTTGGCATTTTACATACCAAGTCTTTCCGTTTTTCAGTTTGATGTCGGTTCCGGTTATTATTATCGCGCAAGTGCCGCATCTTGGTTCTCCGCATTGTGTTACGGTGTTGAGAGTTCTCTCGGAAACAAATTTGGCTTGTGTTAGTTGTTTCTTTAAGTTCTTCGGTTGGCGGCGACTTACAATCAACTTTGTATTTTCTAGAATAGGTTTAATTCTCTCGGAGTTCTTTAGGAATTGAATGTCCTGCTTTATCTTGTTGATTACTTGTGGGTTGTTCGGGTTATGTGTCAAAACTAGTGGGAGGGTCTTGGCGTTGTCATCTTTGATTTTCGGTGTTCTAAGTTCGGCCAGTGATAGAGATGTTGCTTTTTCTATTCCTTTCGTAATTAGGCTTTTAGGATAGCTCTGTTGTAGTAGAAAGTTTTCGAGTTCGTTCAGTCGTTTTGTTTTAATATCTGGGTCGGACACAATACAGCATATGCGGCGAGCCAGACTGTAGGGAATGTTGGTCTTCGTGTGTTTCGGGTGACACGAGTTAAAGTTGAGATATTGTTTTGTGTCAGTCGCCTTGTAGAAAATATCCGTATTCAACTTTTCGTCTTGTTTGTATACTAACACATCCAGAAATGGTAGCTTCACGTTATCATATTCCACCGTGAATTTGATGCTCTCGTGGAGATTGTTCAACATGGCGTGTAGTTTCTTCAGATCTTCCTCTGACTTGTTCCAGATTGCGAAGCAGTCGTCCAAATATCTTTTGAAGGTCTGTACAAATTCTTCCTTATCTTCTGTACCAAAATGTGTTTCGAATTTCAAGTAGAGTTTCTTTTCAAGGTAGCCAAGTACGAGGGTCGCGTATGTAGGGGCCATCTTGGTTCCCATCGCTGTTCCTTGAATTTGCTGATACAGTTTATCATCGAAGTGGAAAGTGTTTTCTTTCAGCACAATCGTAATTGATTCCATAATGAATTATTTGGAAAATGGTCGGGTGATAGAATTTGTAAAGTTGTCAATCCAGTATTCTATTGCTGCAAGTCCGAGTTCATTTATTTATTTATTTATTTATTAAAAATTCTTTTTACACGGTAGCCTATTCAGTGTTAACATTAAAACTATATACATCACTGATTTTAAAAGGGCCGTGCATAATACAAAACAATTAAACATTTAAAATACAATATACCATTATTAGGTTATTTCAAGTCGCCTTTTAAAAGTATTAACTGATAGCTTATTGAAATCGTCAGTTATATCATGAGGTAATTCGTTCCACGATTTTGCCGCTCTATATGAAAAGCTTCTTTTTAGGAAATTAGTCCTTGGTTTTGGGAGTGCAAATTTAGTGTTATTACTTCTCAGACCGTAGTAATTGTTTTCACACTCAGTAAATAATTCGGTTAGATAAAACTCGGCGCTTGTCCGGTTATAGCTTTAAATGTCATAATTGTTTCCCTATTTTTTAAATCAACCTCAATTGTTAACCAATTGAGGTCTTGCAAAATTTGAGTGGAACGAATATCGTATGTGCTTGAAGTTATCACACGCGCAGCTCTCCTTTGTAGTTTTGATAGCTTATTAGTTATGGTACAAGATCCATCGTTCCAAATTGTCGAGCAATAGTTAAAGTGAGGCAAAACAAATGCATTGTACATATTTATCAATGTATGAGGAACAAATGATCTTGCTCTTTTCAAGAGAGCAATATTGATTGAGATCTTTTTACATTGTGCATCGTTGTGTTTGTCCCACTTTAACTGCTCATCAAGAATCATGCCAAGTGACTTTTTATAGTAGACACGTTTGAGATGTCTACCTTCTAGTGTCAATACTGGACTATTCTCGATTGAAGCAAGACGAGATCTCGAGCCAATAAGCATAATCTCGGTTTTCTTTTCATTTAAAGTAAGTTTATTAGCTGTTAGCCATTGGTGAACATTTCCAAGTTCTTCATTGAGTTTTGTTTCAATTTCGCTAGAATTTTGTCCTTCGCAGGTAAGATTTGTATCGTCGGCAAATAGTGTTGGTTTTGACACTTTTAAGCTATTTGGAAGGTCATTGATGTATAAAAGAAAAAGGATGGGGCCAAGATTAGAACCCTGTGGTACCCCACATTTGATATTTTTTGCAGACGACATCCTACCATTGATTGAACAAATCTGCTTTCTATCTTTGAGATAAGACTTAAACCATCCAAGGCTATTCCCTTGGATGCCATATTTTTCTAGTTTAGCCAATAGTATTGTGTGATCAACGGTGTCAAAAGCCTTTTTAAGATCTAGGAATAAGACTCCGGTAAACAGGCCTTTATCCATATTGTACAACCATTCATTTGTGGAGCTAAGCAGAGTAGTTTCCGTAGAATGTTGAGAACGGAAGCCAGACTGCTGCTCCACAAGAATGCCGTTTATTGTCATAAAGGATTTTAACTGCTGGTACACCAATTTCTCAAAGATTTTTGCAACAACGGAAATTACAGAAATTGGTCTATATAATTTCCGCAGTCATCCTTATTCCCTTCCTTGAAGACTGGTGTTACTTTAGCTAACTTCCAGTCGTCAGGGAATATAGCAGTTTGAAGAGATAAATTGAAAATGTTGACCAATGGCCCAGCAATGTTGTGGGCTGCATCTTTTAACAGCCTTGCACTAATCCCATCTAGTCCTGGTGATTTTTTAGATTGTATGAAATTTAGTGCACCTATTACATCTTCTATGGTAATAAAGTTAAAATTAAAGACATTGTCGTGGGTGGGGATCACAAAGCTAAGCGGATCAATGTCACTGTCCTTAATTCCTTCGGCCAACCTACAGCCTATAGTCGAAAAATATTCGTTAAAGCCATCTGCCATTTTCTCATCATTTGTTTCAGTCTTGCCTTCAATATTAATTTGCTTGATCTGAGTAGTCTTAGATTTTTTATTCAATAATTCATTTATAGTCTGCCAGCTTTCCTTACTATTGTTAGAATTACTCAATTTATCTTTAAAGTAGTTCTCTTTTGTAGTTCTTATAAGGTTAGTTACCTTATTTTTACATTTTTTATAGGCTGCATCATAATATGTTGATCTTAATCGAATAGCTTGCCTTTTCAAATAATCTCTATGATAACTTTGTTGCTTAATCTCGCTTGTAATCCATGGTTTGTGTTCGCTTTTAACACGCCTTTGTTTAACTGGCGCGTGTTTATCCGCAATGCTGAGAAATTTTGTCTTGAAATCTGTCCATAACTCATTCGGATTATTAGAAGTAATCGGGTACGAGTTAAAAATTTCATTCAAGTCATAATTAAACGCATTCACATTGTATTTTTTGTATTGCCTAGTTAGAACAACTTTAGGTGTCTCTTTAGGGAGGCTGAGCTTCCGGCATAAATATACAAGACTGTGGTCACTGATCCCAAGCGGTATGACTCCTGTTTCTAATGTTTTATTATCCCCAATATGGGTTAATATAACATCAATTAAGGTGGACGTAGTTGGGGTAACTCTCGTCGGAGTTTTTATATGCTGTTGTAATTGGAAAATATCCATTATGTCAAGTAATTTGGATGTAACTTGGCTTCTTGTCCGCTCTAGGAAGTTGCAGTTGAAATCACCAGTTAAGATAATTTCCTTATTTTCGTCATCAACTTGTTTTAAAAATTGTTCGAAATTTTGAAACAAATCATGGCTTGAGTTTGGTGGTCTATACCATGTTGCAACTGGCAACGGTTTACTTTTTGGTTTTCTAACCTCAATACAAAGAAGTTCAAGAGCATGTGGGATGCTCGTGTATAAACTAACAACATCGAAAGATACCAGGAGCGCGTTTTCATCAATTGTTTCTGGTAGGTGGTTTAGGAAGTCAAGGTCATCGCGAATGAAGCTTGGGACATGCCCACAAAGAGGTTTCAAGACTATGTCTATGAAATTGCTCAGTCGATGGGTTGGAGATGACGGACCAGCAACGATTGGACGCAACTTGAGATCTGGTGGAGCTTGTACTTTCATGTACGTAACCTCTTTGTGGGCATGTCCCAAGCTTCATTCGCGATGACCTTGACTTCCTAAACCACCTACCAGAAACAATTGATGAAAACGCGCTCCTGGTATCTTTCGATGTTGTTAGTTTATACACGAGCATCCCACATGAACTCGGACTTGCAGCAATAGAATACTGGATTGACAACTTTACAAATTCTATCACCCGACCATTTTCCAAATAATTCATTATGGAATCAATTACGATTGTGCTGAAAGAAAACACTTTCCACTTCGATGATAAACTGTATCAGCAAATTCAAGGAACAGCGATGGGAACCAAGATGGCCCCTACATACGCGACCCTCGTACTTGGCTACCTTGAAAAGAAACTCTACTTGAAATTCGAAACACATTTTGGTACAGAAGATAAGGAAGAATTTGTACAGACCTTCAAAAGATATTTGGACGACTGCTTCGCAATCTGGAACAAGTCAGAGGAAGATCTGAAGAAACTACACGCCATGTTGAACAATCTCCACGAGAGCATCAAATTCACGGTGGAATATGATAACGTGAAGCTACCATTTCTGGATGTGTTAGTATACAAACAAGACGAAAAGTTGAATACGGATATTTTCTACAAGGCGACTGACACAAAACAATATCTCAACTTTAACTCGTGTCACCCGAAACACACGAAGACCAACATTCCCTACAGTCTGGCTCGCCGCATATGCTGTATTGTGTCCGACCCAGATATTAAAACAAAACGACTGAACGAACTCGAAAACTTTCTACTACAACAGAGCTATCCTAAAAGCCTAATTACGAAAGGAATAGAAAAAGCAACATCTCTATCACTGGCCGAACTTAGAACACCGAAAATCAAAGATGACAACGCCAAGACCCTCCCACTAGTTTTGACACATAACCCGAACAACCCACAAGTAATCAACAAGATAAAGCAGGACATTCAATTCCTAAAGAACTCCGAGAGAATTAAACCTATTCTAGAAAATACAAAGTTGATTGTAAGTCGCCGCCAACCGAAGAACTTAAAGAAACAACTAACACAAGCCAAATTTGTTTCCGAGAGAACTCTCAACACCGTAACACAATGCGGAGAACCAAGATGCGGCACTTGCGCGATAATAATAACCGGAACCGACATCAAACTGAAAAACGGAAAGACTTGGTATGTAAAATGCCAAATGAACTGCAAATCGCGTAATATTATTTACATTCTCGTTTGCACAAAATGCAGAAGTTTTTATGTTGGTCAAACAGAAAACCTCCGACACCGAGTCACATGCTACACCGACAACAAGTCAATCACGAATAGTATAGCCACTTAGCAGTTAGCGAGCACATAAGGAAGTGCAGCAATGGCATCTTCCAGATCATGCCCATTTATCAATGTGACAGTCATTCAAGCCGCTTAATAAGAGAGTCGAAGGAAAGAGACATTATTTCTATACTCCAACCGAATTTAAATTCCTGCTAAATACCAACTTCTTGTAAGATATATATTTTATATAACTAGAGGTTTGTGTGAAATTTTTATGTAAATAATTAGCAGTAAGTAACCTAACACCACACGTGTAGTGACGTGGTGGTGAAATACTACGCATTGTAAATATAGGATATCCAAACACTTTCACCAAGTACTCAGCACCTGAAGAGCTTATAATAAAAGCGAAAACGTTTGTGCAGAATGAGTGTTATTTACTGATATCCT
Source organism: Chrysogorgia sp. JL179-B06 (assembly GCA_035772405.1). Classification (NCBI taxonomy): domain Eukaryota; kingdom Metazoa; phylum Cnidaria; class Anthozoa; order Scleralcyonacea; family Chrysogorgiidae; genus Chrysogorgia; species Chrysogorgia sp. JL179-B06. The sequence goes on from JAYKKM010000428.1 coordinate 3,565,211, forward strand.
TTATTCCATCTTCATCGTTTCCACAACGAACTTTTTCTATATATATATATATATATATATATATATATATATATAACCGGAAGGCCGCTAAGTTGCATTTTTCGCAACTGGTCCCGGTTTGGTCTTAAAATGTATGTATTCCAGCACTCGAAATTTTCCTTCACCATAAATCCTTTCAATATATATATATATATATATATATATATATATATATATATATATATAAGTGTCAGGTTCAAAATCATATCAGGTAGAGTGCTCAATACCTAAGTAGAGCAGAATAGTAAGAACAAAAGAGGCGAACTTTGGTTACTTCATTTAAACTTTATTTCACTACAGATCTGTTTCGTATGGAAAGCTATATTAGCTTACCACACTCATCAGGTGAGTATTGTGAGTGTCGCAATACTCACCTGATGAGTGTGGTAAGCTAATATAGCTTTCCATACGAAACAGATCTGTAGTGAAATAAAGTTTAAATGAAGTAACCAAAGTTCGCCTCTTTTGTTCTTACTATATATATATATATATATATATATATATATGTACTATTTACAAAACGAGTTGGAGGGCTTTATCGGTGTATAAAGATGCGAGTCGAAGGCGAGCGGCTTTATGCACCGATAAAGCCCGATAACGAGTTTTGTAAATGGCTTCAAAAACGTCCATTAATTAGTATTTATCTATTGTGTGAAATTATTTAGCAATGCAAACGAGGGACACGCTGCAGTGCGTTTGTACTGCTGCTTGTGCCGCAGCATAGTTTTGCAGTATAATTGTGAGATGAAGCGCTTCAGGCTGGCTGAATGAGTGTTCTATCAAATTTAAAGACACTGATGTTTTATTAATGAGTGTTCTATCACATTTAAAGACACTGATGTTTTATTAATGAGTGTTCTATCACATTTAAAGACACTGATGTTTTATTAATCAGTTCTGTACACATGGTAGAAACATTGATTAAAGATGCATTTATTTTGTGTTTTCTTCATGCATTATTAATGAGTTTTTGAAATATATATATAAATTTCGAGTGTTGGAATATATACATTTTAAGATCAAACCTGGACCAGTTGCGAAAAATGCAACTTCAAGGCCTTCCGGCTGGAATTGAATATATATATATATATATATATATATATATATATATATATATATATATATATATATATATATATATATATATAAATCTTTTGTGAGAAATGGATCCCTGCCGCGGCGAGATTATCGCCCTCGCTTGCGAGATGCTATGCGTTCGTCACACCGAATAATTAATGAGGCGGAATCCCTTTGATTGCTATAATTATGGGGGGTTACCTGCTTTTGTCCGCTTTTACCCATAATTATTGCGGCCATAACTAAAGAAAATAGCTCATTTGCAATAATGCATGAGTCAAATTTGGTTTGTTTGTCCGCATTTTTGAGCTATTAATAGCAGCCAGACGCTACGCTATTGTTGGGCGATATTGATATGACAATTAGCCCATTGAATCGCGATGACGGTGGTTTATTTCCAGAAGCGTATTTGCATCTTGTTAATAAAAAATAACGTCATCATCGGTTCTATAAGGGTATAAATAGGGATCCTAACTTTACAACAATCACCCCTGATGAAGACACTAGATTGCAGGAGTGTCGAAACATTGGGTCATGTACAGTATAACTTTTAATGTTACGTTCAAAAAACATTTTAAAGCCAGAGTAGCGTCAAACAATGTTTGATTTATCACCTGATAGCGTTGGGAAATTATTTGATATCTATAGCTGTTCTTCATTCATCAATTTGCGGCTCGCACGTGACGCGATAATACTAACATAATTGGTGGATTATCTCTGAGAATATCTTATATAAGCAGTTCACTCAATGTACTGTACCCTTTAGTGACTATCTTTAACGCGTTTTTCTCTTTCAAATTTACAGTCTCCTGAATACGGGATTGCAAAAAAGTCCGTTTAAATTTGAAGAAACACGCCCGTCTTCATCGAGGGACACGCAATGCGGAGAATTTGTATTGTAGTACCACTTGTGTTGTTCGCTTTGATTTATGCAAGCGTGTTTTTCCTATCAAACGAACTTCACGTATTTCATCCACGACCGATCAAAAGAAATACTACAAAAGAAATATTACGAAGAATAACAACGGAAGAAAAAGTCCTCCTCCTTTTCTGGTCAAAGTTGTGGGGAAAACCAGCAAAAATAGTAGAACGAGTTTGGAAAAAAGGAGACGAGATTGGTGAATGCCCCGTAGCTTGTGAAGTGACAATTGACAAGAGTAGAGCAAAGCAGGCGAATGCCTTTATCGTCCATGCTAGAGATCCACACCCACTTCCTCCAAGTAATTATAAGCCTATGCCGTGGGTCCTAACTACACTTGAAAATCCAGTGTATACCCCTGTATTACGGAACCCAAGCTACATGTCTCAGTTCAATCAACTAAGGAGTTATCGACTAGACTCTGATTTTCCTACACCAGGATTTAGGAAACCTAACCTATCCCCACCAGTTCCGTTTAAAAATAAAACAGGCAACATCATGGCTGTTTTCTCCAACTGCGAGAGAGTCCGCACTGAGTATTTAAGGCAGTTAATGAAATTTATAAAAATCGATTCTTATGGGGGCTGTCTCAAAAACAAACAAGGCCTTGTTAGACGTAATGGACCGAATTTTCAAGACTCAAAAGCGAAATTGGCTAGGAATTACAAGTTTTTAATTGTCTTTTTTAATCAAGATTGTGATTATTTTGTTGACGAAAAAATGCATCGTGCAATGAATGCTGGAGCAGTGCCTATTGTTTTGAGTACGGATAAGATTAAAGAATTCTTGCCAGGTAACCTAAACCACTCTATTGTAAATGTTCGTGATTTCAAGAGTCCAAAGCATTTGGCAGAGCGTCTGAAGTATCTCCTTAATAACGAGACTGAGTACAACAAATATTTGGATTGGAAAATAAAAGGATTTGATGATATTTCTAATACTGTAATTGGACGCCATTTTTTCAGAAGACATGCTGCATGGTGTCAGATTTGTGTGGCTATATCTGAAGGAAGGTGGCACAAAAATGGTCTTAAACCGGATATTTGTAAACCACGAAGTTACAGCACTTGGAAGATAACTCCTGGAGGATAATTATGAACACGTCTTCAACTGTTAGCTAACTTTTAAAATGTGATGTCTATTTAAATTTGGATATAGATAACAGTCATTATTTAGAATATATAGAAGTACACATATGTTCCCTGGAACCTTGTGTTATATATTAAATAAATTAGTTAAAAGTAGTTAAAAAGTTAGAACTGAACTAAGAAATGAAAACTTCATTTTCGTTGTTTTTCGAATTTTAAAGATGTTTCCCTTGAGCCATATATAGCTTAAGTATTTCCAAATTTTGCCAAACATTTCGCAAGAATATGCACTTATTATCATAAATCTATAAATTAAAAACATTTCCCTTTATGTAATAAATTTGAAAGATGCTATGGTAAGATCTAAAGTTAAGCGAGTTGCTTTGGGAAATACTTACCCAAATCCATATTGTTTGTCCTACAGAAAAAGTTTATTCACTTGATAACTTTTCCGATTATATAATGATCACACAAATCCTCTCTTGATAAATCTTAAAATTCTTAAGCTCAATGATCTTGTTTTTTATCATAATGCTTTATTTATGTATGAATATCATCTGCCTGATATTTTTAATAATTTCTTTCTCCTAGTTAGTCAAAAGCATAGTTATATCACCAGACATGCTTCAAGGTCATCTTATTATTTGCCTATAAGATAAGAACCAACTATGGAAAATTTAATATCAGATTTGTTGGTCCTAATGTGTGGAACGAAATTGATGAAGAAATTAAGAATCTCAGGAAACTTTCAAAATTTAAGGAAAAACTTTAAAATGTCTTACTGCAATCGTACTCTAACCTATATTCTAGTACTTGCAGTAATCTTTTCATCTGACCTACTTTTGTTTATAATTAAGTATAACAGCTAACTGTCCAGTCTACCCTTTTGGGTATTACTGTTAGCTTATACCTATCTATGTATACGTACTAACACATCTGTCAATTACTCAATATAATGTAAATAATGGCATATAATAAAGTCTTGCCTTCAAATAAATACTCTTGAGCATAACAGTGAACGAAGCAGAATGACTCACCAAACTGGTGGCGGCAATATATTAATTGTCAACATATATAATAAGACATTTTATTTTATATATAGCTTTGAGCAACGTATATATCATGGTGATTGGTAATAACCTTAGAACGTTCTGAAACTGCTTATATATAAACACATTTACCAATAATCTAAGAATGGCGTATAATGTTGGAGTAAAGGACGAGAAAAAAGAGATGAGTTCTTAGAAGAACTGTTTAAAGACTTGAGAAAATAATAGCCTTAAAAGAAAAGAGCACGATGCATTTCGGCAGACTATACGTCTGCTAACTAATCATTGAAATTTAACGGATATTTATAATAACTGAAGTGACTTACGTCATCACCGCGTGAGCGGGGATCATGCACTAGCTAAAATAAAGACATATTGAAAAGAAAATCTTTTTGTTTGTATAAATCAGGATCTGAAAGTTTAATGTAGACATATTCCATTACCTTTAATTGAAAGGAAGAGCGGTATTTTGAAAGGATTCTAAAGTTACTGCATGTCACAATAGGATTCGGCGCATTGTTCGTTGGATAATAGGTGCTTGCCAAGTAATAATCGGCAAGCACCTAGGCAAGCACCATCGGCAATAGCTCAACGGTTAGAGCGCCGAAACGTTGATACGGAGACCAGCCAGGGTTCGATTCCCGGTTGGGGCAGTCACTTTCCCATTATGTATTTGACTATATTAAATCCTCTCTAATATTAATTATTATTCTAAAAGCCCTCTGTATACAATTAGAAGTTGTGTATCATTTCGCCAATTTGGGAAGTGCGCTCAAGAGCCCTTGCTCCACGTTATGGTTAGATGCGATGTCTGCCTGTTGGTGTCAAGTGAAAGCGGCGAATTTAATATGTATATGGAGAAATCACTGACTGTTCTGACATTCGGAGACCAGGGTTCGATTATATGTATTTGATATACATATACATAATATATGTATTTGATATATCCATATACATATATGCAACTGGTCCCGGTTTGGTCTTAAAATGTATAATTCCAACACTCGAAATTTGCCTTCACCATAAATCCTTAGAACCTGTAATTTAATCGAGTGAAATGCCAAATATTACTTGTAATATACCCAGAATCTTATCCCAGCATTACCACCACTATATGTAATGTTTAAAACACGCCGAGTGTTTTATATCTGATAAAACACTGCTGCGAGTGTTTTAAACGGCTTAAAAAACGACCAGCATTTGGTAAGTTCGTTGGCGTAGTAATTTCGAAAAATAACGTTGTCTAAGCCGAGAAAATCAAAGCTAAAGTTTATGTAAATTAGGATGAATCTTTATCACATATAAAGATACGACACGGTGGTGATTTTCCTTTGTGTTTTCCTCATGAGTCTTTGGGATATTGCGTGCAGTTTGAAGATTATTTTGAACTGGAATCTGGTCGTGGAGTTGATTTTGGAAAGACAGAAAACGTTTAAGCTCATTAGAGTAGAGTATATTCTTTACATCTGGTGTTAACTGAGGCGTCTGTATAATATTATGCATCTATTCACACGAGTTGTACATAGCGATGAGGATGGGTGATTGTTGCATGATACGATCGCTTTCGAATATAACGGTTCAGGTTTTGTAGGTCTGTGGTATTTTTGTAGGCAATCACGTTGGATTTCAGTTGATATTGGTGACCGGGGATAGGTGGTTGCTCATACGACCGCTTTCGAATATAATATAATGGTCCATGTCTAGTAGACCAGTGGTATTTTCATCTGGTAGCACATTCGTTTTTAATCGATGTTGATCATCGTTAATCGGTTTTACATCAAGCATGAGATATCCGTGTGGACGCTTTGTCGCTTCCTCATAACTTTTCATAAACACTTGAACATCATGGCTTGGGTTGACTTGTTGTGCTAAGACTGAGATTCGTTGCTTGTCCCGTGGAAATTTGAAGAGTACGATATAGTGAACATTGAGGCTGATCTTTTAGGTTTCTTTGCCTTGATGAAATATATTTTGAACAATATAGATCACAGACAGATTCCGACGATGACTCCCTTTTGTGAATAAATCGGCGATACGTTTATCGTCCCCTAACTAAGCCATAAGATCGTCGAGAACGACGAGGCTGCGTTCAGAGACATCTAAAAAGTTCTTTTCGGCAATGTCGTCATGTATTCCTTCGTTGAGCTCAATGCCTGATATAGTTGCGGTCATATCAAAGTACATAGGTTGCCATATTCAGGAGGGGGATACGTTCAGGATGGTTGTTTGAGCGTTTTCCAAAAGCTTTCTCACCCAAACGATCTAATTAGTGCCACTTTGAGTCGAAATACATGTGCCCTCTTTTGTCTGTGGAATTGCATGTAATCCTTAAGTATAGGATAAATACCGAGAACGGAGGCTTTACGCCAGATAAATCCCGAGGGCCGCAGGCCCCGAGGGATTTATCTGGCATAAAGCCGACTTAAAACACGATTGAAAGAGGTCTCAGAGAGGCCCCGATGGAGAAGAATATCGATATCTTCATAATAGAAAAAATATACGAGCCGATATCATGTTTAAACATAATGATATAAAACAAGCGTTCACTGATATACGTTTTTATTTATACGAGCTTTCGGCTATCATATATATATATATATATATATATATATATATATATATATATATATATATATATATATATATATATATATATATATATATATATATATATATATATATATATATATATATATATATATATATATATATATATATATATATATATATATATATATATATATATATATATATATATATATATATATATATATATATATATATATATATATATATATATATATATATATATATATATATATATATATATATATATATATATATATATATATATATATCAAATAGAGATCTTGTGTTTGTGTTTCGAGAGTGCTCGATACCATCGGTAGAGCAAATATATAGAATAACTGGACACGGTTACACTTTCGACATTAGTTTATTGCATACAGTTCTGTTTCGTACAGGCGAACCTGCACTCATCAGTGCTAGACTAAATGTGACTTATAAAGTCATATATATATATAGTCTGATTGGTTCTTATACTAGCAAGCTATCAGCTCATATTGTAATGAAAACTAGTAATGAAAAAACAAAATGGCGGCGTGATTTTCTCAACCTACTGCAGATGAAACTGGTTGTTTCTTTAACGCACAAGAGCGAAAAACCTGAACTGAGAGGAGTAAGACTAATATTCAACAGAAAATACATTAACCAAGTGCAAAATTTACGAAGTTATGATGCAAAATCCACTTTAAAAATCTTCTTAAGGCCTTGAAAAACCCGACTGAATTGTGAATTATTTTTTCAGACAAAATAAAAAGGATAAATGTTAGCTAGCAACACATATTTATTACAAATATTATGATTATTCAGTAAAGACAATTTTTTAAGTAATAAAGCATTATGAATGAAAACTTTGTTATTTTTAGGTGATACACATCGAAAACAACAACGCGAGATTTTCGCTAATGTTTTTTTTAGCTTTCACGTCCTCTTAAAAGCCCAAATATTGACAACCGTGATACAATAACTAAAAATTGACCCACCTTTTGGCTTTTCAAAGGATCTTTTTTTCTTTATTGAACCATCTCAACTAATTTTTGGCTGTCAGACAAAATAATGAAGCTGTTTTCAACTCAGCGAGAAACCTTTCATACGGCGGAAGTTCGTTGCTTTCAATTAAATAATTTATTCACTGCGACATATCAACAGTTGCCGATTATTATCTTAAAATGCTATATTATAAAAGAATTATACCATTCGCTCTCGTCGTGTATGAACTAATAGCCAACTCGGTGCTTCACGCCTCGTTGGCTACTGATGAGCTCATATACGACTCGAGCTCATGGTATAATTGTTAAATATATATATATATATATATATATATATATATACATTATATACACTATATACACTAATATATACTCCTCCACATTCATTCAATCTCTGGCTATATACACTTTTGGCTTTAGATGTATAATATTGACAATGTTTTCAAACTGAAAACAGCTATTTTTACGTATAAGATTATCAATGAAAAAGTACCGTCTGTATACTCCAATTCTATATCAATAGCTTCTTCCTGTCATAATTATAATACTAGATTTGCAGCCAACCAAAACTTTAGTCGACCGATGGCTCGCACAAACTATGGAAAGCAACATTTAAATTTATTTCTTCTAAAATATGGGAAACAATTCGGACTATAATATGCTCTAAATCAGCATATGAATTTAAGAAACAATATACTAACTTTCTCTTGTCTATGCAAATGTAATCCGCTTTGATTTGGTTTAGCTTAAAGCTTTAATGCTATACTTTGACCACTGCGCACAGCCAAACTATTATATCTTTGTACTATATACTTACAACATTATATATTATTTATTTATTTTGTATATAGCCTATAACTAATTAACGTGCAAATAAAAGATTGATTGATTGATTGATTGATTGATTGATGGAGATTATCATCTTAGCTCGCCCCAGTGCCTTCGGCGTCCAGCGGTAAATCGTCCTCGCGTCAGCTTCAGTGAAATAGACCGGTGCTGAATAATTTGCATGTCGTTGAGGCAAATATCTGGTATGATTTGTGGAGACAAACCACGTGACTATTTATCACAACTTAGTAATAACTGTTGCAGATATTGTTAAATACGCCTGGCCGGAGTCAGTGTTCAATCATTTTATACAACGTCAAGGAACAAGGTAAAATAATATATCAGTTTTACTCTGTAGATTAGGTCCGGATAATTAGAAAGCTAAATTTGGTCTCGTTAACTACTAATGCGCGCTTGCCGGTCCTTGTCTTGTTAATATGAAAAGTTTGTTTTAATCAAAAGCATATGGCTCTAGTTTTACAATATCAATAGATGCCAAAGGTTAAGGTATAGCAAATTTCGAATGAGTTATCATAAATATCGATACTTGTAGCGGTTCACTACCCTTATATTCCGTATTACCGCCGGTTTCACACTGCTGTAGTTTAATAGCTTAGCTAGGCTTAGCTTAGATTACCTTACGTACCTCGGCCGAAACAATGTTTCACACGTTCTGTTTCAAAACAAGTATTAACTTGTGCACTGTCGGCAATATGTTGTCGAAAATTGTCGAAACTCAATTCGCCTGCTGAATGATATGATCTTCAAAAATCTAGTCTATATATAAATTCATGCCACTCAGAGGACAGTTAATAATTGTCTTAACACAAAGCGAGCGCATCCTGAAAGAAGGCTCCCGCCGCTGCATGCAATGAACGCATCCAAGTTTGAAAACGTGGCAAGTTTACACACTAGGTGGGAATAATCGGGCAGATATGGTTAATTTCCTTCAGTATTGACTAGCAATAAACCTATTTTGTGGATGTCAACTTCACTTGAAGTAAATGAACTGCAAATAAGGCCTATACTACGACATCACTAGTAACTAGAGAAATGGTCGGCCAAATTCGTGCTTTTAAGTATATATATACAATTTGTCTGCTTCAAATAATATACATATATACGCAAGTACTTAATTACATAAATGGTGAATATCTTAAATAAATAAGCAATAAAGAATATAGGCGAATTGTTAAGTATAGGTAAATACCGAACGAGAACGTGCATACCCTTCGTAAAAACCTGTTTATGCACTTAAAATTATAAATCGGCAATCAGGGGGTCGCTTCAACATTGTTGAAAGCCGCCGTTTGGGAAGACACAGATTTGCCAGTGGACGAGGCTAATTTTGAACGTTATCTCGGTCAATATTTAATCGTTTTCAATAGGGGAGCGCACATGACATACAGTACTGCCTAGAAATAACCTAACAGTTAACCGGGGTTCATCCGAAGTCGATTCTCGGTTGATCCGCGGTCGAACCTCGGTCGGTCCGCGGTTCAACCTCGCGTAACCTAATCGCAATATTAACCGCAATGCGTATTTCGGAATATATCGTTTATTCCCGAAGTTTGGCGTCGTTTGACACATGGTTTAAGTTCTGTTGCGGTTCGAAGAAATGGGAAAGTTGTCAAAATATGCTAAGTTACGGCAGCGATGTAAAATATTACTAATTTCAGAATATAATATCGTTTGCTATGACCGTGTCTCATTAGCTCAAAGGTCAGAGCGCCGAAACGTTGATTCGGAGACCAGGGTTCGATTCCCGGTTGGGGTAGTCACTTTTTCCATATATGTATTTAACAATATTAAATCCTCTCAATATCAATGAATTATTATTAAAGCCCTCTGTATATACAAGAAGTTGTGTATCGCTTCGCTACTTTGGGAAGTGCGCTCGAGAGGTCTTTCTCCACATTATGGTTTGATGCGATCTCTGCCTGTTGGTGTTAAGTGAAAGCGGCGAATTTAATATGTATATGGCAAAATCACTGACTGTTCTGACCGTGTCTCATTAGCTCAAAGGTCAGAGCGCCGAAACGTTGATTCGGAGACCAAGGTTCGATTCCCGGTTGGGGCAGTCACTTTTTCCATATATGTATTTGACAATATAAAATCCTCTCATATCAATTAATATATATATATATATATATATATAGCAAAGTGAAAAGGTGGTAAACTGCCAAGAATTTAGTGACGAGATACTGACGTTTCGAGCGGAGCCCTTCATCAGAGTAAGATGAAGGGCTCCGCTCGAAACGTCAGTATCTCGTCACTAAATTCTTGGCAGTTTACCACCTTTTCACTTTGCTATATATTCAAAACACTGTCTACGCAGCACTCTACTTTTTTACTATATATATATATATATATATATATATATATATATATATATATATATATATATATATATATATATATATATATATATATATATATATATATATATATATATATATATATATATATATATAATATATATATATATATATATATATATATATATATATACTGTATATATTTGTGCGATCAGTTGATAACATGATCGTTTAAAAACTTTATTAAAAATGTTAAAAACTAAATTTTCGGTCGCTAACTGCGACCTTCTTCAGAGTTCTGTTGTTCAGGCAAGTTTGGATATCCTACATGTGACTTTTGCGTGTCCCAAAGGATCTAAGCAGCGTCAAGTACACACGCGGTAATTCAATGCGTTCATTAACTGAATTGTTTTCTCTCGTGTGGAATGAAATGCTTCAAGGAACATTCGCTTATGGTAATTGCTAACGCCTCTTTCCAATATTTCAACATCTGTTGACATTACATCATGTCCTGTACTCTCTGCATGATCCTTAATTGCAGACTCATTTCTTTTTCTGACTCCCGGTTTATGTTCTGCCCATCTCAAATTCCATGACCTTTATCATTCCCCAATGTATGTAAATATGGACACGATTTACATTTGAATTTGTAAACAATACCCTTCACTTGACTTGCTTGGTCTTTCTTTAGTCTTTTTAAAAACTTGTGCCAAAGTTTGATAAAATATATATCAAAGTTTGATATTAAAAGCTGTTCGCACCTCAGATTTGACCAAAATACGTTTTATTTTTTCCGATACACCTTCCACGTACGGTAAGCTTACAAAGCCCTTTGGTTCAACTTCCTCTTGTTCTCGAGCCTCGTTTCTAGTTTGCGCACTTTATCAACAAAACACTTATCATACCCGTTTAACTTCAAATCTTGTAGGACTTTCTTCCTTTCTTCTTGTTGCAGACTTTGCGTAGAAAGGATGGTTTCAGCTCGATTCAGTTAATGAACACATTGAATTACCGCGTGTGTACTTGCCGCTGCTTAGGTGGATATCCGAACTTGCCTGAACAACAGAACTCTGAAGAAGGTCGCAGTTAGCGTCCGAAAATTTAGTTTTTAACATTTTTAATATAGTTTTAAAATATATATATATATATTATGTAATTGGAAAATCATCGTTACTTGATTCTGCCATCGTCATATGACGTGTTCGACATTTGGACAGCAATCTGATCGGTCGCTCATCAAAACAACAGAAACGTTTTGAAAAAGAAATTTAAAAGCCATATCATAAAACCTTATAGTAAACTGTTTGCTACTCAAGCTTTAACGCAAACTCAGAAAAATGTTTCTGAGCCCCAGACGGGAATCGAACCTGCAACCTTCTGATCGCCGGTTGACCAATCTTCTGATCTGGTCGTTACGGCCGAAAATTACCCTTCCCTTGGTCTTTTTGCAGACCTCGCTCCTTCGTCGCTCGGGCTATACTGAAAGACCGCGCGTGCAGGAATAGGATAATTTTGCCGTAAAGACCTCCCGTTCGGTCAATAAGGGGCTGTTTATACTGTGCCAGGCTAGCCCGGTCTGCGATTCGCTTAACGAAGTTCTGCTACTACAGAATGATATTTCGAAGCAGAACTGGCTTAAGAAAAGATACTGAAGAGTATAAACTTAATTCAAATGATCTTTTTGGGTCGAGTAAGAAGCATGTAGCAAGAAGCGTGTAGCAAGAACCATGTGAGGATCGGACGGGAGGTGATGATGACTCCCTTTTGTGAATAAATCGGCGATACGTTTATCGTCCCATGACTGAGCCATAAGGTCGTCGAGAACGATGAGGCTGCGTTCAGAGACATATAAAAAGTTCTTTTCGGCAATGTCGTCATGTATTTCTTCGTTGAGCTCAATGTCCGGTATAGTTGTGATCATATCCAAGTACATAGGTTGGCACTGGCCATAGCACCAAATGATACGTTCAGGAGGGGGACTGATGGTTGCTTGAGCGTTTTCCAAAAGCTTTCTCACCCAAACGGTGAGTACATCCAGCCACAATACACGTGAAAGGATGTTTCATAACGGAAGATCCATCGACGACTGGAGGCGGAGCGTTGAAATGGTCACCTCTTCCATGGACGTATATTGATATGACGCTAAAGATTACCTCGGGTTGAAAAGTTCTTTCCGTAGATATCACAGGCAAAGGACATGTTCACTCGGTGAAGACTAGAAGCCAAATGATGCTTCTCAGGAATGTTCTGTGAATTTATCCTTATCTTTATCCTTATCTTTATCTTTATCCTTATCCTTGTCATTATACTTATCGTTATCTTTATCTTTATCCTTATCCTTATCTTAATCCTTATCCTTATCCTTATCCTTATCCTTATATTTATCTTTATCAGCTTATAAAGATCTTTATCTTTATCCTTATCCTTATCCTTATCCTTATCTTTATCCTTATCTTATCTTATTTTATCTTAGTCATGAGCAAATGAGTAAAGAGTAATATAAAAGGTGTACTTTTCGGGGTGACCTCGTCATTTATACAGTGGCTATCGTGCAGAGATATTTAACAAGAAGCAGAGAGCTTTTCTTCGAAATTTCTGTTTATCGGATTCTGGAGAACAAAAAGCGCTTCTTGAGAGAGCTACCCCCCAACAACTGTATCAATAATGTTTGCAAAATGAAATACGAATTACCTCGGGAAACGATCGAAAAAGTGAGACCGCACGTAAACGATATACATATAGGCGTACAGACTGCAGCCCCACAGTTGTCCGAAAAATAGCTCTATTCGGGCAAAAATCGTCTTGTCATTCGTTCAAAAAGGGTCCTGTATTAAATTATTCTAATATTTGAATGCAACTCAATGACATTATAACGGATTCTCATTGAGGGAAATCCGGGATTTCATTGTTGTTCATCGTTTAACAATGGTTAAAAGTGGCATATAGCCAGGCCTTGGTCCGGGCGTTGTATAAACGTAATCTCATATATTGACCGCGGGAGAGATATCCACGCGGTCTAAATTTGGAAAATCTGTGTTACTTTCAATAGTTCGAATCCCGCACACTGCCGCGACTGTAAAAAATAGGTACGCAAAACGTACATGTGACTACCTCTACTAAGGATAGACCATGTAGACTTAAGAAGCAATGCATGAAAAGCACAGAGACACAAAGAAATTGATAGTTATTATAAATCATTTCATAAATGTATTTAACATAAATGTATTTAACAAATAATTTGAACATGGCACATTCTATACATACATTTTTATATGGGTTGTTTCCAAAATATAGCATGATCATAAACATGCCCCCAAATTTCATTTGAAGTGAACTTGTAAAGTTCACATGTAAATAAAACATCTGGGGCTGGTTAAATGAAGCCTAGCTAGAAAACCACTCCAGTGGTGATTTAACAGGGGCAGATCTAGGATTTTCCTTACCTACATCATTACCTACAATTTCATAACATTACCTACAATTTCCGGGATGAGTGGTCAGAAAATCCCCCCCCCCCCAATTTCGGGGGACCAAGCAATCGCAGCTGTAAAGTATAATAAGTTGTACGGAAACAAGAAATCTGGCTGTTTTGGCATATATCAAAGCTCATCAGGCAAACATGGACAGCCACCCATTCACAGTAGAAACAGGTAAAAAAAGAAGAAATGTTTGGGACCATATCAGACAAAAGTGATGACACACTTCTAGGGTGCCCTTGAAAAATATTTGAATTTTGGGTAAACTGCATTTCCTGAATTATGAGAGCACTTTTGAGCAAAATATAATGGTCTTAAATCAAAAATTTTAAATGGGGTATCTTATCATTTTAAATACACATTTTGGTCCAAATATGATTATTTATTATCTCATATACATGTATAATGAAGCAGTAAATTAGTTATATTTCCATAAGACGCAGTGTAGATAATATTCAAATATTTTCTCCATAATTAAATTTGTAATCAGTTCAACAGTTCAACAGAATTTACATCTTCAAGAGAAGAAATTCATAATCTGTGCAGTGAATTATTAACTAGAAGTTTACATCATGTCAGGATCTATGTAGCATACTAAAGATCGCGTCAGACCCATTCAAGATTTTTAGCTTTGCAAGTTTGTGCCGGCAATGCTGCCATGCTTCTTCATCCAACTAGGTACACTGTCAAATTGGTCAAAATGTCACATGTACGATAATATTAAATATTAAAGCTATTTCTTTTAAAATCTAAATCTCCCCTAACAGGAGCATTAGTACAAGTACATTAGTACTCCGCTTTGGAGTTTGTTTGGATGCTATCACAGATACAGTAGCTTCCTTTTCTCCGAGAAACCCCAAAGACAATTGTCACAAAATAGTTCATGGTTTAAATATTTCACCAGCAATGACATTACCTTCAAAACTAAACAATATACAGGGTATGTTCTCCACAGTGAGGATAGAACAAAGTAATATTTCTATTTGTGACAGAAGAGAGAATGAGAATAGAAAGAAAGCTAGCCCGAACAAAAGGGACAAAGGAAAAAGTTTGTTTACACTAGCTGTACATACCTTCAGTTCTCCTTACAATACAATACAATACAATACAATACAATACAATACAATACAATACAATACAATACAATACAATACAATACAATACAATTATGTGAAGTTCCTTGTGCTTTGCATAGATGGAATAAAATGACAGATTATAATAAAAATTGCAATTTAAAAAAAGATCAATGGATACCATCATTTCAACAAGAGAATTATCTAGTCCTACCATTGCTAAGGACACAGAGCTATATAAACAATTTCCAGATGCGTCAGATCTAAAATATTAAGATATTAAAACAAGTCATCAGAAATAAAATAGACACTGGACTTGTAATTACGTGAAGTAATATCAGTGAAGACGAATTATGTAAATACGGTGTTAATAAATCTGTGTTCTATGAGAAATAATATATAAACAATCCACTCAATAAATTGTACTGTGTATCTTGGTTTTCCGCTTATGGTATACAGACACTACCAAATGATTAAACGAAGCCTTGATACTATATAGTCGTCACGTTTATTAAATTAACACACTTCGGTGGTTCTAGTGTATACCCGCGCACAATTATGATAATTTTTAACGAACATCAATAGGAAAGTAAAATGATCACCAAAGACAGATAAAATATAGATAAAAATATGTAATACGCTTACTTTTAATAGAGCGATAGATGGCTTGCTTCTTTGCTCTTTTAATACAATGTCGAACAAGATAACACATACTACACACGACCCATGCAGAGCACACGACCAGTAACGCGATCACTTCTCGAATACCTAGTGATCTTGTCGACATGTCACGATAGCTGTCCGAGTATGACGTAAATGAGGTCCAAGACAAGCACTCAAGCGCTCAAGCAAGCAAGAACACGCCGACATTAGTGGCTACCGCGGTAGTGACAAAAACGAGAAAAGTGCCCTCAAATTGCAGGAAATACACTTTCAGGGAATCAAAGCATGCTCCCATAGGCTAAACGATGGCAATTTGTGTTCTTCAGCAATATTGATGTCATCATTTATTCTGGCATGTTATGCTCAGCCCCTGCCACAAAATTTTGCCCGTAATCCTATGACGATATAAGTATACTTTAGTTGACCCAGGATTTTTATGAGAAAGAAACAAATACTGGTCCAGCGAGGAGGAGGATTTCTCGGTTTGTTACTTGGTCCAGTTTTAGAAGGAGTTGCCGAATTAGTATAAAAGAAATCAGTTCATTGCAGTAAAGTCAGTCGAAGCCATGGACACCAGCAAAGAAATATCTCCCTTTTGCAATGATCAACGCATTCGACATGTACTATCCCATTTTAACAGCAATGTTGAAAAGGCTTCAAATCTTCTCCACAGTTTGCTTATATCACATGACATTTTGACATGGAATGCTCGAGGGGAAATCGTTTACAATGGTAGAGCTATATGGTTTATTACCGACCACAAATATTGTCAATCTGATCGAATATTGTGTATCTGAATACGATACCGACATGCCCAAACCGCCTGGCCTAAACTTTTCCGTGAGAGGGCTTGCAGAAGTCAAAGTCAATAAGAATCTCATTGAAAATCCTGAAGTACTACTAGCACGCGAAGAAACAGAAGATACAGATTCGGAGTATGAAAGCAGCGAAGAGAGGAGCGCGGAGAATTCCGAAGATGACGAAGAAGAAGAAGAGGAAGAAACAACCTCACACCGTCACACGATGACATTGATGAAGATGAGAGTCGATACATTTGTGATTACTGTGAAAGCAAGATGACTGGTGTACATTTAGCTATCTGTCCCAAATGTTTATGGCAAGACTTTTACAACAACACTCATCAATGTAAATTATGTGGCTTCCCAGCGGGCAAAAAGACGTCGATTCAACGTTGAAACGACGTCGCTCTTCGACGTCGATTCGACGTTGAAAAAAGGTTGAAAACGCAAATTGGATCGACGTTGTTTTCACGACGTCGAAACAACGTCGTTCACTGTAAAAAATGACCGGTTGAAACAACCAAAAAAAAACAGTTACCTGGGTGAATCTGAGAGAACCAGTTAAAATTAGGTTGTTTCAACCGAAATAGTTTAGGTTGTTTTAACCTAATAATATCGGTTGTTACAACCTAATAAATATTGGTTGTTTCAACCTAATAAATACTGGTTGTTGCAACCAATAATTATTGGTCACATGCATGAATCTGAGATAACCGATTAAAATCGGTTAAATATCGGATTTTTAACCGATTTAAATCGGTTGGAAATAAATTGGTAGATTCAACCAATTCGTAAATTGGTTGAATCTATCAATTTAACCTTAACCAATTTTAATCTTGACTAAAGTTGCTTATACTAACTTTATTTTGCACCACAGAAATAACAACAAATAATTTATTTAGCAATCTTAAAATAATGTAATCGTCTTATAATAGTAAAGTCATAAAATATAATAGCTAATATAGTTCACAAATTGGATAAAACGTTTTCTATACCCATATGATTTTGCTATGACTGCAGGTAGTTCCTTTGGGGGTATTCTGCATCAAAGGCGTAAAATACCGACAATAAACATAAAACAGCATTTAAAATGTTTTGCAAAGTGAAAAGGTGGTAAACTGCCAAGGGTTTTAGTAACGAAATACTGACGTTTCGAGCGGAGTCCTTCGTCAGAGCAAGACTCTTATATATGATATCATTACTCGGATATTACTATAAGTAAGACTGATGAAAGGCTACACTCGAAATGTTAGTATTTTGTTTACAGTTTACTACCTTGTCACTTTGCTATATATCCAAAATTCTGCATACACAGCACTCTACTATTTAAAATGTTTTGATTCTTAAATTTGATGACCACCATCCTTCTGCAATGAGTGACGTGGATATAGTGTCTTCTATATCTCCAGTTGAGAGGAGTTTTGGAGATGAACAATCCTTCACTTTACTCAAAATGTCAATGTCGGTATCATTCTACAACACAAGAGTAAAAAAGCCAATTAAGATTAAGTTTAGCTGTAAGCACCTTATATTGTACTTTTACAGTAATAGCATTTTCAGAGAGTTTGCAGAGGTGGAAACTCTGCAAGTAAAATATAATGTAAAAATATATATATAATTGCTAATTGCTAGTTTTGCTAGCTTTGGCTAGTTTTAGCTAGTTTTGTGCCAAATTGTAACCATTTACTGCACAATTGGGATGTAAAATTAATAGCATTAAACATTTTAATAGATCCTAAATTATCTTTAAAGTGCCTATAACGTCTGTGGGGAATTAACATATTTGTAATCTATGGATTCTCGTGAGATAAATTGTAATATATCTTGTCAGCTTCAGACTTTTTTGCTGTTAAAGTTGACGGAAATGACGTCAAATCGGGCATATGTAAAGATATTTTCATGTAGACAGATTCCCGATATGACGTCATTTCCGTCAACTTTAACAGCAAAACGGTCTATGAAGATGAAATTTTCAGCTGACAAGATATATTACCACGTCTTTCTGATAACAGACAAAAGCTGTGCCTCAAAACTTTTAAAAAAATACAATCGACACCATCTTCTCCTTTGGCTACTTTGATTCCACCGACGACATATGAAGCACATCGCCGAAAATTACGTGGTAGTGTTGATCGATTTTCTCTTTACCAATGCAATACTGACCGTTATAACCGCAGCTTTTCCCCCGCCATGACGAGATGCATAAATGACTTAATTACATCTTGACTAAGTTAAACTTTAGGAAATTTTGTTTCTAATTGTAAACCGGTTCCAGTCCCCCGGTATTCTATTATTTGTTTGTAAACTTTTTCAATATGACCTTTTTAAGACCTTTTTAAACAGTTGTAAATATAAAGCAATTCACTGTATTAGTGCGATTTTATATTCAATAAACCATCTATTATTATTATTATTATTATTACAATTTATCTCAGGAGAATCCACAGATTACAAATATGTTAAATCCCCACAGATGTTATAGGCACTTTAATTAGCATGGTCACTAAAATTACATTTGAACCTGTGGCAAACCTAGTTAGCCTAACCCCCAGGGGTCATTTGCTGATGTTAAATATGTAAAAAGTTCTTAACACCAACTGCATGGCAGCATTTTGATGCATGATTGCTTTACTGGTTAATGTAATATAAAAATCAAATATTTCAAGGGAGAGCAGGATTTTAGCCAATATCCTTCCTGTAGAGACATACTGTCTTAGTGTCTACAAGTGACCAAATGTTTAATGCTATTTAATTTTATATCCTAATCGTGCAGTTTGGCACATAATAAATTAACATATTACAATGACCAGAATAGATCAGACAATGTCAGGGCCATTTCAAATTTCCTTTTCACATGTTTAATATCAGCTATAACTTCGTAGTCATTTGCCATATGTTCAAATTGTTGCAATTTTAATAACAATGCTAATTAAAGATAATTCAGAATCTATACTTAGTTAGCCCATACCAACTTGTATTTTTATGGAGTTATGAGTTGTCACAGAGTTGTCAACCCTTGTATTACCGGTAACTAATAATATATTGAAAATTTCTTGATTAATGTCAACTCATTCATATTGTAAAACATACACAACAGACTTGTACAGGTCAGTAGAAACAGTATGGCTTGCATGAGAAAAATAAACTTTTTGAAGTCTCTGATGACCCTACAGGCCTAGTGGTGGTGAGGGCAAATTTTCAGTGTCTTAAGGCAGCTAGCTACTTATTAGTAAAGGCATTTTATCCTTTAGGTAGGGTATAGTCATTTGACTAGACAGTCATTTACCACAAAAGATAATTTAGGATCTATTGTGGATGTACGGTATGAGATGTCACAGAGCTGTTAAAGTGCCTATCCAGCCTGTGGGGATTTTACATATTTAGGATCTTTGGATTCTCATGAGAAAAATTATAAAATATCTTGTCATTTGCATATTTCATCTTCATGCCCTTTTCCCCTGCTAAAGTTCACAGGAAGTGACGTCAACACAGGGACACGCAATATTTTGCGAAGTGATTCAGCAATGAAATACAGCGAAAGTTTGGCTTTGAACTTTAAACAGCCTGTTTAGACAAAATTCACTCAATAACATTCACTGTTGAATAACACCGCAAAATATTATGTGTCCCTGTGTTGACGTCACTTCCTGTGAACTTTAGCAGGGGGAAATGCATGAAGATGCAATTTTTGAACAACAAGATATACTACATTTCTTTTTGGTAGAACCCAAAGATTACGAATATGTAAAACCCGCACAGGCTGAATAGGCACTTTAACCCTTCTACTAAATGGCATCTTCCAGAGCTAATTAGGACATGACTGTCATGTACACAATATGCAAAAATGTAATACAGAAATTCAAATTTCACAATACATTAGATACTAACCAATTATAAAGAGGACTTTCACACGGTATAAAGCAGAATGTCTTTATTTTCTTTTTTCTGTCATGTATTATAATCACAGGAAGTTCCCAAATAAGGCACATACTTGTTTGGCTATCTCATATGGGGACTGTTGAATTAAGTCAAAAAAATCCTGAAATCAATATTATATGTCAGTAAATAAATGCTTTAAATGTCAATTTTAAAAATGTTAAGAATTGTATTATGTTGAGTAAGTTTAATCATGACCATTGTATGAAATTTATGTGAGCATTGTTCTTCAAGTGCCCTTGAGACAACTACAATAATAATAATAATAATAATAATAATAATTTCTATATTGCTAATTCCCTATAACCCATTAGCACTTTACAATATGGTAGTAACCTAAGTAGATAAATCTTAAAATTACACTCTTAAATTTACAATTGATAGATAACTATTATAAAAATATATTAAAGTCCTAAAAATATTAAAAATAAAAATTATGTATAAGCTGCTGCCCTATTAAGCTTCAAGGAACATAATTTGTCGAGGTTAATAAATGTTCACATTTGCCAGAAAAGATAAACAATAAAAAGTTGTTTATGGAGATTAGGCAGGAACTAAAACAATCAGACATACAGTAGAATCCATAATTCACTATATACAGGAACTGAGTGGCGTTCGGTTCTTGCCCCATTGTAATATGCAATTTATATAACTCAAATTGTGATTATACTTACACCTGGCATATCACATACATTTAACTGCTCATATTTTGTTAGTAAAGTTAGGTAGTTGCAGCTTGATGTTTGTAAAGTTTTAAAGGTTTTGCTGTGCAAGCTGTGTTAAGTTGTCAATACTCTGAGCACCAGACAGGAATAAAACCTGTAACCTTCTGAACGCTAGACAGATGCTCTAACCATTGAGCCATTGGAACTCAGACGGCAGAGCAAGGTTAATTACGGTATGTAAACCCTGGGACGAGTCTTGCCGTTATCACAAATACTTGTTGGACTACAAGTCGTTGTTGTGACAGTCAATTTCCAGTTAAATGTTGTTAGTAAAGTAAGGTATAGTTGCAGCGTGATGTTTGTAAAGTTGTAAAGGTTTTGCTGTGCAAGCTGTGTTATTTGTGATAACGGCAAGACTCGTCCCAGGGTTTAAATACCGTAATTAACCTTGCTCTGCCGTCTGAGTTCCAGTGGCTCAATGGTTAGAGCATCTGTCTAGCGTTCAGAAGGTTACTGGTTCGAATCCTGTCTGGTGCTCAGAGTTTTTCTGAGTATTGACAACTTAACACAGCTTGCACAGCAAAACCTTTACAACTTTGCTCAACACTCATGCTAAAGTGAGATGCTGATGATACAGTAAAGGTATTATAGTATATGAACACACATGATGTATGAAGTATTGAAGTAACTACAAACTGTGCAGTATGCCAATAATATTTTCTTGTACCAGTAGAAACTAGAAGCAGTATGGCTTGCATGAGAAAAACAAACTTACCAATTGAATTGGCAATGCCAATATTGCGAACTTTGATATAAATAATTTCAAAGTATGTTAAGCTGATAGTAAAGCCTTCGCTAAAATCGAATCTGGAAAAATATAACAACTATCTACGTCAAAATATGAGTATTTATCTCAAACTTTAAGTGTGATTCAAACCAAATTGTCAGCCGAACATAAAGGCAAACACAACTCAATTATTAACCTCTGAAATAACCATCCAATCCTTTGATTACAATACGTATGAAAACAAATAATTGAATAAGAACAGTAATAAATAAATGCGCATTATTAAACAGCTTATCTAATAGCTTAGTTGCTGACTCGCACTCAAATGATATACAAATATAAAATGATTAAACTGAATGTGACTTTATACGGACGTACCTTCAAAATTCTGACGACAATCTTCGTCTACAGCCCATGATTCGGAAAGCAACGAGTCCTTTTGAAAACCATCACAAAATACAGCCAAGAAATTCAAATTAAATATCGAAATATAACGATCAAAGACCAAGAACTCCAAGTTCGTGTTCGAACATTTCGAAATGGCCGCGTGGTGTATTGTATCCCATGATTCTTTGAGGTCTCACAACCATCGTGGGGAGCGGAGCTAAGATCCTGGGTACGAGGTTGGGGATTCACTAAATTGCGTGTGCCATTCAGCCACGCTTTTCGCGTTGTTCGTTTTATGTTAGATTTAAAGTTTTTATTTTGTTATATTGTATTAATTATTAAATACAAATTTTAGGAAAAATGCTAGTTTAACAAAAACCAAGTGACTGCACAAATCAATTTTAATTGGCATCTTTGTGTACACAGTGTTCACAGACCACGTCATAGACACATCAAGGTTATTTTCTCGAGATTCAGAAGCTTTAAGAACAAAAACCCTAACCATAATCCAAATAAAAACTCTTGTCATAACCATAAAATAAAATATATCCTATTCATCGGAGCATCGTGGGGGGCGGACCTCGTACCCAGGGTCTTATCTCCGCTCCCAGTTGCTTGCCGCTTTGTTCGCTTTATGTTCGCATTAAAGTTTGTATTTGGTTATATTGTATTAATTATTAAACCCAAATTTTATGAAAATATAAAAATGCTAGTTTAACAAAAATCAAATCACTGCAAATCAAATGCAATGTGCCATGCTAGCAGTTTTGTAAAAACACTTCGGTTCTTAGTGTTAGGACTAACTTACACTGGGCTAACTTACACTGTGTTATTTTACATTAATTAAATCCGTCCTGTCCGTTCTGCGCATATGTGATATTTCAAACGTGCGGGACTCCATATATCAACAAACTTCAACGGAATAGATAAGCGAGTATTCGTCAAGGTGGCGAAGGCGCGAGTGGAAGTTAAATATATTATCCACGAAGCCATTTAACAAATTCGACCAATTTAAATCGGTCGTAACATAAAACAATTTGGTTATTTTGTTCACATGCACTGTGACCAATTAACAATTGGTTGTAACCAATTAACAATTGGTTTAAATAACCAATTTATATATGGTTGCAACCAATTCGTTTGGTTATTTCAACCGTTTTGAATTGGTTGCAACCAATTTAAACGGTTGTTTCAACCGGTCGTTTTTTACAGTGTTGAACGACGTGAAATCGACGTCGATTCAACGTCGATTCAACGTCAATTCGACGTCGATTCAACGTCAATTTCGCGACGTTGAAACGACGTCGCTCTTCGACGTCGATTTGACGTTGAAAAAAGGTTGAAAACGCAAATTGGATCGACGTTGTTTTCACGACGTCGAAACAACGTCGTTGAACGACGTGAAATCGACGTCGATTCAACGTCGATTCAACGTCAATTCAACGTCAATTTCGCGACGTTGAAACGACATCGCTCTTCGACGTCGATTTGACGTTGAAAAAAGGTTGAAAACGCAAATTGGATCGACGTTGTTTTCACGACGTCGAAACAACGTCGTTGAACGACGTGAAATCGACGTCGATTCAACGTCAATTTCAGTTATTGGAGTCACACCGTCCGTTTTTCGGAGTAAAAATTACCCCCGTTTTTTGAAGAAAAACTAAGCCATGACTAACTACCATTCCCTAGGTGTTTAGGATTGAGATTCCCACTTTCGGAAGACCAACCGGTGACCTGTAACCACCACCCGCGCTTGCTTAACTTAACTTAACTTAACCTAAGGTTCCGCGACTAACCCGCTGCTCTAACCCGCCCATCTTAAATATATAGTAATATTTATCGTATATAATGAATTAGCAAAGGCACTTTCGAACTGTGATGGCTATTATTTTCGTTTTCAAATTTTTAACCGGCTAAGTTTTAATATTATATAATATTGTTTATTACTTGTAATCAATTTTAAACAATCTGATTTCGAAGATTTACAAATTTGTTGAGCATGCTGCAGACTGCAGTATTACAAGTAAGAACAGAACAAAACTTTTCTCAACTAGACATAAAATATATGTTTAATAACTTGGACAGTACTCGACGATTCACAAAGAAAGTAATAAAGGCAATAATACGATTTACAAAGAAGGTAAAAAAGCCAATAAGTCGTACGGCATTCAGACTTAAAAGCGGCGGCTATAGCCGACAGCAGCATGAACGTAAACCTTAGGCCAAAAATTCTTGTTGACAGGAATTAAGAAAGGTTTCTTCAAAAACAGATGGGTTCTTGAAGCATAGTACTTGTCCCTGATCGCCGACAAAGTCTTCGAACCGAAGGACACTTCAAATCCAACTACAGTTACAGTCATTGCTGACTTTTTTCCTGTCGCTGCATCGCATGTCTGAGTTGATATAAAGAAGAAACTATAGCATTTTGACTCATCTGGGTTTATTTTTTTTGATGGACAATATAGATGTCGAAACGAAAATATTTTATCACCAATTATATAAGTAGGAGAGATTGGACGATACAATATCGACGTCGATTCAACGTCGAAACAACGTCTGTTTCCGACGTCGATAAAACGTCGAAAAGCAGACGTCAAAACAACGTCGATGTTTGGTCGTGAACCGATGTGAAATTCAACGACTCGATATCGACGTCAATTCAACGTTGAAACAACGTCTGTTTCCGACGTCGATAAAACGTCGAAAAGTAGACGTCGAAACAACGTCGATGTTTGGTCGTGAACCGACGTGATTTGACGACTCGATATCAACGTCAATTCAACGTTGAAACAACGTCTGTTTCCGACGTCGATAAAACGTCGAAAAGCAGACGTCAAAACAACGTCGATGTTTGGTCGTGAACCGATGTGAAATTCAACGACTCGATATCGACGTCAATTCAACGTTGAAACAACGTCTGTTTCCGACGTCGATAAAACGTCGAAAAGTAGACGTCGAAACAACGTCGATGTTTGGTCGTGAACCGACGTGATTTGACGACTCGATATCAACGTCAATTCAACGTTGAAACAACGTCTGTTTCCGACGTCGATAAAACGTCGAAAAGCAGACGTCAAAACAACGTCGATGTTTGGTCAATTCAACACTGTAAAAAATGACCGGTTGAAACAACCAAAAAAAAACAGTTACCTGGGTGAATCTGAGAGAACCAGTTAAAATTAGGTTGTTTCAACCGAAATAGTTTAGGTTGTTTTAACCTAATAATATCGGTTGTTACAACCTAATAAATATTGGTTGTTTCAACCTAATAAATACTGGTTGTTGCAACCAATAATTATTGGTCACATGCATGAATCTGAGATAACCGATTAAAATCGGTTAAATATCGGATTTTTAACCGAATTAAATCGGTTGGAAATAAATTGGTAGATTCAACCAATTCGTAAATTGGTTGAATCTATCAATTTAACCTTAACCAATTTTAATCTTGACTAAAGTTGTATGGTGCAAAATAAAGTTAGTATAAGCAAATAACAACAAATAATTTATTTAGCAATCTTAAAATAATGTGATCGTCTTATAATAGTAAAGTCATAAAATATAATAGCTAATATAGTTCACAAATTGGATAAAAAGTTTTCTATACCCATATGATTTTGCTATGACTGCAGGTAGTTCCTTTGGGGTATTCTGCATCAAAAAGGCGTAAAATACCGACAATAAACATAAAACAGCATTTAAAATGTTTTGCAAAGTGAAAAGGTGGTAAATTGCCAAGGGTTTTAGTAACGAAATACTGACGTTTCGAGCGGAATCCTTCGTCAGAGTAAGACTCTTATATATGATATCAATCATTACTCGGATATTACTATAAAGTAAGACCGATGAAAGGCTACACTCGAAATGTTAGTATTTTGTTTACAGTTTACTACCTTTTCACTTTGCTATATATGCATACACAGCACTCTACTATTTAAAATGTTTTGATTCTTAAATTTGATGACCACCATCCTTCTGCAACGAGTGACGTGATATAGTGTCTTCTATATCTCCAGTAGTCCAGTTGAGAGGAGTTTTGGAGATGAACAATTCTTCACTTTACTCAAAATGTCAATGTCGGTATCATTCTACAACACAAGAGTAAAAAAACAAATTAAGATTAAGTTTAGCTGTAAGCACCTTATATTGTACTTTTACAGTAATAGCATTTTCAGAGAGTTTGCAGAGGTGGAAACTCTGCAAGTAAAATATAATGTAAAAATATAAATAGAATTGCTAATTGCTATTACCAAAATGCAATTAGCAGGACACAGCTTATCACCATCCAGTAGGAATATTATCTGTTTCCTCAACTGAAGCAGAGTTATTTACAAGTAGAAAACTTACATTTATACTAAGAAATAACTTTGCAGTGTTACAATAGGAATAATCAATAAAAATGTACCTTTACATAAAAATTAGTATTAAATTACCATACAAAGATTCATTAAATATCCTACATAAGTACACATCAATGCTTATGATTGCTTTGGTTTTTAAATTATCATTGCATAGATATAGAAAATCAAATCTTCCAGGGAGAGCAGGATTTTAGCCAATATCCTTCCTGTAGAAAACACTGTCTACAGGTTACCAAATGTTTAATGCTATTAATTTTACATCTCAATTGTGCAGTAAATGGTTACAATTTGGCACAAAACTAGCTACTGTAACTTGCATATTACATTACTGTGACAAATCATAAAACCAGAAATATATCAGTTGGTATGGACTACCTAAGCAGCCACAATAGATCCTAAATTATCTTTAAAGTGCCTATAACGTCTGTGAGGATTTAACATATTTGTAATCTATGGATTCTCGTGAGATAAATTGTAATATATCTTGTCAGCTGAAATTTTCATCTTCATAGATTTTTTTGCTGTTAAAGTTGACGGAAATGACATCATTTCCGTCAACTTTAACAGCAAAACGGTCTATGAAGATGAAATTTTCAGCTAACAAGATATATCACCACGTCTTTCTGATAACAGACAAAACCTATGACTCAAAAAACTTTTAAAAAAATACAATCGACACCATCTTCTCCTTTGGCTACTTTGATTCCACCGACGAGATATGAAGCACATGGCCGAAAATTACGTGGTAGTGTTGATCGACTTTCTCTTTACCAATGCAATACTGACCGTTATAACGGAAAACTGCAGCTTTTTTCCCGCCATGACGAGATGCATAAATGACTTAATTACATCTTAACTAAGTTCTATGTTAAACTTTAGTAAATTTTGTTTCTAATTGTAAACCGGTTCCAGTCCCCCGGTATTCTATTATTTGTTTGTAAACTTTTTCAATATGACTTTTTTTAAGACCTTTTTAAACAGTTGTAAATATAAAGCAATTCACTGTATTAGTGCGATTTTATATTCAATAAACCATCTATTATTATTATTATTACAATTTATCTCAGGAGAATCCACAGATTACAAATATGTTAAATCCCCACAGATAGTTAGCCTAACCCCCAGGGGTCATTTGCTGATGTTAAATTTGTAAAAAGTTCTTGACACCAACTGCATGGCAGCATTTTGATGCATGATTGCTTTACTGGTTAATGTAATATAAAAATCAAATATTTCAAGGGAGAGCAGGATTTTAGCCAATATCCTTCCTGTAGAGACATACTGTCTTAGTGTCTACAAGTGACCAAATGTTTAATGCTATTTAATTTAACATCCTAATCGTGCAGTTTGGCACATAATAAATTAACATATTACAATGACCAGAACAGACCAGACAATGTCAGGGCCATTTCAAATTTCCTTTTCACATGTTTAATATCAGCTATAACTTGGTAGTCATTTGCCACAGGTTCAAATTATTGCAATTTTAATAACAATGCTAATTAAAGATAATTCAGAATCTATTGTGGCTACTTAGTTAGCCCATACCAACTTGTATTTTTATGGAGTTACTAGTTGTCACAGAGTTGTCAACCCTTGTATTACCGGTAACTAATAATATATTGAAAATTTCTTGATTAATGTCAACTCATTCATATTGTAAAACATACACAACAGACTTGTACAGGTCAGTAGAAACAGTATGGCTTGTATGAGAAAAATAAACTTTTTGAAGTCTGATGACCCTACAGGCCTAGTGGTGGTGAGGGCAAATATTCAGTGTCTTAAGGCAGCTAGCTACTCAGTAGTAAAGGCATTTTATCCTTTAGGTAGGGTATAGTCATTTGACTAGACAGTCATTTGCCACAAAAGATAATTTAGGATCTATTGTGGATGTACGGTATGAGATGTCACAGAGCTGTTAAAGTGCCTATCCAGCCTGTGGGGATTTTACATATTTATGATCTTTGGATTCTCATGAGAAAAATTATAATATACTGTATCTTGTCATTTGCAAATTTCATCTTCATGCCCTTTTCCCCTGCTAAAGTTCACAGGAAGTGACGTCAACACAGGGACACGCGATATTTTGCAGAGTGATTCAGCAATGAAATACAGCGAAAGTTTGGCTTTGAACTTTAAACAGCCTGTTTAGACAAAATTCACTCAATAACATTCACTGTTGAATAACACCGCAACATATTATGTGTCCCTGCGTTGACATCACTTCCTGTGAACTTTAGCAGGGGGGAATGCATGAAGATGCAATTTTCGAACAACAAGATATACTACATTTCTTTTTGGTAGAAGCCAAAGATTACGAATATGTAAAACCCGCACAGGCTGAATAGGCACTTTAACCCTTCTACTAAATGGCATCTTCACATGACTGTCATGTACACAATATGCAAAAATGTAATACAGAAATTCAAATTTCACAATACATTAGATACTAACCAATTATAAAGAGGACTTTCACACGGTATAAAGCAGAATGTCTTTATTTTCTTTTTTCTGTCATGTATGATAATCACAGGAAGTTCCCAAATAAGGCACATACTTGTTTGTCTATCTCATATGGGGACTGTTGAATTAAGTCAAGAAAATCCTGAAATCAATATTATATGTTAGTACATATTTATGCTTTAAATGTCAATTTTAATCATGGACGGTAACTCAAGCATTGTGCATGCTGGGTACCATTGTTTTAAATTTCTGTGAGCATTGTTCTTAAAGTGCCCTTGAGACAACTACAATAATAATAATAATTATGAGAATTTCTATATTGCTAATTCCCTATAACCCATTAGCACTTTACAATATGGTAGTAACCTAAGTAGATAAATCTCAAAATTACACTCTTAAATTTACAATTGATAGATAACTATTATAAAAATATATTAAAGTCCTAAAAATATTAAAAATAAAAATTATGGATAAGCGGCTGCCCTACTAAGCTTCGAGGAATATAATTTGTCGAGGTTAATAAATGTTCACATTTGCCAGAAAAGATAAACAATAAAAAGTTGTTTATGGAGATAAGGCAGGAACTAAAACAATCAGACATACAGTAGAATCCATAATTCACTATATACAGGAACTGAGTGGCGTTCGGTTCTTGCCCCATTGTAATATGCAATTTATATAACTCAAATTGTGATTATACTTACACCTGGCATATCACATACATTTAACTGCTCATATTTTGTTAGTAAAGTTAGGTAGTTGCAGCTTGATGTTTGTAAAGGTTTAAAGGTTTTGCTATGCAAACTGTGTTAAGTTGTCAATACTCTGAGCACCAGACAAGACTCAAACCTGTAACCTTCTGAACGCTAGACAGATGCTCTAACCATTGAGCCACTGGAACTCAGACGGCAGAGCAAGGTTAATTACGGTATTTAAACCCTGGGATGAGTCTTGCCGTTATCACAAATACTTGTTGGACCACAAGTCGTTGTTGTGACAGTGAATTTCCAGTTAAATGTTGTTAATAAAGTTAGGTATAGTTGCAGTGTGATGTTTGTAAAGTTGTAAAGGTTTTGCTGTGCAAGCTGTGTTATTCGTGATAACGGCAAGACTCGTCCCAGGATTTAAATACCGTAATTAACCTTGCTCTGCCATCTGAGTTCCAGTGGCTCAATGGTTAGAGCGTCTGTCTAGCGTTCAGAAGGTTACGGGTTCGAATTCTGTGTGGTGCTCAGAGTTTTTCTGAATATTGACAACTTAACACAGCTTGCACAGCAAAACCTTTACAACTTTACAAACATCAAGTTGCAACTACCTAACTTTAACTGGAAATTGACTGTCACAACAACGACTTGTAGTCCAACAAGTATTTGTGATAACGGCAAGACTCGTCCCAGGGTTTAAATACCATAATTAACCTTGCTCTGCCATCTGAGTTCCAGTGGCTCAATGGTTAGAGCGTCTGTCTAGCGTTCAGAAGGTTACGGGTTCGAATCCTGCGTGGTGCTCAGAGTTTTTCTGAGTATTGACAACTTAACACACTTGCACAGCAAAACCTTTACAACTTTGCTCAACACTCATGCTAGAGTGAGATGCTGATGATACAGTAAAGGTATTATAGTATATGAACACACATGATGTATGAAGTAACTACAAACTGCAATATGCCAATAATATTTTCTTGATGTCACCTACAACAGACTTGTATGGACCAGTAGAAACTAGAAGCAATATGGCTTGCATGAGAAAAACAAACTTACCAATTGAATTGGCAAATGGCAATGCCAATATTGCGAACTTTGATATAAATAATTTCAAAGTATGTTAAGCTGATAGTAAAGCCTTCGCTAAAATCGAATCTGGAAAAATATAACAACTATCTACGTCAAAATATGAGTATTTATCTCAAACTTTAAGTGCGATTCAAACCAAATTGTCAGCCGAACATAAAGGCAAACACAACTCAATTATTAACCTCTGAAATAACCATCCAATCCTTTGATTACAATACGTATGAAAACAAATAATTGAATAAGAACAGGTAATAAATAAATGCGCATTATTAAACAGCTAGTATCTAATAGCTAGTTGCTGACTCGGACTCAAATGATATACAAATATAAAATGATTAAACTGAATGTGACTTACGGACGTACCTTCAAAATTCTGACGACAATCTTCATCTACAGCCCATGATTCGGAAAGCAACGACTCCTTTTGAAAACCATCACAAAATACAGCCAAGAAATTCAAATTAAATCATCGAAATATAACGATCAAAGACCAAGAAACTTCAAGTTCGTTCGAACATTTCGAAATGGCCGCGTGGTGTATTGTATCCCATGATTCTTTGAGGTCTCACAAGCATCGTGGCGAGCGGCGCTAAGACCCTGGGTACGAGGTTGGGGATTCACTAATAGCGTAGAGTCTGGCTGCTATTAATAGCTCAAAAAGCGGACAAACAATCCAAATTTGACTCACAAATGATTGCAAAAGAGCTATTTCTTTTGTTATGGCCGCAATAATTATGGGTAAAAGCGGACAAACATCGGTACTGACGTCATCTCGACGGAGCGCTATTGCGTGTGCCATTCAGCCACGCTTTTCGCGTTGTTCGTTTTATGTTAGATTTAAAGTTTTTATTTTGTTATATTGTATTAATTATTAAATACAAATGTTAGGAAAAATGCTAGTTTAACAAAAACCAAGTGACTGGAAATCAATTTTAATTGGCATCTTTGTGTACACAGTGGACACAGACTACGTCATAGACACATCAAGGTTATTTTCTCGAGATTCAGAAGCTTTACAAGAACAAAAACCCTAACCATAATCCAAATAAAAACTCTTGTCATAACCATAAAATAAAATATATCCTATTCATCGGAGCATCGTGGGGGGCGGACCTCGTACCCAGGGTCTTATCTCCGCTCCCGGTTGCGCTTTATGTTCATTTGGTTATATTGTATTAATTATTAAACCCAAATTTTATGAAAATATAAAAATGCTAGTTTAACAAAAATCAAGTGACTGCAAATCAAATTTAATGTGCCATGCTAGCAGTTTTGTAAAAACACTTCGGTTCTTAGTGTAAGGACTAACTTACACTGGGCTAACTTACACTGTGTTATTTTAGATTCAATTAAATCCGTCCAGTCCGTGCATGTGTGATATTTCAAACGTGCGGGACTCCATATGTCAACAAACTTCAACGGAATAGATTTTCGACAGTTCGAAAGCGAGTATTCGTCAAGGTGGTGAAGGCGCGAGTGGAAGTTAAATATATTATCCACGAAGCCATTTAACAAATTCGACCAATTTAAATCGGTCGTAACATAAAACAATTTGGTTATTTTGTTCACATGCACTGTGACCAATTAACAATTGGTTGCGACCAATTAACAATTGGTTTAAATAACCAATTTATATATGGTTGTAACCAATTCGTTTGGTTATTTCAACCGTTTTGAATTGGTTGCAACCAATTTAAACGGTTGTTTCAACAGGTCGTTTTTTACAGTGAACGACTCGATATCGACGTCAATTCAACGTTGAAACAACGTCTGTTTCCGACGTCGATAAAACGTCGAAAAGTAGACGTCGAAACAACGTCGATGTTTGGTCGTGAACCGACGTGATTTGACGACTCGATATCAACGTCAATTCAACGTTGAAACAACGTCTGTTTCCGACGTCGATTACACGTCGAAAAGCAAACGTCGAAACAACGTCGATGTTTGGTCGTGAAGCGACGTGATTTAACGACTCGATATCGACGTTGATTCAACGTCGAAACAACGTCTGTTTCCGACGTCGATAAAACGTCGAAAAGCAGACGTCGAAACAACGTCGATGTTTGGTCGTGAACCGACGTGAAATTCAACGACAACAACGTCTGTTTCCGACGTCGATAAAACGTCGCAAAGTAGACATCGAAACAACGTCGATATGTGGTTGATCGACGTCGCGACCCGATTTCGACCGAAAATCGACGTCGAAACAACGTCGTGTGCCCGCTGGGTTAGCATCACCTTTGGCTATATCACACAATATTGATTTATGTACTGCATGTCCTTATACTATATATAGTAACCGATGGCACTCGAGATAATATTATGATTGAGATTAAATCATAATTACTATTTGTAACTTGAAATAAAAATCTCTCAATAAACTCAATGTTGTATACTATTTATTATGTGTTTCTAGAAATACATGTGCCCTCTTTTATCTGTGGAATTGCATGCATGTAATCCTTTTAGTATAGGATAAATACCGAGAACGGAGGCTTTACGCCAGATAAATCCCGAGGGCCGCAGACCCCGAGGGATTTATCTGGCATAAAGCCGACTTAAAACACTATTGAAAGAGGTCTCAGAGAGGCCCCGATGGAGAAGAATATCGATATGTTCATAATAGAAAAAATATACGAGCGATAAAACAAGCGTTCACTGATATAAGTTTTATTTATACGAGCTTTCGGCTGTCATATACACTATATACTCCTCCACATTCATTCAATCTCTGGCCATATACAATTTTGGCTTTAGACGTACATGTATACTATAAGTGTACTACTTTACTATATATATATATATATATATATATATATATATATATATATATATATATATATATATATATATATATATATATACATACACTATATACACTATATACTCCTCCACATTCATTCAATCTCTGACTATAATACACTATATACAATTTTGACTTAATATGTATACTATACGTATATATAGTGTATATATATATATATTATTTGCTCTAACTATATGTTGTTGAGCACTCTTTGCATTTCGTAGACCAAAACCTACACGTATATATATATATATATATATATATATACTGTATATATATATATATATATATATATATATATATATATATATATATATATATATATATATATATATATATATATATAATATATATATAT
Organism: Chrysogorgia sp. JL179-B06; assembly: GCA_035772405.1. NCBI lineage: Eukaryota > Metazoa > Cnidaria > Anthozoa > Scleralcyonacea > Chrysogorgiidae > Chrysogorgia > Chrysogorgia sp. JL179-B06. Next base: position 3,599,672 of record JAYKKM010000428.1, read on the forward strand.
ATATATGGTTGAAAGGATTTATGGTGAAGGAAAATTTCGAGTGTTGGAATACATACATTTTAAGACCAAACCGGGACCAGTTGCGAAAAATGCAACTTAGCGGCCTTCCGGTAGGAATTGAACCCGCGACCCTGCGATTGCTAGTGCAGTGCTCTGACCACTGAGCTACGCAAGCCGTTGCCGAGAGCCTAGTCACGAGTTCTGTATATATGGTGGTAATGCCGGGATAAGATGCTGGGTATATTATAGGTAATATTTGGCATTTCACTCGATCAAACTACATGGTTGAAAGGATTTATGGTGAAGGAAAATTTCGAGTGTTGGAATACATACATTTTAAGACCAAACCGGGACCAGTTGCGAAAAATGCAACTTAGCGGCCTTCCGGTAGGAATTGAACCCGCGACCCTGCGATTGCTAGTGCAGTGCTCTGACCACTGAGCTACGCAAGCCGTTGCCGAGAGCCTAGTCACGAGTTCTGTATATATGGTGGTAATGCCGGGATAAGATGCTGGGTATATTATAGGTAATATTTGGCATTTCACTCGATCAAACTACATGGTTGAAAGGATTTATGGTGAAGGAAAATTTCGAGTGTTGGAATACATACATTTTAAGACCAAACCGGGACCAGTTGCGAAAAATGCAACTTAGCGGCCTTCCGGTAGGAATTGAACCCGCGACCCTGCGATTGCTAGTGCAGTGCTCTGACCACTGAGCTACGCAAGCCGTTGCCGAGAGCCTAGTCACGAGTTCTGTATATATGGTGGTAATGCCGGGATAAGATGCTGGGTATATTATAGGTAATATTTGGCATTTCACTCGATCAAACTACATGGTTGAAAGGATTTATGGTGAAGGAAAATTTCGAGTGTTGGAATACATACATTTTAAGACCAAACCGGGACCAGTTGCGAAAAATGCAACTTAGCGGCCTTCCGGTAGGAATTGAACCCGCGACCCTGCGATTGCTAGTGCAGTGCTCTGACCACTGAGCTACGCAAGCCGTTGCCGAGAGCCTAGTCACGAGTTCTGTATATATGGTGGTAATGCCGGGATAAGATGCTGGGTATATTATAGGTAATATTTGGCATTTCACTCGATCAAACTACATGGTTGAAAGGATTTATGGTGAAGGAAAATTTCGAGTGTTGGAATACATACATTTTAAGACCAAACCGGGACCAGTTGCGAAAAATGCAACTTAGCGGCCTTCCGGTAGGAATTGAACCCGCGACCCTGCGATTGCTAGTGCAGTGCTCTGACCACTGAGCTACGCAAGCCGTTGCCGAGAGCCTAGTCACGAGTTCTGTATATATGGTGGTAATGCCGGGATAAGATGCTGGGTATATTATAGGTAATATTTGGCATTTCACTCGATCAAACTACATGGTTGAAAGGATTTATGGTGAAGGAAAATTTCGAGTGTTGGAATACATACATATATATATATATATATATATATATATATATATATATATATATATATATATATATATATATATATATATAAATATATATATATATATATATATATATATATATATATATATATATATATATATATATATATATATATATATATATATATAGTTACCAGCGATTTACCGGGCGGAAATCTTAATTATATATATATATATATATATATATATATATATATATATATATATATATATATATATATATATATATATATATATATATATATATATATATATATATATATATATATATATATATATATATATATATATTTAAGATTACCGCCCGGTAAATCGCTGGTGACTATATATATGCCAAATATTACCTATATATATATATATATATATACCATATACACTATATACACTATATACTCCTCCACGTTCATTCAATCTCTGACTATATACACTTTTGACTTTAGATAATTTTGACAATGTTTTCAAACTGAAAACAGCTATTTTACGTATAAGATTATCAATGAAAAAGTACCGTCTGTATACTCCAATTCTATATCAACAGCTTCTTCCTGTCATAATCCCCTCGCAAGCGAGGGTGATAATCTCGACGTGGCAAGGATCGATTTCTCACGAGTAGTTCGTATATATATATATTTAGCATATACCAAAACAGTGAATAGTGCTTTTCGCGCAATCTGATTGGTTCCTCTAGCTCGGGATATCCTGCACTATTTACTGTTTCGCGGCAAAACAAGATGGTGTCCATCTCTTGAACGATTTTCTTTTTACATAATGCAAGAAATTGGTAAAAGTAGGCAGGTAGAAAACAATTACTGTATGTAGGGAAATTATTTTACGTAATATTTATAAAAAACAAGTTGCAAAAAGGGAATAGAAAGTGCTCAAAAACCCGCAGAACAACGAAATAAATGTGCTCCAAAAACAAACTCCACTGACTCTTGTCAGTTTTCTTTAGAAAAGTGTAGTCCGTAGTTCATAAATCGATATTTGCCTTTATATATAGTTTATGAGACAATTTGAATTGCCTTTCATATAGAATTTAATAACATTTACAACATTAAAAATCATTTCAGTTACAACAAAAACCAAGAAAAACTTAAAGAATTAGTACGGTATAAGCAACGGGCGATTAATGAACTGAATACTAAACAAATGATCTGGGAAACATACTACCGATTTTATAACAGTAAACACCCACAGAAATTATTTATAAATTAAAGGAAATTCAACGACTAAACACATAAAACATTGTCACTGCACTGACCGAAATAAAAACGCTTATATAACTCATCTTTTGCAAACAACTCGTTTACTCACCCAGAATTCACTAGTTCTCCTTTGTCCTAAGGTTTTCCCATTTACAGTATTAAAATATTCCTTTGAGCTAAAAATCCAGTGGTTTTTGCCTTACTTTGATCCAACTTCGAAAGGTTTTCAAAGCGACCGGCAGCTGTCAGCTTCTCAAAACTGATAAACAACTCCATATATGGAGTTGCCACCTTGGGAGAATTTAGTTTTGCCTTGCGTTTCGCAACAATTCCTAGCTAAATTATAATGAAACTAACCGAAATTTACCTAATTTTTATCAATTTGTTTTGGTATATGCTAAAACAATTATTCACCTCAGTGTCAGTGAATAGTGGTGGATATTTACCTCGACGCTTCGCGTCTCGGTAAATATCCACCACTATCCACTTCGGTGAATAATTGTTAAATATATAAGCCGCACATAAGTCCTTTGAATTAATATTTAAATTGCAACCGTCACATGATTGCGAATGCAAATATTGAAATGTTGAAACGGTTTTTTTTGCGTAATTTAAATTTAATTGACGCCAGCGCGACAAACCGCTTTCCGGAAGAAGCTGGAGGCTTCGCCGACCGCGAAAGTTATACCAGCCATTTCCTCACAAAATCATCGGATGCAGTAATGTTTGTTTTTAACAAACATTACTATAGACATTATCAGCTGATTTCAAGCCGAAAGTGTAGTGTTGAAGGACAAGATAATCAAAGACAGGAACAAGTAAAAGGTAGTTTTTTTTCGTTAGGGTTAGTAATTTGGTTAGGATTTATAGGGTTAGGTTTAGGATTTTGGTGATATTTACCCGCATTTCGTTGAATTCTAAGAGACTATAGCGTCGTACGGCTACCGTACGAATAGCCACTAACTTTTTGACTTGACTCGCTATAATTACTGTATTGTGTATTTGCTCCAAGCTCCGAAATCTAATAGACACATTTTGAAATACTTAACAAAGAGATTTTGAAAAATTTGAAGGTGTGTAATGTTTTGAATGTTTAGAATTTTCAAAACATATACAGTATGTATAATATTTAGACAGTTGGAATTAAATCCATGCAGTTTAAAATATATACCATTTTTTCTTTATAACACTGCAGAATAGTAAGTGGTAGTACAAATTTTGGATTTGCATGTACAGTATGTTTATTATTTTATTAAAATTATAAATACTATATGCTTGATAATTAGCCTATATATACAGTAGTTTAGGGTGAAAAAACATGCATACTATTGATGTGTTTATATGACCTGGGCCTGGCCTACATTTTTGTAGCAATTAACAAGTATTACTGTATACTTGTCAGTGTTAATATATACACTGCTGTAGTGAATAAGGGAGAACTCGGGAGGAAACAGACGACACAGTATATGGATGATTGTCAAGCAAGCTCATATCCTCAGAAAAATTATTCTGTGTCCCGGACACTGACCATTGAGCTACCAAGACTCAGATGGTGAGTGAAGGTTGCATTGATGTACTGATTCGATTGATATGTCTGCCTAAATGCAGCTGCATTTGCATACAGAAGTGTATATATTAACACACCCAATCATTACTGATATATATAGTAACTGCTGCATAGGCAGTACATATATCATTAGAACCAGTACATCATTGTAACCTCTCTCCATCTGAATCTCGATGGCTCAATGGTTAGAGGCCGTCACTGGCAATAAGGTTATACTTTTTTCAACATGCAGGAATATTATGTTTCTGACGATATGATCTTGACGTCCATGTTTTGTATACTGGCATGTATTCCATATATAATCTGTGTTTACAGTACTCCATCCATTGGAACATGTTAGATCTACAGTACTTAGCTGGCCTAGTGGGTCACAACTTATTCTGTCAATGTAAAATACAGCTTATTATTATTATGATAGAGATACACTTTCTTCCTTCAACAGCCTTTGGTGTCTATATACTAAATACTGCATTGATTATTCCGTGAGTCATCAATATTGTGATAAAAGTAATTTATTTCTAATTGGGCGAGGGGTTGTTTCGTATACGTATTTCTAGTATGTATTAAGACTCGGTAATTCCGAATCTGATTTCAGGATTGAAATCGAGTACATTATATTGGCCGAGATAACGTTCAAAATCTACGTGCGATATCTGTGGCACACGAAGTGATATGATTGGCAGCCGGTTATTTAATCAGCAAACGACTGTAAATACGTATTATTATTTTGCTTTCTGTCGAGCGTGCTGTCTCAGCGTAGTGGTTAGTTTCAAGGGTTGCGATGCCGAATAAGGCGAGTTCAAATCCCACAACGGACATCCTTTCTGTGAGTTTTCATTTTTTAAATTTATCATTCTTTCATTTTTTGTCTTGATTTTTAACGGTTAGGCTTAGGGTTTGGTTAGGATTATGATTAGGGTTTATTTTAGAATTATTGTTACTATTACCGACTGCCGGTCATACGCGGTCTGCGGGTCCTGGGGAGCATGGATGTGGAAAAATTATTTATTTATTTTGTATATAGCCTATAACTAATTAACGTGCAAATAAAAGATTGATTGATTGACTGATTGATTGATTGAGATGGGAAACGATTTGCCACGGGCGTAGGGAGGCCGAATCCGCGGTACTACAGCGGTTTAACCAAAAAATGTTGATGAATATTAAATTACGCTCGCCACAATCACAACCAACGTGACGAGAGTAATGTCAATGGTCTGTGGGTTTGAAAGGGGTTAATAGTTGGTAGTATTAGGGTTAGATAATGACTTTGTTTTGATGACTTTGGAATAGAGTCGAAATATTACCACCCATATATTTTGTTGTGTTTTAAACTTGAATATCAAGTCTCATGCAAGATGACAATTTTCGGTTTATGTTAAGTTTTATCCTTTATTTCTTCAAATCGTCGGCTCGCCACAATGACAACCTCTGAGGGTTAGTATTAGGGTTAGTTATTAGGGTTAGTATTAAGGTTAGTATTAGAGTTATTATTAGGGAATTAGTTTAGGGTTAGTATTAGTACTAGTGACTTTGGTTTGATGTAATGTTTAAAACACGAGCAGCAGTGTTTTATCAGGTTTAAAACCACGAGCGCGCAGCGCGAGTGGTTTTAGACCTGATAAAACACGTGCTGCGAGTGTTTTGAACAGCTTCAAAAACGAACCTCTTGGGACTTCCAATAATAGTGTTAATGCATTCAATTTCGAGACCTGTCAGCAATTTGACGAAAATTTGAATGTCGTTGTTTTTACTGCAGAAGAATCAAATTCTACAACAGTCAACACTTCGCGTTTTAGAGCGGGTTTAAGAATCTTCAAAGACATAGAAATAGTTCGAATGGAACAAGTCAGGAACCTGTTTTCTCGAGAAAGGTTTTCTGCCTTTATTTATCACACTATTTTAACGAAGAGCATATTAGATAAATCAAGAGGCTTCAAGTATAGCTTCGGTTTTGACTAAAAATCCCACACCGAGGAAGGTACGCTTTCAAATTTGTTAGCAATGTTATAAAGTTATGTTGTTCATGTATGTTTGACCTGACTTATTCATTGTACTTATTATATATCGTATCACATTCACATTGTTAGGTTTCTTGTTAGGTGGTTCTCTCTAGTAAATTAAAAAATATAGGCAGGTAGCTCGTTGAAATTTGCTTGAATATTTTTGCTTTCTCGTTGGACTTCTCGTATTAGGATGACAATTTTATATAAAATGCCATGTTCATTAGTATTCTATATATAGAGAATACTAATGAGGTCAAACTACAATCAGCCCCGCTTCCCCCTGGGACCGATTTCAAAGTCCGCCCCCGGGCTTTCAAGAATGATGGTGCTTTATGTGGTATAGAACACGATGCACGTGAGCGATTTACGTGAGAAGATAGGCCAGTTTGCTCTTGAATTATTAATGAGTTTTTGAAGACTTTGCAATAGAGTCGAAATATAATTACCAATTTACCACCCATATATTTTGTCATGTCTTGTTTTTAACTTGAATATCGAGTCTCAAGATGACATTTTCCGGTTTATGTTTTATCCTTTATTTCTTCAAATTGTGGGTTTTAGCATGGCGTTACTTAGGGTTAGAAAACTCGTTAGGCGGGGTTAGGCGTGGGGTTAGGATCTTTGTTGTTTTGGGGTTGGTTACAATCCATTCAAACACTCATTAATAATTCATGAGGAAAAGACAAAAGAAAATCACTACCGTATCGTGTCTTTAAATGTGATAAAGATTCGTCCTGATTTACATAAACTTTATATCTTTGATTTTCTCGGCTTAGTCAACATCGATTTTCAAAATTACTACGCCAATGAACTTATCAAATGGGTCGTGTTTGAAGCCGTTCTGATAAAACACTGCTGCTCGTTTATTAAACAATACATAATTTACTGCTAACAATGCTTTAACAATTCCAGTAGTTTGTGCCTTACAACGTGAGGAACGGCTGCTCCTAGAGGATGCGATTTAATTTCTTCAACATTTTTGTGTTAAACCGCTGTGGTACCGCGGATTCGGCCTCCCTCTACGCCCCCTGATTGAGATTATCATCTTAGCTCGCCCCAGTGCATTCGGCGTCCGGCGGTAAATCGTCCTCGCGTCAGCTTCAGTGAAATAGACCGGTGCTGAATAATTTGCATGTCGTTGAGGCAAATATCTGGTATGATAATTTGTGGAGACAAACCACGTGACTATTTATCACAACTTAGTAATAACTGTTGCAGATATTGTTAAATACGCCTGGCCGGAGTCAGTGTTCAATCATTTTATACAACGTCAAGGAACAAGGTAAAATAATATATCCGTTTTACTCTGTAGATTAGGTCCAGATATATAAGAAAGCTAAATTTGGTCTCGTTAACTACTAATGTCCGCTTCCGGTCCTTGTCTTGTTAATATGAAAATTTTGTTTTTATCAAAAGCATATATAGCTCTAGTTTTACAATATAAATAGATGCCAAAGGTTAAGGTATAGCAAATTTCGAATGAGTTATCATAAATATCGATACTTCACTACCCTTATATTCCGTATTACCGCCGGTTTCACACTGCTGTAGTTTAATAGCTTAGCTAGGCTTAGAACATTACGTATACCTCGGCCGAAACAATGTTTCACACGTTCTGTTTCAAAACAAGAATTAGCTTGTGCACTGTCGGCAATATGTTGTCGAAAATTGTGGGATCTCAGTTCGCCTGCTGAATGATATGATCTTCAAAAATCTATAGTCTATTTATAAATTCATGCCAACTCAGAGGACAGTTAATAATTGTCTTAACACAAAGCGACGCATCATGAAAGAAGGCTCCCGCCGCTGCATTCAATGAGCGCATCCAAGTTTGAAAACGTGGCAAGTTTACACACTAGGTGGGAATAATCGTGCAGATATGGTTAATTTCCCTCAGTATTGATTAAATAGCAATAAACCTATTTTGTGGATGGTGTCAACTTCACTTGAAGTAAATGAACTGCAAATACAGCCTATACCACGAAATCACTAGCTTTTAAGTATATATATACAATTTTTATAATTCAAATAATATATATATACGCAAGTATTTACATAAATGGTGAATATCTTAAATAAACAAGCAATAAAAAGAATATAGACGGATTGTTAAGTATAGATAAATACCGAACGAGAACGTGCATACCCTTCGTAAAAACCTGTTTATGCACTTAGAAATTATAAATCGGCAATCAGGGGGTCGCTGCATCGTATATTATTTTGAACTAGCCTCCCTTTCAACAATGTTTTGGCTGCGATCTTGCTAGTTTGGCCGAGCATGAAGGGAGATCGCAGCCAAAACATTGTTGAAAGCCGCCGTTTGGGACACGAGAAAATTTTGACGTTATCTCGGTCAATATTTAATCGTTTTCAATAACGGAGCGCACAGATGACATATGTTGTTGATGTTTGTCCGAGGAAATGAGTCATTTGGGAATTCTTCAGACTCAATTTTAGTTTGTTTGTTTTCAATTTAGGATTCTGAAATTAGATTTGGAATTATCCAGTCCGTTAGGCCCAAATATTGTACGATTCATACGGATCACCCAAAACGACTTTTTACTTCCTTATATTATATTTCTATTTCTGCGCAGCAAGTTCTAGCAGAAGCAGCGATTCAAGGCGCAAAAAAATCTTGACTCGATTTTCAACCACAATCCTTTGCGTTATCAACCACAATCCTTTGCACAGCCCATATCAAATCTTTTGCACGTGAATCGGGATTCTCTCTACTTGTCTCTCACACTTCAGTCATCAGTGCCACAGTTGCAAAGCGTTGCAAAGCTTAAACTTTAGATGAATGAGTTCAATTTCTAACTTGAAATATGCGGAAACTATTTTCTTTCATCTATCTAAAACAATCACAACTATATATAGCAGTTGTTTTCGCGTGTGTGGGTTTCAGATTTCTCGCTCCAGCTGTATTAAATACAGACATAATTTCTATTAAATCAGATGAGTCTCCCATTCCGATCTATGGCTTAATTGCTCAATATATCTATATAAAATTACAATAATGTGTTTATGTATTCTACCGCACAATTCTACCGCATATATGTTTAGACGTATTCGTCTATCGCCTCGTGTCATCGATCGAGTTTAAATTGACTGGTCACGTGGTACAAATCTAGCTATCCGAGTAGAATGTTCCTACTTGTCCGGTATGGTTTGTCCACTCGGAGTCAAATATTTATCATTATCAATATATATATATATATATATATATATACATAAATGTATACAATGTGCCCTACCGGCTATCACCATAATGGCTTTATGGTAACTGTGGACTTGGGACCCACTATGTACGGCTACACATTGTAGGATTGCATTGTGGAGTCACCAAAGTGCTCAAACTGCGAGCAGTGAGCAATGCATAATGCAAACAGTAAACGTCTCATTGAGAGAGACTCTCCACCCAATCCAGAAGAGTGCTCAAACTGCATGAGCAGTGGGCGTAATATACATAAATGTATACAATGTGCCCTACCGGCTATCACCATAATGGCTTTATGGTAACTGTGGACTTGGGACCCACTATGTACGGCTACACATTGTAGGATTGCATTGTGGAGTCACCAAAGTGCTCAAACTGCGAGCAGTGAGCAATGCATAATGCAAACAGTAAACGTCTCATTGAGAGAGACTCTCCACCCAATCCAGAAGAGTGCTCAAACTGCATGAGCAGTGGGCGTAATATACATAAATGTATACAATGTGCCCTACCGGCTATCACCATAATGGCTTTATGGTAACTGTGGACTTGGGACCCACTATGTACGGCTACACATTGTAGGATTGCATTGTGGAGTCACCAAAGTGCTCAAACTGCGAGCAGTGAGCAATGCATAATGCAAACAGTAAACGTCTCATTGAGAGAGACTCTCCACCCAATCCAGAAGAGTGCTCAAACTGCATGAGCAGTGGGCGTAATATACATAAATGTATACAATGTGCCCTACCGGCTATCACCATAATGGCTTTATGGTAACTGTGGACTTGGGACCCACTATGTACGGCTACACATTGTAGGATTGCATTGTGGAGTCACCAAAGTGCTCAAACTGCGAGCAGTGAGCAATGCATAATGCAAACAGTAAACGTCTCATTGAGAGAGACTCTCCACCCAATCCAGAAGAGTGCTCAAACTGCATGAGCAGTGGGCGTAATATACATAAATGTATACAATGTGCCCTACCGGCTATCACCATAATGGCTTTATGGTAACTGTGGACTTGGGACCCACTATGTACGGCTACACATTGTAGGATTGCATTGTGGAGTCACCAAAGTGCTCAAACTGCGAGCAGTGAGCAATGCATAATGCAAACAGTAAACGTCTCATTGAGAGAGACTCTCCACCCAATCCAGAAGAGTGCTCAAACTGCATGAGCAGTGGGCGTAATATACATAAATGTATACAATGTGCCCTACCGGCTATCACCATAATGGCTTTATGGTAACTGTGGACTTGGGACCCACTATGTACGGCTACACATTGTAGGATTGCATTGTGGAGTCACCAAAGTGCTCAAACTGCGAGCAGTGAGCAATGCATAATGCAAACAGTAAACGTCTCATTGAGAGAGACTCTCCACCCAATCCAGAAGAGTGCTCAAACTGCATGAGCAGTGGGCGTAATATACATAAATGTATACAATGTGCCCTACCGGCTATCACCATAATGGCTTTATGGTAACTGTGGACTTGGGACCCACTATGTACGGCTACACATTGTAGGATTGCATTGTGGAGTCACCAAAGTGCTCAAACTGCGAGCAGTGAGCAATGCATAATGCAAACAGTAAACGTCTCATTGAGAGAGACTCTCCACCCAATCCAGAAGAGTGCTCAAACTGCATGAGCAGTGGGCGTAATATACATAAATGTATACAATGTGCCCTACCGGCTATCACCATAATGGCTTTATGGTAACTGTGGACTTGGGACCCACTATGTACGGCTACACATTGTAGGATTGCATTGTGGAGTCACCAAAGTGCTCAAACTGCGAGCAGTGAGCAATGCATAATGCAAACAGTAAACGTCTCATTGAGAGAGACTCTCCACCCAATCCAGAAGAGTGCTCAAACTGCATGAGCAGTGGGCGTAATATACATAAATGTATACAATGTGCCCTACCGGCTATCACCATAATGGCTTTATGGTAACTGTGGACTTGGGACCCACTATGTACGGCTACACATTGTAGGATTGCATTGTGGAGTCACCAAAGTGCTCAAACTGCGAGCAATGCATAATGCAAACAGTAAACGTCTCATTGAGAGAGACTCTCCACCCAATCCAGAAGAGTGCTCAAACTGCATGAGCAGTGGGCGTAATATACATAAATGTATACAATGTGCCCTACCGGCTATCACCATAATGGCTTTATGGTAACTGTGGACTTGGGACCCACTATGTACGGCTACACATTGTAGGATTGCATTGTGGAGTCACCAAAGTGCTCAAACTGCGAGCAGTGAGCAATGCATAATGCAAACAGTAAACGTCTCATTGAGAGAGACTCTCCACCCAATCCAGAAGAGTGCTCAAACTGCATGAGCAGTGGGCGTAATATACATAAATGTATACAATGTGCCCTACCGGCTATCACCATAATGGCTTTATGGTAACTGTGGACTTGGGACCCACTATGTACGGCTACACATTGTAGGATTGCATTGTGGAGTCACCAAAGTGCTCAAACTGCGAGCAGTGAGCAATGCATAATGCAAACAGTAAACGTCTCATTGAGAGAGACTCTCCACCCAATCCAGAAGAGTGCTCAAACTGCATGAGCAGTGGGCGTAATATACATAAATGTATACAATGTGCCCTACCGGCTATCACCATAATGGCTTTATGGTAACTGTGGACTTGGGACCCACTATGTACGGCTACACATTGTAGGATTGCATTGTGGAGTCACCAAAGTGCTCAAACTGCGAGCAGTGAGCAATGCATAATGCAAACAGTAAACGTCTCATTGAGAGAGACTCTCCACCCAATCCAGAAGAGTGCTCAAACTGCATGAGCAGTGGGCGTAATATACATAAATGTATACAATGTGCCCTACCGGCTATCACCATAATGGCTTTATGGTAACTGTGGACTTGGGACCCACTATGTACGGCTACACATTGTAGGATTGCATTGTGGAGTCACCAAAGTGCTCAAACTGCGAGCAGTGAGCAATGCATAATGCAAACAGTAAACGTCTCATTGAGAGAGACTCTCCACCCAATCCAGAAGAGTGCTCAAACTGCATGAGCAGTGGGCGTAATATACATAAATGTATACAATGTGCCCTACCGGCTATCACCATAATGGCTTTATGGTAACTGTGGACTTGGGACCCACTATGTACGGCTACACATTGTAGGATTGCATTGTGGAGTCACCAAAGTGCTCAAACTGCGAGCAATGCATAATGCAAACAGTAAACGTCTCATTGAGAGAGACTCTCCACCCAATCCAGAAGAGTGCTCAAACTGCATGAGCAGTGGGCGTAATATACATAAATGTATACAATGTGCCCTACCGGCTATCACCATAATGGCTTTATGGTAACTGTGGACTTGGGACCCACTATGTACGGCTACACATTGTAGGATTGCATTGTGGAGTCACCAAAGTGCTCAAACTGCGAGCAGTGAGCAATGCATAATGCAAACAGTAAACGTCTCATTGAGAGAGACTCTCCACCCAATCCAGAAGAGTGCTCAAACTGCATGAGCAGTGGGCGTAATATACATAAATGTATACAATGTGCCCTACCGGCTATCACCATAATGGCTTTATGGTAACTGTGGACTTGGGACCCACTATGTACGGCTACACATTGTAGGATTGCATTGTGGAGTCACCAAAGTGCTCAAACTGCGAGCAGTGAGCAATGCATAATGCAAACAGTAAACGTCTCATTGAGAGAGACTCTCCACCCAATCCAGAAGAGTGCTCAAACTGCATGAGCAGTGGGCGTAATATACATAAATGTATACAATGTGCCCTACCGGCTATCACCATAATGGCTTTATGGTAACTGTGGACTTGGGACCCACTATGTACGGCTACACATTGTAGGATTGCATTGTGGAGTCACCAAAGTGCTCAAACTGCGAGCAGTGAGCAATGCATAATGCAAACAGTAAACGTCTCATTGAGAGAGACTCTCCACCCAATCCAGAAGAGTGCTCAAACTGCATGAGCAGTGGGCGTAATATACATAAATGTATACAATGTGCCCTACCGGCTATCACCATAATGGCTTTATGGTAACTGTGGACTTGGGACCCACTATGTACGGCTACACATTGTAGGATTGCATTGTGGAGTCACCAAAGTGCTCAAACTGCGAGCAGTGAGCAATGCATAATGCAAACAGTAAACGTCTCATTGAGAGAGACTCTCCACCCAATCCAGAAGAGTGCTCAAACTGCATGAGCAGTGGGCGTAATATACATAAATGTATACAATGTGCCCTACCGGCTATCACCATAATGGCTTTATGGTAACTGTGGACTTGGGACCCACTATGTACGGCTACACATTGTAGGATTGCATTGTGGAGTCACCAAAGTGCTCAAACTGCGAGCAGTGAGCAATGCATAATGCAAACAGTAAACGTCTCATTGAGAGAGACTCTCCACCCAATCCAGAAGAGTGCTCAAACTGCATGAGCAGTGGGCGTAATATACATAAATGTATACAATGTGCCCTACCGGCTATCACCATAATGGCTTTATGGTAACTGTGGACTTGGGACCCACTATGTACGGCTACACATTGTAGGATTGCATTGTGGAGTCACCAAAGTGCTCAAACTGCGAGCAGTGAGCAATGCATAATGCAAACAGTAAACGTCTCATTGAGAGAGACTCTCCACCCAATCCAGAAGAGTGCTCAAACTGCATGAGCAGTGGGCGTAATATACATAAATGTATACAATGTGCCCTACCGGCTATCACCATAATGGCTTTATGGTAACTGTGGACTTGGGACCCACTATGTACGGCTACACATTGTAGGATTGCATTGTGGAGTCACCAAAGTGCTCAAACTGCGAGCAGTGAGCAATGCATAATGCAAACAGTAAACGTCTCATTGAGAGAGACTCTCCACCCAATCCAGAAGAGTGCTCAAACTGCATGAGCAGTGGGCGTAATATACATAAATGTATACAATGTGCCCTACCGGCTATCACCATAATGGCTTTATGGTAACTGTGGACTTGGGACCCACTATGTACGGCTACACATTGTAGGATTGCATTGTGGAGTCACCAAAGTGCTCAAACTGCGAGCAGTGAGCAATGCATAATGCAAACAGTAAACGTCTCATTGAGAGAGACTCTCCACCCAATCCAGAAGAGTGCTCAAACTGCATGAGCAGTGGGCGTAATATACATAAATGTATACAATGTGCCCTACCGGCTATCACCATAATGGCTTTATGGTAACTGTGGACTTGGGACCCACTATGTACGGCTACACATTGTAGGATTGCATTGTGGAGTCACCAAAGTGCTCAAACTGCGAGCAGTGAGCAATGCATAATGCAAACAGTAAACGTCTCATTGAGAGAGACTCTCCACCCAATCCAGAAGAGTGCTCAAACTGCATGAGCAGTGGGCGTAATATACATAAATGTATACAATGTGCCCTACCGGCTATCACCATAATGGCTTTATGGTAACTGTGGACTTGGGACCCACTATGTACGGCTACACATTGTAGGATTGCATTGTGGAGTCACCAAAGTGCTCAAACTGCGAGCAGTGAGCAATGCATAATGCAAACAGTAAACGTCTCATTGAGAGAGACTCTCCACCCAATCCAGAAGAGTGCTCAAACTGCATGAGCAGTGGGCGTAATATACATAAATGTATACAATGTGCCCTACCGGCTATCACCATAATGGCTTTATGGTAACTGTGGACTTGGGACCCACTATGTACGGCTACACATTGTAGGATTGCATTGTGGAGTCACCAAAGTGCTCAAACTGCGAGCAGTGAGCAATGCATAATGCAAACAGTAAACGTCTCATTGAGAGAGACTCTCCACCCAATCCAGAAGAGTGCTCAAACTGCATGAGCAGTGGGCGTAATATACATAAATGTATACAATGTGCCCTACCGGCTATCACCATAATGGCTTTATGGTAACTGTGGACTTGGGACCCACTATGTACGGCTACACATTGTAGGATTGCATTGTGGAGTCACCAAAGTGCTCAAACTGCGAGCAATGCATAATGCAAACAGTAAACGTCTCATTGAGAGAGACTCTCCACCCAATCCAGAAGAGTGCTCAAACTGCATGAGCAGTGGGCGTAATATACATAAATGTATACAATGTGCCCTACCGGCTATCACCATAATGGCTTTATGGTAACTGTGGACTTGGGACCCACTATGTACGGCTACACATTGTAGGATTGCATTGTGGAGTCACCAAAGTGCTCAAACTGCGAGCAGTGAGCAATGCATAATGCAAACAGTAAACGTCTCATTGAGAGAGACTCTCCACCCAATCCAGAAGAGTGCTCAAACTGCATGAGCAGTGGGCGTAATATACATAAATGTATACAATGTGCCCTACCGGCTATCACCATAATGGCTTTATGGTAACTGTGGACTTGGGACCCACTATGTACGGCTACACATTGTAGGATTGCATTGTGGAGTCACCAAAGTGCTCAAACTGCGAGCAGTGAGCAATGCATAATGCAAACAGTAAACGTCTCATTGAGAGAGACTCTCCACCCAATCCAGAAGAGTGCTCAAACTGCATGAGCAGTGGGCGTAATATACATAAATGTATACAATGTGCCCTACCGGCTATCACCATAATGGCTTTATGGTAACTGTGGACTTGGGACCCACTATGTACGGCTACACATTGTAGGATTGCATTGTGGAGTCACCAAAGTGCTCAAACTGCGAGCAGTGAGCAATGCATAATGCAAACAGTAAACGTCTCATTGAGAGAGACTCTCCACCCAATCCAGAAGAGTGCTCAAACTGCATGAGCAGTGGGCGTAATATACATAAATGTATACAATGTGCCCTACCGGCTATCACCATAATGGCTTTATGGTAACTGTGGACTTGGGACCCACTATGTACGGCTACACATTGTAGGATTGCATTGTGGAGTCACCAAAGTGCTCAAACTGCGAGCAATGCATAATGCAAACAGTAAACGTCTCATTGAGAGAGACTCTCCACCCAATCCAGAAGAGTGCTCAAACTGCATGAGCAGTGGGCGTAATATACATAAATGTATACAATGTGCCCTACCGGCTATCACCATAATGGCTTTATGGTAACTGTGGACTTGGGACCCACTATGTACGGCTACACATTGTAGGATTGCATTGTGGAGTCACCAAAGTGCTCAAACTGCGAGCAGTGAGCAATGCATAATGCAAACAGTAAACGTCTCATTGAGAGAGACTCTCCACCCAATCCAGAAGAGTGCTCAAACTGCATGAGCAGTGGGCGTAATATACATAAATGTATACAATGTGCCCTACCGGCTATCACCATAATGGCTTTATGGTAACTGTGGACTTGGGACCCACTATGTACGGCTACACATTGTAGGATTGCATTGTGGAGTCACCAAAGTGCTCAAACTGCGAGCAGTGAGCAATGCATAATGCAAACAGTAAACGTCTCATTGAGAGAGACTCTCCACCCAATCCAGAAGAGTGCTCAAACTGCATGAGCAGTGGGCGTAATATACATAAATGCTTGATCTTGAATGAGGACTCCTTTTTTCTGCTCCTCGTTTATCCCGGAAAGTTCAGCGAATTCGTTATGCTCTCGCGACAGAGATGACTTTAGATATTCGTCCAGAATATCCCTTTCCGAAAGATTGTCCTCCTCGTCTTGCTTATAAATCTTAAATGATACTGCTGCCATGTTCGCTTCCATCTCGACTTCTGCCAATTCCTTCTTTCTCTTGATCTCTTCTTCATATATTTCGAACTGTTGCCGTATTTTCAGCTGTTGCGCGAAGACCATCTCTTCCTTTTTCTTTGAAACTGTTGACAACTTCGAACTCGAAGTTGACACTTCGCTTTGCCTGATCTTTGACCTTTCGGACTGCGAGCGCTTACTTCCGGCTCCGTCTTTGTTGACTCGTTCTATTTTGGTCATCTCACGCCACTTCGTAACCATGGCATCAACATTCGATTTCCTGTGTACTTGCGCAGGCGTTTTCTTTGTCGCTTTCGCTTTCCAATAAACTAAGATATTTCCCATGAGGCTCGGTGCAAGTTTGTGGATACAAACTTGCACCGAGCCTCAGCGAAAGCTAATTTCAACGAAATTGCTTCATACGCAAACATACAAAGGTGTCAAATACACTGAATGCTATTGTAAGCTTTTGTCAACACTATATGGCCCGAGCGCCTCCGGAAAAGTTGGTGGATTCTTTTATCCTGATAACTTGCCTCGTTCGTTTTCTTGCTCGGGAATTTAGTCCGTGCTTCTGCTCCTTTTAAGCTAGCTACTTCTTCGGTGAAGTGTTCTTCAAGCGCTTCTATTTTATCTTTCTTGGCCTCGTTATTACCAAAGTACACATCGCTTCCGTGTTCAATTGATGCTATTGACGAACGCTACATATTCAAGAGATTAATCCAAATCAACTATCTTCATCACTGCGATACAGTCGAAAACTGTAACGGATTCCACGATATTCCGTCTTTAAATTAGGTTGTCGATACGCGAAAACTCACACTTGATACTTCATATTTCTTGACAAGAGGTTTTCTAATATAATATTATAACAACACATGATTATCTTTAATACATTACAACTAATACGCAATCTACAAATGTAATTAACTTACCAACTGTATCGATTCTAACTTCCACACATTAAACATACATGTATCCTTTGATTCCATTTAAATCACTTCTAAATATAAACTTCAGCAACATGCTTCATACGCAATTCGCAAACATACAAAGGTGTCAATCAAGTGTGTGCATGACACGTTCTGACCAATTAAAGGTTAATATATTAAAGTTAAATATAAACAATAAACAAACGAATCAACAAACGAAACGTTCGACGCAGCCGCCCCACTATACAATGACGCTCTTAAACGAAGCAACTTCGAAACAAACCTAACGTACGAACCACTCAAGAAAACGAAAATATTAACAGAAACAATTCTCAAAAACGAAATAGGCGACGAAACGTAATATGGTACAACCACTGATTGGGTACAATTACCCACCTTACAGTAAAAACGTCAGAAAGAACGTACAGAACCAGACTTTCTAAAACTTTTTTCTAAAACTTTTTTCTAAAGCTTTTTGTCATTTTATTTTGCTTGGAACTTTTTATTATTAGCTTATGAACGTTTTATTATTAGCTTATGCTCATTCCTTTTCAAGTCTTTGTTTCTATTATTATCGCCTAATCCCCTTGAATATTGGACCTGTCATTTATCCCACCCCCTCAGTCTGCTTATTGATCGACTGTAAAAATAGTAAATGACTTAACTTTTCCCATCTCATTAATTATTAGTTAGTTTATTTCCCGTGCATTTGATTGGCTACTTTCTACCTGTGACACCCTTTTGGCATATATATAAGCCCTACTTATTTTATTTCATCTCGTCTTACTCTGATGAAGGGCTCCGCTCGAAACGTCAGTATCTCGTCACTAAATTCTTGGCAGTTTACCACCTTTTCACTTTGCTATATATTCAAAACACTGTCTACGCAGCACTCTACTTATATATATATATACACTATATATACGTATATAGTATACATATTAAGTCAAAATTGTATATAGTGTATTATAGTCAGAGATTGAATGAATGTGGAGGAGTATATAGTGTATATAGTGTATGTATATATATATATATATATATTAAAAAATTATATTGATATATATATATATATATATATATATATATATATATATATATATATATATATATATATACATGAAAGTATACAATGTGCCCTACCGGCTATCACCATAGGGCTTTATGGTAACTGTGGACTTGGGACCCACTATGTACGGCTACACATTGTCGGATTGCATTGTGGAGTCACCAAAGTGCTCAAACTGCGAGCAGTGAGCAATGCATAACGCAAACAGTAAACGTCTCATTGAGAGAGACTCTCCGCCCAATCCATGAGAGTGCTCAAACCACATGAGCGGTGAGCGTAATATATACATGAAAGTATACAATGTGCCCTACCGGCTATCACCATATGGCTTTATGGTAACTGTGGACTTGGGACCCACTATGTACGGCTACACATTGTCGGATTGCATTGTGGAGTCACCAAAGTGCTCAAACTGCGAGCAGTGAGCAATGCATAACGCAAACAGTAAACGTCTCATTGAGAGAGACTCTCCGCCCAATCCATGAGAGTGCTCAAACCACATGAGCGGTGAGCGTAATATATACATGAAAGTATACAATGTGCCCTACCGGCTATCACCATATGGCTTTATGGTAACTGTGGACTTGGGACCCACTATGTACGGCTACACATTGTCGGATTGCATTGTGGAGTCACCAAAGTGCTCAAACTGCGAGCAGTGAGCAATGCATAACGCAAACAGTAAACGTCTCATTGAGAGAGACTCTCCGCCCAATCCATGAGAGTGCTCAAACCACATGAGCGGTGAGCGTAATATATACATGAAAGTATACAATGTGCCCTACCGGCTATCACCATATGGCTTTATGGTAACTGTGGACTTGGGACCCACTATGTACGGCTACACATTGTCGGATTGCATTGTGGAGTCACCAAAGTGCTCAAACTGCGAGCAGTGAGCAATGCATAACGCAAACAGTAAACGTCTCATTGAGAGAGACTCTCCGCCCAATCCATGAGAGTGCTCAAACCACATGAGCGGTGAGCGTAATATATACATGAAAGTATACAATGTGCCCTACCGGCTATCACCATATGGCTTTATGGTAACTGTGGACTTAGGACCCACTATGTACGGCTACACATTGTCGGATTGCATTGTGGAGTCACCAAAGTGCTCAAACTGCGAGCAGTGAGCAATGCATAACGCAAACAGTAAACGTCTCATTGAGAGAGACTCTCCGCCCAATCCATGAGAGTGCTCAAACCACATGAGCGGTGAGCGTAATATATACATGAAAGTATACAATGTGCCCTACCGGCTATCACCATATGGCTTTATGGTAACTGTGGACTTGGGACCCACTATGTACGGCTACACATTGTCGGATTGCATTGTGGAGTCACCAAAGTGCTCAAACTGCGAGCGGTGAGCAATGCATAACGCAAACAGTAAACGTCTCATTGAGAGAGACTCTCCGCCCAATCCATGAGAGTGCTCAAACCACATGAGCGGTGAGCGTAATATATACATGAAAGTATACAATGTGCCCTACCGGCTATCACCATATGGCTTTATGGTAACTGTGGACTTGGGACCCACTATGTACGGCTACACATTGTCGGATTGCATTGTGGAGTCACCAAAGTGCTCAAACTGCGAGCAGTGAGCAATGCATAACGCAAACAGTAAACGTCTCATTGAGAGAGACTCTCCGCCCAATCCATGAGAGTGCTCAAACCACATGAGCGGTGAGCGTAATATATACATGAAAGTATACAATGTGCCCTACCGGCTATCACATATATATACAATGAGACGTTTACTGTTAGCATTATGCATTGCTCACTGCTCGCAGTTTGAGCACTCTGGTGACTCCACAATGCAATCCAACAATGTGTAGCCGTACATAGTGGGTCCCAAGTCCACAGTTACCATAAAGCCATATGGTGATAGCCGGTAGGGCACATTGTATACTTTCGTATATATATATATATATATATATATATATATATATATCACATATATATATATATCTATCACATATATATATATATATATATATATATATATATATATATATATATATATATATATATATATATAGTAAAGTAGTACACTTATAGTATACATGTACGTCTAAAGCCAAAATTGTATATGGCCAGAGATTGAATGAATGTGGAGGAGTATATAGTGTATATGACAGCCGAAAACTCGTATAAATAAAACTAATATCAGTGAACGCTTGTTTTATCGCTCGTATATTTTTTCTATTATAAACATATCGATATTCTTCTCCATCGGGGCCTCTCTGAGACCTCTTTCAATCGTGTTTTAAGTCGGCTTTATGCCAGATAAACCCCTCGGGGTTTATCTGGCGTAAAGCCTCCGTTCTCGGTATTTATCCTATACTTAAAGGATTTCATGCAATTCCACAGATAAAAGAGGGCACATGTATTTCTAGAAACACATAATAAATAGTATACAACATTGAGTTTATTGAGAGATTTTTATTTCAAGTTACAAATAGTAATTATGATTTAATCTCGATCATAATATTATCTCGAGTGCCATCGGTTACTATATATAGTATACGGACATGCTGTACATAAATCAATATTGTGTGATATAGCCAAAGGTGATGCTAAGCCACATAATTTACATTGACGAGTGTTGTTGTAAAAGTCTTGCCATAAACATTTGGGACAGATAGCTAAATGTACACCAGTCATCTTGCTTTCACAGTAATCACAAATGTATCGACTCTCATCTTCATCAATGTCATCGTGTGACGGTGTGAGGTTGTTTCTTCCTCTTCTTCTTCTTCGTCATCTTCGGAATTCTCCGCGCTCCTCTCTTCGCTGCTTTCATACTCCGAATCTGTATCTTCTGTTTCTTCGCGTGCTAGTAGTACTTCAGGATTTTCAATGAGATTCTTATTGACTTTGACTTCTGCAAGCCCTCTCGCGGAAAAGTTTAGGCCAGGCGGTTTGGGGATGTCGGTATCGTATTCAGATACACAATATTCGATCAGATTGACAATATTTGTGGTCGGTAATAAACCATATAGCTCTACCATTGTAAACGATTTCCCCTCGAGCATTCCATGTCAAAATGTCATGTGATATAAGCAAACTGTGGAGAAGATTTGAAGCCTTTTCAACATTGCTGTTAAAATGGGATAGTACATGTCGAATGCGTTGATCATTGCAAAAGGGAGATGTTTCTTTGCTGGTGTCCATGGCTTCGACTGACTTTACTGCAATGAACTGATTTCTTTTATACTAATTCGGCAACTCCTTCTAAAACTGGACCAAGTAACAAACCGAGAAATCCTCCTCCTCGCTGGACCAGTATTTGTTTCTTTCTCATAAAACTTCGTCCTGGGTCAACTAAAGTATACTTATATCGTCATAGGATTACAGGCAAAAGTTTGTGGCAGGGGCTGAGCATAACATGCCCGAATAAATGATGACATCAATATTGCTGAAGAACACAAATTGCCATCGTTTAGCCTATGGGAGCATGCTTTGATTCCCTGAAAGTGTATTTCCTGCAATTTGAGGGCACTTTTCTCGTTTTTGTCACTACCGCGGTAGCCACTAATGTCGGCGTGTTCTTGCTTGCTTGAGCGCTTGAGTCTTGGACCTCATTTACGTCATACTCGGACAGCTATCGTGACATGTCGACAAGATCGCTAGGTATTCGAGAAGTGATCGCGTTACTGGTCGTGTGCTCTGCATGGGTCGTGTGTAGTATGTGTTATCTTGTTCGACATTGTATTAAAAGAGCAAAGAAGCAAGCCATCTATCGCTCTATTAAAAGTAAGCGTATTACATATTTTTATCTATATTTTATCTGTCTTTGGTGATCATTTTACTTTCCTATTGATATTCGTTAAAAATTATCATAATTGTGCGTGGGTATACACTAGAACCACCGAAGTGTGTTAATTTAATAAACGTGACGACTATATAGTATTAAGGCTTCGTTTAATCATTTGGTAGTGTCTGTATACCATAAGCGGAAAACCAAGATACACAGTACAATTTATTGAGTGGATTGTTTATATATTATTTCTCATAGAACACAGATTTATTAACACCGTATTTACATAATTCGTCTTCACTGATATTACTTCACGTAATTACAAGTCCAGTGTCTATTTTATTTCTGATGACTTGTTTTAATATCTTAATATTTTAGATCTGACGCATCTGGAAATTGTTTATATAGCTCTGTGTCCTTAGCAATGGTAGGACTAGATAATTCTCTTGTTGAAATGATGGTATCCATTGATCTTTTTTTAAATTGCAATTTTTATTATAATCTGTCATTTTATTCCATCTATGCAAAGCACAAGGAGCTTCACATAATTGTATTGTATTGTATTGTATTGTATTGTGTTGTATTGTATTGTATTGTATTGTATTGTATTGTATTGTATTGTATTGTATTGTATTGTATTGTATTGTATTGTATTGTAAGGAGAACTGAAGGTATGTACAACTAGTGTAAACAAACTTTTTCCTTTGTCCCTTTTGTTCGGGCTAGCTTTCTTTCTATTCTCATTCTCTCTTCTGTCACAAATAGAAATATTACTTTGTTCTATCCTCACTGTGCATGGAGAACATACCCTGTATATTGTTTAGTTTTGAAGGTAATGTCATTGCTGGTGAAATATTTAAACCATGAACTATTTTGTGACAATTGTCTTTGGGGTTTCTCGGAGAAAAGGAAGCTACTGTATCTGTGATAGCATCCAAACAAACTCCAAAGCGGAGTTGTACTAATGCTCCTGTTAGGGGAGATTTAGATTTAAAAATAAATAGCTTTAATATTTAATATTATCATACATTTTGACCAATTTGACAGTGTACCTAGTTGGATGAAGAAGCATGGCAGCATTGCCGGCACAAACTTGCAAAGCTAAAAATCTTGAATGGGTCTGACGCGATCTTTAATATGCTACATAGATCCTGGCATGATGTAAACTTCTAGTTAATAATTCACTGCACAGATTATGAATTTCTTCTCTTGAAGATGTAAATTCTGTTGAACTGTTGAATTACAAATTTAATTATGGAGAAAATATTTGAATATTATTTACACTGCGTCTTATGGAAATATAACTAATTTACTGCTTCATTATACATGTATATGAGATAATAAATAATCATATTTGGACCAAAATATGTATTTAAAATGATGAGATACCCCATTTAAAAAGTTTGATTTAAGACCATTATATTTTGCTCAAAAGTGCTCTCATAATTCAGGAAATGCAGTTTACCCAAAATTCAAATATTTTTCAAGGGCACCCTAGAAGTGTGTCATCACTTTTGTCAGATATGGTCCCAAACATTTCTTCTTTTTTACCTGTTTCTACTGTGAATTGGGTGGCTGTTCATGTTTGCCTGATGAGCTTTGATATATGCCAAAACAGCCAGATTTCTTGTTTCCGTACAACTTATTATACTTTACAGCTGCGATTGCTTGGTCCCACGAAATTGGGGGGGGGGGGGGGGTTTCTGACCACACATCCCGGAAATTGTAGGTAATGTAATGAAATTGTAGGTAATGATATAGGTAAGGAAAATCCTAGATCTGCCCCTGTTAAATCACCACTGGAGTGGTTTTCTAGCTAGGCTTCATTTAACCAGCTCCAGATGTTTTATTTACATGTTTATTTTCAAACGAAATTTGCGGGCATGTTTATGATCATGCTATATTTTGGAAACAACCCATATAAAAATGTATGTATAGAATGTGCCATGTTCAAATTATTTGTTAAATACATTTATGTTAAATACATTTATGAAATGATTTATAATAACTATCAATTTCTTTGTGTCTCTGTGCTTTTCATGCATTTTCATGCATTGCTTCTTAAGTCTACATGGTCTATCCTTAGTAGTGGTAGTCACATGTACGTTTTGCGTACCTATTTTTTACAGTCGCGGCAGTGTGCGGGATTCGAACTATTGAAAGTAACACAGATTTTCCAAATTTAGACCGCGTGGATATTTCTCCCGCGCATGGGGAATGCGTTGCACGACGGCAGAAGAGAAGGAAGAAAAATCAATTAGCCACAAAACCAAATGTATTAGGTATATTCAAGTTGAATATATGAGATTACGTTTATACAACGCCACTGACCATTGAGCTACCAAGACTCAGATGGTGAGTGAAGGTTACATTGATGTACTGATTCGATTAATATATGTCTGCCTAAATGCAGCTGCATTTGCATACAGAAGTGTATATATTAACACACTCAATCATTACTGATATATATAGTAACTGCTGCATAGGCAGTACATATATCATTAGAACCAGTACATCATTGTAACCTCTCTCCATCTGAATCTCGATGGCTCAATGGTTAGAGGCCGTCACTGGCAATAAGGTTATACTTTTTTCAACATGCAGGAATATTATGTTTCTGACGATATGATCTTGACGTCCATGTTTTGTATACTGGCATGTATTCCATATATAATCTGTGTTTACAGTACTCCATCCATTATGGAACATGTTAGATCTACAGTACTTAGCTGGCCTAGTGGGTCACAACTTATTCTGTCAATGTAAAATACAGCTTATTATTATTATGATAGATGCACTTTCTTCCTTCAACAGCCTTTGGTGTCTATATACTAAATACTGCATTGATTATTCCGTGAGTCATCAATATTGTGATAAAAGTAATTTATTTCTAATTGGGCGAGGGGTTGTTTCGTATACGTATTTCTAGTATGTATTAAGACTCGGTAATTCCGAATCTGATTTTAGGATTGAAATCGAGTACATAATGGCCGAGATAACGTTCAAAATCTACGTGCGATATCTGTTAATGGCACACGAAGCGATATGATTGGCAGCCGGTTATTTAATCAGCAAACGACTGTAAATACGTATTATTATTTTGCTTTCTGTCGAGCGTGCTGTCTTAGCGTAGTGGTTAGTTTCAAGGGTTGCGATGCCGAATAAGGCGAGTTCAAATCCCACAACGGACATCCTTTCTGTGAGTTTTCATTTTTTAAATTTATCATTCTTTCATTTTTTGTCTTGATTTTTAACGGTTAGGCTTAGGGTTTGGTTAGGATTATGATTAGGGTTTATTTTAGAATTATTGTTACTATTACCGACTGCCGGTCATACGCGGTCTGCGGGTCCTGGGGAGCATGGATGTGGAAAAATTATTTATTTATTTTGTATATAGCCTATAACTAATTAACGTGCAAATAAAAGATTGATTGATTGACTGATTGATTGAGATGGGAAACGATTTGCCACAGGCGTAGGGAGGCCGAATCCGCGGTACTACAGCGGTTTAACCAAAAAATGTTGATGAATATTAAATTACGCTCGCCACAATCACAACCAACGTGACGAGAGTAATGTAAATGGTCTGAGGGTTTGAAAGGGGTTAATAGTTAGTAGTATTAGGGTTAGATAATGACTTTGTTTTGATGACTTTGGAATAGAGTCGAAATATTACCACCCATATATTTTGTTGTGTTTTAAACTTGAATATCAAGTCTCATGCAAGATGACAATTTTCGGTTTATGTTAAGTTTTATCCTTTATTTCTTCAAATCGTCGGCTCGCCACAATGACAACCTCTGAGGGTTAGTATTAGGGTTAGTTATTAGGGTTAGTATTAAGGTTAGTATTAGAGTTATTATTAGGGAATTAGTTTAGGGTTAGTATTAGTACTAGTGACTTTGGTTTGATGTAATGTTTAAAACACGAGCAGCAGTGTTTTATACAACACGTGCTGCGAGTGTTTTGAACAGCTTCAAAAACGAACCTCTTGGGATTCAATTTCGAGACCTGTCAGCAATTTGACGAAAATTTGAATGTCGTTGTTTTTACTGCAGAAGAATCAAATTCTACAACAGTCAAACTTCGCGTTTTAGAGCGGGTTTAAGAATCTTCAAAGACATAGAAATGGTTCGAATGGAACAAGTCAGGAACCTGTTTTCTCGAGAAAGGTTTTCTGCCTTTATTTATCACACTATTTTAACGAAGAGCATATTAGATAAATCAAGAGGCTTCAAGTAGCTTCGGTTTTGACTAAAAATCCCACACCGAGGAAGGTACGCTTTCAAATTTGTTAGCAATGTTATAAAGTTATGTTGTTCATGTATGTTTGACCTGACTTATTCATTGTACTTATTATATGTCGTATCACATTCATATTGTTAGGTTTCTTGTTAGGTGGTTCTCTCTAGTAAATTAAAAAATATAGGCAGGTAGCTCGTTGAAATTTGCTTGAATATTTTTGCTTTCTCGTTGGACTTCTCGTATTAGGATGACAATTTTATATAAAATGCCATGTTCATTAGTATTCTATATATAGAGAATGCTAATGAGGTCAAACTACAATCAGCCCGCTTCCCCCTGGGACCGATTTCAAAGTCCGCCCCCGGGCTTTCAAGAATGATGGTGTTTTATGTGGTATAGAACACGATGCACGTGAGCGATTTACGTGAGAAGATAGGCCAGTTTGCTCTTGAATTATTAATGAGTTTTTGAAGACTTTGCAATAGAGTCGAAATATAATTACCAATTTACCACCCATATATTTTGTCATGTCTTGTTTTTAACTTGAATATCGAGTCTCAAGATGATATTTTCCGGTTTATGTTTTATCCTTTATTTCTTCAAATTGTGGGTTTTAGCATGGCGTTACTTAGGGTTAGAAAACTCGTTAGGCGGGGTTAGGTGTGGGGTTAGGATCTTTGTTGTTTTGGGGTTGGTTACAATCCATTCAAACACTCATTAATAATTCATGAGGAAAAGACAAAAGAAAATCACTACCGTATCGTGTCTTTAAATGTGATAAAGATTCGTCCTGATTTACATAAACTTTATCTTTGATTTTCTCGGCTTAGACAACATCGATTTTCAAAATTACTACGCCAATGAACTTATCAAATGGGTCGTGTTTGAAGCCGTGTAATAAACTCGCAGCACGTGTTTTATCAGATCTAAAACACTCGGGCTACGCCCTCGTGTTTTATATCTGATAAAACACTGCTGCTCGTTTATTAAACAATACATAATTTACTACTAACAATGCTTTAACAATTCCAGTAGTTTGTGCCTTACAACGTGAGGAACGGCTGCTCCTAGAGGATGCGATTTAATTTCTTCAACATTTTTGTGTTAAACCGCTGTGGTACCGCGGATTCGGCCTCCCTACGCCCCCTGATTGAGATTATCATCTTAGCTCGCCCCAGTGCCTTCGGCGTCCGGCGGTAAATCGTCCTCGCGTCAGCTTCAGTGAAATAGACTGGTGCTGAATAATTTGCATGTCGTTGAGGCAAATATCTGGTATGATAATTTGGAGACAAACCACGTGACTATTTATCACAACTAGTAATAACTGTTGCAGATAAGGACGGCGACGGCAGTGAAAGCAATATAAATCTTAGTATTTGAATGAAACCACGGTCGATTGACTAGCGTATTTAACACTCAAAGTTTGTTTTATGATCTCCAAAACGCTTCAATATTTCTAAAACGATTGTAGTGTCTGTGTTTAAGTCAGTCTTAAGGAATAGTTCTCATCTCTCCGCGAGTTACCGTCGTCCTGAAGACGTGAACATGTTCTCAGTGGCGTTGTAAACAGAACGAGGACGGCGTTGAAATTACTCTTGGGAATAAAAATTATTCATTATTTTTGTTTCGCATAAAGAGATTCTTTTGTTTGAACGACGTTCGCCGTCCTAGGTTGCCGTCGTAGAGCTTAAGGTCCCTATTGTTAAATACGCCTGGCCGGAGTCAGTATTCAATCATTTTATACAACGTCAAGGAACAAGGTAAAATAATATATCCGTTTTACTCTGTAGATTAGGTCCAGATATATAAGAAAGCTAAATTTGGTCTCGTTAACTACTTATGCCCGCTTCCGGTCCTTGTCTTGTTAATATGAAAATTTTATTTTTATCAAAAGCATATAGCTCTAGTTTTACAATATAAATAGATGCCAAAGGTTAAGGTATAGCAAATTTCGAATGAGTTATCATAAATATCGATACTTCACTACCCTTATATTCCGTATTACCGCCGGTTTCACACTGCTGTAGTTTAATAGCTTAGCTAGGCTTAGAACATTACGTATACCTCGGCCGAAACAATGTTTCACACGTTCTGTTTCAAAACAAGAATTAGCTTGTGCACTGTCGGCAATATGTTGTCGAAAATTGTGGAATCTCAGTTCGCCTGCTGAATGATATGATCTTCAAAAATCTATAGTCTATATATAAATTCATGCCACTCAGAGGACAGTTAATAATTGTCTTAACACAAAGCGAGCGCATCATGAAAGAAGGCTCCCGCCGCTGCATTCAATGAGCGCATCCAAGTTTGAAAACGTGGCAAGTTTACACAATAGGTGGGAATAATCGTGCAGATATGGTTAATTTCCCTCAGTATTGATTGAATAGCAATAAACCTATTTTGTGGATGGTGTCAACTTCACTTGAAGTAAATGAACTGCAAATACAGCCTATACCACGAAATCACTAGCTTTTAAGTATATATATACAATTTTTATAATTCAAATAATATATATATACGCAAGTATTTACATAAATGGTGAATATCTTAAATAAACAAGCAATAAAAAGAATATAGACGGATTGTTAAGTATAGATAAATACCGAACGAGAACGTGCATACCCTTCGTAAAAACCTGTTTATGCACTTAGAAATTATAAATCGGCAATCAGGGGGTCGCTTCATCGTATATTATTTTGAACTAGCCTCCCTTTCAACAATGTTTTGGCTGCGATCTTGCGAGTTTGGCCGAGCATGGGAAGGGAGATCACAGCCAAAACATTGTTGAAAGCCGCCGTTTGGGAAGACACAGAGTTGCCAGTGGACGAGGCTAATTTTGAACGTTATCTCGATCAATATTTAATCGTTTTCAATAACGGAGCGCACAGATGACATATGTTGTTGATGTTTGTCCGAGGAAATGAGTCATTTGGGAATTCTTCAGACTCAATTTTAGTTTGTTTGTTTTCAATTTAGGATTCTGAAATTAGATTTGGAATTATCCAGTCCGTTAGGCCCAAATATTGTACGATTCATACGGATCACCCAAAACGACTTTTTATTTCCTTATATTATAGAGTTCTATATTTTCTGCGCAGCGAGTGTAGCAGCGATTGATAATTCAAGGCGCAAAAAATCTTGACTCGATTTTCAACCACAATCCTTTGCGTTATCAACCACAATCCTTTGCACAGCCCATATCAAATCTTTTGCACGTGAATCGGGATTCTCTTTCACACTTGTCAGTCATCAGTGCCACAGTTGCAAAGCGTTGCAAAGCTTAAACTTTAGATGAGTGAGTTCAATTTCTAACTTGAAATATGCGGAAACTATTTTCTTTCATCTAAAACAATCACAACTATATATAGCAGTTGTTTTCGCGTGTGTGGGTTTCAGATTTCTGGCTCCAGCTGTATTAAATACAGACATAATTTCTATTAAATTAGATGAGTCTCCCATTCCGATCTATGGCTTAATTGCTCAATATATCTATATAAAATTACAATAATGTGTTTATGTATTCTACCGCACAATTCTACCGCATATATGTTTAGATAAATTCTGCGCCGGAGACGACTATCGTATTCGTCTATCGCCTCGTGTCATCGATCGAGTTTAAATTGACTGGTCACGTGGTACAAATCTAGCTATCCGAGTAGAATGTTCCTACTTGTCCGGTATGGTTTGTCCACTCGGAGTCAAATTTTTATCATTATCAATATATATATATATATATATATATATATATATATATATATATATACAGTATATATATACAGTATACATATATGTATATATGGTGTGTATATATATATATATATATATATACACACCTGCACCATATATACAGAACTCGTGACTAGGCTCTCGGCAACCTTCCGTAGCTCAGTGGTCAGAGCACTGCACTAGCATCGCAGGGACTAACACCGCACTAGCACCGCTCATTGCACATTGACCAAGGTTTTGCAGACCCACTAGTCAGGAGCTGTCTACGTCTTCAACGAGTCATCCGAGGGATCAAACGGACACAAGGGTCACTTAGTAGCAGGCATCGTATGCCCGTTACTGCCAAAATCTTACAACTTGTGAATTCAGGCCTAAATTTGAATTCTCACAATGACTGCGTGTATCTTGGCTTACTTCGGGTTTCTGAGATCGTCAGAGTTTACAGTGCCAAGCCTTGCAGTGTTCGACTCTACTGTACATCTTTCAGTGGATGACATTGTGGTTGACTCTAGAATCAACCCTACACTATTGCAAGTCAACATAAAAGCATCAAAGACTGACCCATTTCGACAAGGGTGCTGCATATATATAGGAAGAGTTGCAACATCTCTCTGTGCGATACAGGCTATGATGAAGTACTTGTCTATCCGGGGTAATTCTCCTGGACCTTTATTTCTACTGCAAACCATCAACCATTAACACGAGAACTAGTCACTAGCTGGTTAAGATCCATCACTCAAACAGCAGGTCTT
The DNA here is from genome assembly GCA_035772405.1 of Chrysogorgia sp. JL179-B06. Taxonomy (NCBI): domain Eukaryota; kingdom Metazoa; phylum Cnidaria; class Anthozoa; order Scleralcyonacea; family Chrysogorgiidae; genus Chrysogorgia; species Chrysogorgia sp. JL179-B06. The sequence goes on from JAYKKM010000428.1 coordinate 3,631,333, forward strand.
CCTGCAGGGAATTATTCCAGCCATCTGATACTTACCAATTCCTGGAAGGACCCTTACTTTCAGCGGAGGGTATATAGGGTGGGGCAAAGCAATCCACAAAGCAAAGGCGAGCAATAACGCAGAATACTTGACTTGGTTCTGCACCCCGTTTGCGCGCGCATAAGGGAGTTACACCGCTGGCCAGTAGTTACTCTCCCCGTTAACTTTGATTATTTATAATCACATTTAACTTGTCAATGAGTAGGATGGGGTAGGTGCCATAATAGCAAAGCAAGCAAGCAATTGTTGCGAAGCAAGAGCAAATAAGGAGGTAACCCTGGCAACCGAGCCACGGGTAAACCCCCAACTTACAGGCAACTGCAAGCTCTTACCTGCAAGTGTTTGGAGTTGATATACCCGTGGCGATTGCCAAGGGGACAATCCTTCCATAAATATGACTCCAAGCACTAAGCAAATTTATATTAGAATAAGGCACTGACAAAGACTTTGATAGAATCACTAGGGGTTTGGATGTATTGTTTGTAGGCATCACTTCTCCAGCGGTCTAATACCTGAATAAGGTGATCGGGTACACCTCATGCTTTGGCAGCCATTGTGGCAGCCCCAATTCGGAAGCTATGGCTGGAATAATTCCCTGCAGGAAGGCCTGCCGTTTGAGTGATGGATCTTAACCAGCTAGTGACTAGTTCTCGTGTTAATGGTTGATGGTTTGCTAGGTTTGCTAATCAATTTGGTAGGGATATGTCTTTGTATTGTGGTTAAAATAATGTTCTTAAAAGATGCTCATACATGTTCAATGCATTCTTGATGTAAATTTGATACAATGAAGTTATTCCACGCATCTTTAATATCCTTCTTTAAGTTATCAGTGTGCGCTCTCCTGTAGATAAATACTTTTCTTGACTTTTTCTTTGGCTGTTTGGTCTTTAGGTTCAGGTCAGTGATGATTATGTTGTGATAACTCATACCATCTTGTACTTGGATGTTATGGATAAGACTTGGGCAGCTGGTGAATACTATAAATCAAGCATATTACTTCCTCTAGTCGGCTGGCTTGTGTGTTGACTTAGGGAGTTATGGTTAGCCAAATCTACCATTGCCTGATTAACCTCATTGCCGTACTGTGGGTTGGTCTATGGAAAATGTGCTTTCATTATCCTCTGTGTCCCAATTTATATGAGGCAGGTTGAAGTCTCCAGTAAGGAGTACATTGGGCATGTTATTGGTGGACGTAATAGATGTTAAAACCTCATCCAATTTATAGATTGGTTGAGGATTGGAGGAAGGTTGCCGATAAACATATCCATTAAGTAGGGATTTACATCCTGATAGTTGTACATTACACCACACAGCCTCAATTTCATCTCTCAGAAGGGATCTATTCTCTGATATTATGACATTAGGGCCAGCTGCTACTAAGACTCCACCACCACGTTCATCATTTCCAGGCCTATCTCTCCTGAATATCTCGTAATTCCGGAGGCCAAGCTCAGCATTAGAGATGTTGCTGTTCAAGTGGGTTTCAGTTGCATTTATTATATCAGGTTTGTATTCATCAATTAATGCTATAAGTTCAAGACGTTTTTCATTACTTCTGAGGCTACGACAGTTCACAGTTAATATTCGTAGCTGTTGTTTCTTCTCATTAGTTCCTTGTGGACCAGGATTGAGTTCAATGTCACCACTGGATAGCATTAAGAGCAACAGAAAGCGAGCCATACAGCTCTTATTTTGCGACTTGTTTCGTTTGTCAATAACGCTTTGGCTTCCAACTCTTCCACAGGTAGTTGAGCGTAGAAGTGCTTCCATTCCGATTGGAATGGGTTCGATATTGCTGAATAAAATATTCGAGTCATACCATGAAGCGTTTAGCTTGCTTATATGGCCAGATTCATCCAGTTTCCTCATGTAATCTATTGATATATTTTTCTATTGATATCTCTTGAAATAACCATAACTGTTGCGAAAGCTATACATTTTCTGGAAGCCTAATAAACCGGCTTTTACTTGTGCTTTTAAATTTCCCGAACAAAACACATTATGTTAATATAAATTAGCATTAATTATCATAAATCAGGTTGAAAAAATTACATTTTTCTAGAAAAGGCCATCTTGCACAGTCAAAACGGGTCTTAGAAGACCCGCAAAGTCGTCAATCGAAAAACACGGCACACGTTAACGCAAGATTAAACATTGAAATTCGACAAGCGCCAGCAACACGAGATCCACGCGCACGCCAAGTTTGATTTGATTTCATAAACAACTCTGCGATTGGTGGCATTTTGAGTTTTCAAGATGCTACGCGGGCCAGGAAAGAGTTAAGGTATTCATATGCTTTAAATCCGACGAATACGAAGCTCCCATTCCAGTTCGGGTTCTCTCTGCAGTGTTCAAATGCCTCGAAAATTCTAGCAATGAAGGACCATCTCCATTCCTCAAAATGGGCAAATCCACCAGCTTTTTAACGTGCGCTTCTGCAATTGCATGTGGTTTCCCAAAATTTTCGAGTAATGTCTCTTTAGCCACCCGATATCCATCTTTACAGGCAAATTCACACAACTCTCGATGGCTTCTTTCGCTTTCCCAGTGCAATGATGTACCAACAGCTGCAGCTTCCTTGACTCATCTGGGTTATATCCTTTTCCAAGCAGAGTTTTCAAATGTGCATGAATTAGCATATTTGAGTGGTTCACCATCGAAATGAAGGTATTCAATTTTGGGGGTATTGACAACTTGTCGTAGAGCTTGAGCTATCTCCTTGCCACTGGTTTGGGTAGATGAGTTTTCTACTGCTTGATAACATGGGTGTTGTACCGCTGTAGGTTGGGACTGCAGGCCCAAGGGTGCTCGCCATGGTTGTAGAAGTGGTATTCAATATCGTTGACCACGATGAGCCATCATTTCTAGCTGCTGATATTGGATTACTTTCTGATAGATTGGCTGCTGATCTTGTTACAATTAACTCCACTTGCCACTAGCACTACTATAGATACATTTGATTGGTGTGACATACGGATAGGCATGGTAGGTAATCTTGAAGTAAAGGTCTCTGTTGAGGGAAGGGTCTTGGTGGAAATGGAAGTTCTTTAAAATCGGAGGGTGCTTGGATAAATGATTCCTTTGTCTGACTCCAAAGGACTGGTCTACTTCTTACAGGGTCTGGCGGAAGAGTAAGCCATCTCTGTTAGTCCACCACCAAATTCTTCTGAGCTTGTCTTAGGCAAATTTTCAGGAACCAAATGGGTTGTACGTGCTTGATCTTGAATGAGGACTCCTTTTTTCTGCTCCTCGTTTATCCCGGAAAGTTCAGCGAATTCGTTATGCTCTCGCGACAGAGATGACTTTAGATATTCGTCCAGAATATCCCTTTCCGAAAGATTGTCCTCCTCGTCTTGCTTATAAATCTTAAATGATACTGCTGCCATGTTCGCTTCCATCTCGACTTCTGCCAATTCCTTCTTTCTCTTGATCTCTTCTTCATATATTTCGAACTGTTGCCGTATTTTCAGCTGTTGCGCGAAGACCATCTCTTCCTTTTTCTTTGAAACTGTTGACAACTTCGAACTCGAAGTTGACACTTCGCTTTGCCTGATCTTTGACCTTTCGGACTGCGAGCGCTTACTTCCGGCTCCGTCTTTGTTGACTCGTTCTATTTTGGTCATCTCACGCCACTTCGTAACCATGGCATCAACATTCGATTTCCTGTGTACTTGCGCAGGCGTTTTCTTTGTCGCTTTCGCTTTCCAATAAACTTAGATATTTCCCATGAGGCTCGGTGCAAGTTTGTGGATACAAACTTGCACCGAGCCTCAGCGAAAGCTAATTTCAACGAAATTGCTTCATACGCAAACATACAAAGGTGTCAAATACACTGAATGCTATTGTAAGCTTTTGTCAACACTATATGGCCCGAGCGCCTCCGGAAAAGTTGGTGGATTCTTTCATCCTGATAACTTGCCTTGTTCGTTTTCTTGCTCGGGAATTTAGTCTGTGCTTCTGCTCCTTTTAAGCTAGCTACTTCTTCGGTGAAGTGTTCTTCAAGCGTTTCTATTTTATCTTTCTTGGCCTCGTTATTACCAAAGTACACATCGCTTCCGTGTTCAATTGATGCTATTGACGAACGCTACATATTCAAGAGATTAATCCAAATCAACTATCTTCATCACTGCGATACAGTCGAAAACTGTAACGGATTCCACGATATTCCGTCTTTAAATTCGGTTGTCGATACGCGAAAACTCACACTTGATACTTCATATTTCTTGACAAGAGGTTTTCTAATATAATATTATAACAACACATGATTATCTTTAATACATTACAACTAATACGCAATCTACAAATGTAATTAACTTACCAACTGTATCGATTCTAACTTCCACACATTAAACATACATGTATATTTTGATTCCATTTAAATCACTTCTAAATATCAACTTCAGCAACATGCTTCATACGCAATTCGCAAACATACAAAGGTGTCAATCAAGTGTGTGCATGACACGTTCTGACCAATTAAAGGTTAATATATTAAAGTTAAATATAAACAATAAACAAACGAATCAACAAACGAAACGTTCGACGCAGCCGCCCCACTATACAATGACGCTCTTAAACGAAGCAACTTCGAAACAAACCTAACGTACGAACCACTCAAGAAAATATTAACAGAAGCAATTCTCAAAAACGAAATAGGCGACGAAACGTAATATGGTACAACCACTGATTGGGTACAATTACCCACCTTACAGTAAAAACGTCAGAAAGAACGTACAGAACCAGACTTTCTAAAATTTTTTTCTAAAACTTTTTTCTAAAGCTTTTTGTCATTTTATTTTGCTTGGAACTTTTTATTATTAGCTTATGAACTTTTTATTATTAGCTTATGCTCATTCCTTTTCAAGTCTTTGTTTCTATTATTATCGCCTAATCCCCTTGAATATTGGACCTGTCATTTATCCCACCCCCTCAGTCTGCTTATTGATCGACTGTAAAAATAGTAAATGACTTAACTTTTCCCATCTCATTAATTATTAGTTAGTTTATTTCCCGTGCATTTGATTGGCTACTTTCTACCTGTGACACCCTTTTGGCATATATATAAGCCCTACTTATTTTATTTCATCTCGTCTTACTCTGATGAAGGGCTCCGCTCGAAACGTCAGTATCTCGTCACTAAATTCTTGGCAGTTTACTACCTTTTCACTTTGCTATATATTCAAAACACTGTCTACGCAGCACTCTACTTATATATATATATACACTATATAATAATACGTATAGTATACATATTAAATCAAAATTGTATATAGTGTATTATAGTCAGAGATTGAATGAATGTGGAGGAGTATATAGTGTATATGACAGCCCAAAACTCGTATAAATAAAACTTATATCAGTGAACGCTTGTTTTATCGCTCGTATATTTTTTCTATTATGAACATATCGATATTCTTCTCCATCGGGGCCTCTCTGAGACCTCTTTCAATCGTGTTTTAAGTCGGCTTTATGCCAGATAAATCCGTTCTCGGTATTTATCCTATACTTAAAGGATTTCATGCAATTCCACAGATAAAAGAGGGCACATGTATTTCTAGAAACACATAATAAATAGTATACAACATTGAGTTTATTGAGAGATTTTTATTTCAAGTTACAAATAGTAATTATGATTTAATCTCAATCATAATATTATCTCGAGTGCCATCGGTTACTATATATAGTATACGGACATGCAGTACATAAATCAATATTGTGTGATATAGCCAAAGGTGATGCTAAGCCACATAATTTACATTGATGAGTGTTGTTGTAAAAGTCTTGCCATAAACATTTGGGACAGATAGCTAAATGTACACCAGTCATCTTGCTTTCACAGTAATCACAAATGTATCGACTCTCATCTTCATCAATGTCATCGTGTGACGGTGTGAGGTTGTTTCTTCCTCTTCTTCTTCTTCGTCTTCTTCTTCTTCGTCATCTTCGGAATTCTCCGCGCTCCTCTCTTCGCTGCTTTCATACTCCGAATCTGTATCTTCTGTTTCTTCGCGTGCTAGTAGTACTTCAGGATTTTCAATGAGATTCTTATTGACTTTGACTTCTGCAAGCCCTCTCGCGGAAAAGTTTAGGCCAGGCGGTTTGGGGATGTCGGTATCGTATTCAGATACACAATATTCGATCAGATTGACAATATTTGTGGTCGGTAATAAACCATATAGCTCTACCATTGTAAACGATTTCCCCTCGAGCATTCCATGTCAAAATGTCATGTGATATAAGCAAACTGTGGAGAAGATTTGAAGCCTTTTCAACATTGCTGTTAAAATGGGATAGTACATGTCGAATGCGTTGATCATTGCAAAAGGGAGATGTTTCTTTGCTGGTGTCCATGGCTTCGACTGACTTTACTGCAATGAACTGATTTCTTTTATACTAATTCGGCAACTCCTTCTAAAACTGGACCAAGTAACAAACCGAGAAATCCTCCTCCTCGCTGGACCAGTATTTGTTTCTTTCTCATAAAACTTCGTCCTGGGTCAACTAAAGTATACTTATATCGTCATAGGATTACGGGCAAAATTTTGTGGCAGGGGCTGAGCATAACATGCCAGAATAAATTATGACATCAATATTGCTGAAGAACACAAATTGCCATCGTTTAGCCTATGGGAGCATGCTTTGATTCCCTGAAAGTGTATTTCCTGCAATTTGAGGGCACTTTTCTCGTTTTTGTCACTACCGCGGTAGCCACTAATGTCGGCGTGTTCTTGCTTGCTTGAGCGCTTGAGTCTTAGACCTCATTTACGTCATACTCGGACAGCTATCGTGACATGTCGACAAGATCGCTAGGTATTCGAGAAGTGATCGCGTTACTGGTCGTGTGCTCTGCATGGGTCGTGTGTAGTATGTGTTATCTTGTTCGACATTGTATTAAAAGAGCAAAGAAGCAAGCCATCTATCGCTCTATTAAAAGTAACCGTATTACATATTTTTATCTATATTTTATCTGTCTTTGGTGATCATTTTACTTTCCTATTGATATTCGTTAAAAATTATCATAATTGTGCGCGGGTATACACTAGAACCACCGAAGTGTGTTAATTTAATAAACGTGACGACTATATAGTATTAAGGCTTCGTTTAATCATTTGGTAGTGTCTGTATACCATAAGCGGAAAACCAAGATACACAGTACAATTTATTGAGTGGATTGTTTATATATTATTTCTCATAGAACACAGATTTATTAACACCGTATTTACATAATTCGTCTTCACTGATATTACTTCACGTAATTACAAGTCCAGTGTCTATTTTATTTCTGATGACTTGTTTTAATATCTTAATATTTTAGATCTGACGCATCTGGAAATTGTTTATATAGCTCTGTGTCCTTAGCAATGGTAGGACTAGATAATTCTCTTGTTGAAATGATGGTATCCATTGATCTTTTTTTAAATTGCAATTTTTATTATAATCTGTCATTTTATTCCATCTATGCAAAGCACAAGGAGCTTCACATAATTGTATTGTATTGTATTGTATTGTATTGTATTGTATTGTATTGTATTGTATTGTATTGTATTGTATTGTATTGTATTGTATTGTATTGTATTGTATTGTATTGTAAGGAGAACTGAAGGTATGTACAACTAGTGTAAACAAACTTTTTCCTTTGTCCCTTTTGTTCGGGCTACAATTAATTTTAAAAGTCGTTGGGACACCTGAGATTCTCTAACATATACTTGATCTACATCATCTATTTGACAATGGGGCTACTTTCCCTCCCTCCCCCTCCCTTTACAATGTTGTCTAGTGAAACAAGTTATCATTTCGACGAAATTCGCTGTAGATATGGCATACAACATTGAACAGGGGCCCGGGGAATCACAAAAAGGGGAAATGAGTCATAAATCTAGCGATTGTCCCAACACTTTTGAAAATGATTGTAGCTTTCTTTCTATTCTCATTCTCTCTTCTGTCACAAATAGAAATATTACTTTGTTCTATCCTCACTGTGGAGAACATACCCTGTATATTGTTTAGTTTTGAAGGTAATGTCATTGCTGGTGAAATATTTAAACCATGAACTATTTTGTGACAATTGTCTTTGGGGTTTCTCGGAGAAAAGGAAGCTACTGTATCTGTGATAGCATCCAAACAAACTCCAAAGCGGAGTTGTACTAATGCTCCTGTTAGGGGAGATTTAGATTTAAAAATAAATAGCTTTAATATTTAATATTATCATACATTTTGACCAATTTGACAGTGTACCTAGTTGGATGAAGAAGCATGGCAGCATTGCCGGCACAAACTTGCAAAGCTAAAAATCTTGAATGGGTCTGACGCGATCTTTAGATCCTGGCATGATGTAAACTTCTAGTTAATAATTCACTGCACAGATTATGAATTTCTTCTCTTGAAGATGTAAATTCTGTTGAACTGTTGAATTACAAATTTAATATTGAAATATTTGAATATTATCTACACTGCGTCTTATGGAAATATAACTAATTTACTGCTTCATTATACATGTATATGAGATAATAAATAATCATATTTGGACCAAAATATGTATTTAAAATGATGAGATACCCCATTTAAAAAGTTTGATTTAAGACCATTATATTTTGCTCAAAAGTGCTCTCATAATTCAGGAAATGCAGTTTACCCAAACAAAATTCAAATATTTTTCAAGGGCACCCTAGAAGTGTGTCATCACTTTTGTCTGATATGGTCCCAAACATTTCTTCGTTTTTACCTGTTTCTACTGTGAATTGGGTGGCTGTCCATGTTTGCCTGATGAGCTTTGATATATGCCAAAACAGCCAGATTTCTTGTTTCCGTACAACTTATTATACTTTACAGCTGCGATTGCTTGGTCCCCCGAAATTGGGGGGGGGGGGGGGGGGGGGCTTCTGACCACACATCCCGGAAATTGTAGGTAATGTAATGAAATTGTAGGTAATGATGTAGGTAAGGAAAATCCTAGATCTGCCCCTGTTAAATCACCACTGGAGTGGTTTTCTAGCTAGGCTTCATTTAACCAGCTCCAGATGTTTTATTTACATGTGAACTTTACAAGTTCACTTCAAATGAAATTTGGGGGCATGTTTAATTATGATCATGCTATATTTTGGAAACAACCCATATAAAAATGTATGTATAGAATGTGCCATGTTCAAATTATTTGTTAAATACATTTATGTTAAATACATTTATGAAATGATTTATAATAACTATCAATTTCTTTGTGTCTCTGTGCTTTTCATGCATTGCTTCTTAAATCTACATGGTCTATCCTTAGTAGTGGTAGTCACATGTACGTTTTGCGTACCTATTTTTTACAGTCGCGGCAGTGTGCGGGATTCGAACTATAGAAAGTAACACAGATTTTCCAAATTTAGACCGCGTGGATATCTCTCCCGCGCATGGGGAATGCGTTGCACGACGGCAGAAGAGAAGGAAGAAAAATCAATTAGCCACAAAACCAAATGTATTAGGTATATTCAAGTTGAATATATGAGATTACGTTTATACAACGCCACTGACCATTGAGCTACCAAGACTCAGATGGTGAGTGAAGGTTACATTGATGTACAGTACTGATTCGATTAATATATGTCTGCCTAAATGCAGCTGCATTTGCATACAGAAGTGTATATATTAACACACCCAATCATTACTGATATATATAGTAACTGCTGCATAGGCAGTACATATATCATTAGAACCAGTACATCATTGTAACCTCTCTCCATCTGAATCTCGATGGCTCAATGGTTAGAGGCCGTCACTGGCAATAAGGTTATACCTTTTTCAACATGCAGGAATATTATGTTTCTGACGATATGATCTTGACGTCCATGTTTTGTATACTGGCATGTATTCCATATATAATCTGTGTTTACAGTACTCCATCCATTATGGAACATGTTAGATCTACAGTACTTAGCTGGCCTAGTGGGTCACAACTTATTCTGTCAATGTAAAATACAGCTTATTATTATTATGATAGATGCACTTTCTTCCTTCAACAGCCTTTGGTGTCTATATACTAAATACTGCATTGATTATTCCGTGAGTCATCAATATTGTGATAAAAGTAATTTCTTTCTAATTGGGCGAGGGGTTGTTTCGTATACGTATTTCTAGTATGTATTAAGACTCGGTAATTCCGAATCTGATTTCAGGATTGAAATCGAGTACATATTGGCCGAGATAACGTTCAAAATCTACGTGCGATATCTGTTAATGGCACACGAAGTGATATGATTGGCAGCCGGTTATTTAATCAGCAAACGACTGTAAATACGTATTATTATTTTGCTTTCTGTCGAGCGTGCTGTCTCAGCGTAGTGGTTAGTTTCAAGGGTTGCGATGCCGAATAAGGCGAGTTCAAATCCCACAACGGACATCCTTTCTGTGAGTTTTCAGTTTTTTAATTTATCATTCTTTCATTTTTTGTCTTGATTTTTAACGGTTAGGCTTAGGGTTTGGTTAGGATTATGATTAGGGTTTATTTTAGAATTATTGTTACTATTACCGACTGCCGGTCATACGCGGTCTGCGGGTCCTGGGGAGCATGGATGTGGAAAAATTATTTATTTATTTTGTATATAGCCTATAACTAATTAACGTGCAAATAAAAGATTGATTGATTGACTGATTGATTGAGATGGGAAACGATAGGGAGGCCGAATCCGCGGTACTACAGCGGTTTAACCAAAAAATGTTGATGAATATTAAATTACGCTCGCCACAATCACAACCAACGTGACGAGAGTAATGTCAATGGTCTGTGGGTTTGAAAGGGGTTAATAGTTGGTAGTATTAGGGTTAGATAATGACTTTGTTTTGATGACTTTGGAATAGAGTCGAAATATTACCACCCATATATTTTGTTGTGTTTTAAACTTGAATATCAAGTCTCATGCAAGATGACAATTTTCGGTTTATGTTAAGTTTTATCCTTTATTTCTTCAAATCGTCGGCTCGCCATAATGACAACCTCTGAGGGTTAGTATTAGGGTTAGTTATTAGGGTTAGTATTAAGGTTAGTATTAGAGTTATTATTAGGGAATTAGTTTAGGGTTAGTATTAGTACTAGTGACTTTGGTTTGATGTAATGTTTAAAACACGAGCAGCAGTGTTTTATCAGGTTTAAAACCACGAGCGCGCAGCGCGAGTGGTTTTAGACCTGATAAAACACGTGCTGCGAGTGTTTTGAACAGCTTCAAAAACGAACCTCTTGGGACTTCCAATAATAGTGTTAATGCATTCAATTTCGAGACCTGTCAGCAATTTGACGAAAATTTGAATGTCGTTGTTTTTACTGCAGAAGAATCAAATTCTACAACAGTCAACACTTCGCGTTTTAGAGCGGGTTTAAGAATCTTCAAAGACATAGAAATGGTTCGAATGGAACAAGTCAGGAACCTGTTTTCTCGAGAAAGGTTTTCTGCCTTTATTTATCACACTATTTTAACGAAGAGCATATTAGATAAATCAAGAGGCTTCAAGTATAGCTTCGGTTTTGACTAAAAATCCCACACCGAGGAAGGTACGCTTTCAAATTTGTTAGCAATGTTATAAAGTTATGTTGTTCATGTATGTTTGACCTGACTTATTCATTGTACTTATTATATATCGTATCACATTCACATTGTTAGGTTTCTTGTTAGGTGGTTCTCTCTAGTAAATTAAAAAATATAGGCAGGTAGCTCGTTGAAATTTGCTTGAATATTTTTGCTTTCTCGTTGGACTTCTCGTATTAGGATGACAATTTTATATAAAATGCCATGTTCATTAGTATTCTATATATAGAGAATACTAATGAGGTCAAACTACAATCAGCCCCGCTTCCCCCAGGGACCGATTTCAAAGTCCGCCCCCGGGCTTTCAAGAATGATGGTGTTTTATGTGGTATAGAACACGATGCACGTGAGCGATTTACGTGAGAAGATAGGCCAGTTTGCTCTTGAATTATTAATGAGTTTTTGAAGACTTTGCAATAGAGTCGAAATATAATTACCAATTTACCACCCATATATTTTGTCATGTCTTGTTTTTAACTTGAATATCGAGTCTCAAGATGACATTTTCCGGTTTATGTTTTATCCTTTATTTCTTCAAATTGTGGGTTTTAGCATGGCGTTACTTAGGGTTAGAAAACTCGTTAGGCGGGGTTAGGCGTGGGGTTAGGATCTTTGTTGTTTTGGGGTTGGTTACAATCCATTCAAACACTCATTAATAATTCATGAGGAAAAGACAAAAGAAAATCACTACCGTATCGTGTCTTTAAATGTGATAAAGATTCGTCCTGATTTACATAAACTTTATCTTTGATTTTCTCGGCTTAGTCAACATCGATTTTCAAAATTACTACGCCAATGAACTTATCAAATGGGTCGTGTTTGAAGCCGTTTAATAAACTCGCAGCACGTGTTTTATCAGATCTAAAACACTCGGGCTACGCCCTCGCGTTTTATATCTGATAAAACACTGCTGCTCGTTTATTAAACAATACATAATTTACTGCTAACAATGCTTTAACAATTCCAGTAGTTTGTGCCTTACAACGTGAGGAACGGCTGCTCCTAGAGGATGCTATTTAATTTCTTCAACATTTTTGTGTTAAACCGCTGTGGTACCGCGGATTCGGCCTCCCTCTACGCCCCCTGATTGAGATTATCATCTTAGCTCGCCCCAGTGCATTCGGCGTCCGGCGGTAAATCGTCCTCGCGTCAGCTTCAGTGAAATAGACCGGTGCTGAATAATTTGCATGTCGTTGAGGCAAATATCTGGTATGATAATTTGTGGAGACAAACCACGTGACTATTTATCACAACTTAGTAATAACTGTTGCAGATATTGTTAAATACGCCTGGCCGGAGTCAGTGTTCAATCATTTTATACAACGTCAAGGAACAAGGTAAAATAATATATCCGTTTTACTCTGTAGATTAGGTCCAGATATATAAGAAAGCTAAATTTGGTCTCGTTAACTACTAATGCCCGCTTCCGGTCCTTGTCTTGTTAATACGAAAATTTTGTTTTTATCAAAAGCATATAGCTCTAGTTTTACAATATAAATAGATGCCAAAGGTTAAGGTATAGCAAATTTCGAATGAGTTATCATAAATATCGATACTTCACTACCCTTATATTCCGTATTACCGCCGGTTTCACAATGCTGTAGTTTAATAGCTTAGCTAGGCTTAGAACATTACGTATACCTCGGCCGAAACAATGTTTCACACGTTCTGTTTCAAAACAAGAATTAGCTTGTGGACTGTCGGCAATATGTTGTCGAAAATTGTGGGATCTCAGTTCGCCTGCTGAATGATATGATCTTCAAAAATCTATAGTCTATAGCTCCCGCCGCTGCATTCAATGAGCGCATCCAAGTTTGAAAACGTGGCAAGTTTACACACTAGGTGGGAATAATCGTGCAGATATGGTTAATTTCCCTCAGTATTGATTGAATAGCAATAAACCTATTTTGTGGATGGTGTCAACTTCACTTGAAGTAAATGAACTGCAAATACAGCCTATACCACGAAATCACTAGCTTTTAAGTATATATATACAATTTTTATAATTCAAATAATATATATATACGCAAGTATTTACATAAATGGTGAATATCTTAAATACACAAGCAATAAAAAGAATATAGACGGATTGTTAAGTATAGATAAATGCCGAACGAGAACGTGCATACCCTTCGTAAAAACCTGTTTATGCACTTAGAAATTATAAATCGGCAATCAGGGGGTCGCTGCATCGTATATTATTTTGAACTAGCCTCCCTTTCAACAATGTTTTGGCTGCGATCTTGCTAGTTTGGCCGAGCATGAAGGGAGATCGCAGCCAAAACATTGTTGAAAGCCGCCGTTTGTGAAGACACAGAGTTGCCAGTGGACGAGGCTAATTTTGAACGTTATCTCGGTCAATATTTAATCGTTTTCAATAACGTAGCGCACAGATGACATATGTTGTTGATGTTTGTCCGAGGAAATGAGTCATTTGGGAATTCTTCAGACTCAATTTTAGTTTGTTTGTTTTCAATTTAGGATTCTGAAATTAGATTTGGAATTATCCAGTCCGTTAGGCCCAAATATTGTACGATTCATACGGATCACCCAAAACGACTTTTTACTTCCTTATATTATAGAGTTCTATATTTTCTGCGCAGCGAGTGTAGCAGCGATTCATAATTCAAGGCGCAAAAAATCTTGACTCGATTTTCAACCACAATCCTTTGCGTTATCAACCACAATCCTTTGCACAGCCCATATAAAATCTTTTGCACGTGAATCGGGATTCTCTTTCACACTTGTCAGTCATCAGTGCCACAGTTGCAAAGCGTTGCAAAGCTTAAACTTTAGATGAGTGAGTTCAATTTCTAACTTGAAATATGCGGAAACTATTTTCTTTCATCTATCTAAAACAATCACAACTATATATAGCAGTTGTTTTCGCGTGTGTGGGTTTCAGATTTCTCGCTCCAGCTGTATTAAATACAGACATAATTTCTATTAAATCAGATGAGTCTCCCATTCCGATCTATGGCTTAATTGCTCAATATATCTATATAAAATTACAATAATGTGTTTATGTATTCTACCGCACAATTCTACCGCATATATGTTTAGATAAATTCTGCGCCGGAGACGACTATCGTATTCGTCTATCGCCTCGTGTCATCGATCGAGTTTAAATTGACTGGTCACGTGGTACAAATCTAGCTATCCGAGTAGAATGTTCCTACTTGTCCGGTATGGTTTGTCCACTCGGAGTCAAATATTTATCATTATCAATATATATATATATATATATATATATATATATATATATATATATATATATATATATACAGTATATATATACAGTATACATATGTATATATGGTGGTGTATATATATATATATATATATATATATATATATATATATATATATATATATATATATATATATATATATATTATATATATATATATATATATATATATATATATACACCTGCACCATATATACAGAACTCGTGACTAGGCTCTCGGCAACCTTCCGTAGCTCAGTGGTCAGAGCACTGCACTAGCATCGCAGGGACTAACACCGCACTAGCACCGCTCATTGCACATTGACCAAGGTTTTGCAGACCCACTAGTCAGGAACTGTCTACGTCTTCAACGAGTCATCCGAGGGATCAAACGGACACAAGGGTCACTTAGTAGCAGGCATCGTATGCCCGTTACTGCCAAAATCTTACAACTTGTGAATTCAGGCCTAAATTTGAATTCTCACAATGACTGCGTGTATCTTGGCTTACTTCGGGTTTCTGAGATCGTCAGAGTTTACAGTGCCAAGCCTTGCAGTGTTCGACTCTACTGTACATCTTTCAGTGGATGACATTGTTGTTGACTCTAGAATCAACCCTACACTATTGCAAGTCAACATAAAAGCATCAAAGACTGACCCATTTCGACAAGGGTGCTGCATATATATAGGAAGAGTTGCAACATCTCTCTGTGCGATACAGGCTATGATGAAGTACTTGTCTATCCGGAGTAATTCTCCTGGACCTTTATTTCTACTGCAAACCATCAACCATTAACACGAGAACTAGTCACTAGATGGTTAAGATCCATCACTCAAACAGCAGGTCTTCCTGCAGGGAATTATTCCAGCCATCTGATACTTACCAATTCCTGGAAGGACCCTTACTTTCAGCGGAGGGTATAGGTGGGGCAAAGCAATCCACAAAGCAAAGGGAGCAATAACGCAGAATACTTGACTTGGTTCTGCACCCCGTTTGCGCGCGCATAAGGGAGTTACACCGCTGGCCAGTAGTTACTCTCCCCGTTAACTTTGATTATTTATAATCACATTTAACTTGTCAATGAGTAGGATGGGGTAGGTGCCATAATAGCAAAGCAAGCAAGCAATTGTTGCGAAGCAAGAGCAAATAAGGAGGTAACCCTGGCAACCGAGCCACGGGTAAACCCCCAACTTACAGGCAACTGCAAGCTCTTACCTGCAAGTGTTTGGAGTTGATATACCCGTGGCGATTGCCAAGGGGACAATCCTTCCATAAATATGACTCCAAGCACTAAGCAAATTTATATTAGAATAAGGCACTGACAAAGACTTTGATAGAATCACTAGGGGTTTGGATGTATTGTTTGTAGGCATCACTTCTCCAGCGGTCTAATACCTGAATAAGGTGATCGGGTACACCTCATGCTTTGGCAGCCATTGTGGCAGCCCCAATTCGGAAGCTATGGCTGGAATAATTCCCTGCAGGAAGGCCTGCCGTTTGAGTGATGGATCTTAACCAGCTAGTGACTAGTTCTCGTGTTAATGGTTGATGGTTTGCTAGGTTTGCTAATCAATTTGGTAGGGATATGTCTTTGTATTGTGGTTAAAATAATGTTCTTAAAAGATGCTCATACATGTTCAATGCATTCTTGATGTAAATTTGATACAATGAAGTTATTCCACGCATCTTTAATATCCTTCTTTAAGTTATCAGTGTGCGCTCTCCTGTATAGATAAATACTTTTCTTGACTTTTCCTTTGGCTGTTTGGTCTTTAGGTTCAGGTCAGTGATGATTATGTTGTGATAACTCATACCATCTTGTACTTGGATGTTATGGATAAGACTTGGGCAGCTGGTGAATACTATAAATCAAGCATATTACTTCCTCTAGTCGGCTGGCTTGTGTGTTGACTTAGGGAGTTATGGTTAGCCAAATCTACCATTGCCTGATTAACCTCATTGCCGTACTGTGGGTTGGTCTATGGAAAATGTGCTTTCATTATCCTCTGTGTCCCAATTTATATGAGGCAGGTTGAAGTCTCCAGTAAGGAGTACATTGGGCATGTTATTGGTGGACGTAATAGATGTTAAAACCTCATCCAATTTATAGATTGGTTGAGGATTGGAGGAAGGTTGCCGATAAACATATCCATTAAGTAGGGATTTACATCCTGATAGTTGTACATTACACCACACAGCCTCAATTTCATCTCTCAGAAGGGATCTATTCTCTGATATTATGACATTAGGGCCAGCTGCTACTAAGACTCCACCACCACGTTCATCATTTCCAGGCCTATCTCTCCTGAATATCTCGTAATTCCAAGCTCAGCATTAGAGATGTTGCTGTTCAAGTGGGTCTCAGTTGCATTTATTATATCAGGTTTGTATTCATCAATTAATGCTATAAGTTCAAGACGTTTTTCATTACTTCTGAGGCTACGACAGTTCACAATTAATATTCGTAGCTGTTGTTTCTTCTCATTAGTTCCTTGTGGACCAGGATTGAGTTCAATGTCACCACTGGATAGCATTAAGAGCAACAGAAAGCGAGCCATACAGCTCTTATTTTGCGACTTGTTTCGTTTGTCAATAACGCTTTGGCTTCCAACTCTTCCACAGGTAGTTGAGCGTAGAAGTGCTTCCATTCCGATTGGAATGGGTTCGATATTGCTGAATAAAATATTCAAGTCATACCATGAAGCGTTTAGCTTGCTTATATGGCCAGATTCATCCAGTTTCCTCATGTAATCTATTGATATATTTTTCTATTGATATCTCTTGAAATAACCATAACTGTTGCGAAAGCTATACATTTTCTGGAAGCCTAATAAACCGGCTTTTACTTGTGCTTTTAAATTTCCCGAACAAAACACATTATGTTAATATAAATTAGCATTAATTATCATAAATCAGGTTGAAAAATTTACATTTTTCTAGAAAAGGCCATCTTGCACGCCCGCGTAGCATCTTGAAAACTCAAAATGCCACCAATCGCAGAGTTGTTTATGAAATCAAATCAAACTTGCCGTGCGCGTGGATCTCATGTTGCTGGCGCTTGTCGAATTTCAATTTTTAATCTTGCGTTAACGTGTGCCGTGTTTTTCGATTGACGACTTTGCGGGTCTTCTAAGACCCGTTTTGACTGGGCCGGTCAGGAAAGAGTTAAGGTATTCATATGCTTTAAATCCGACGAATACGAAGCTCCCATTCCAGTTCGGGTTCTCTCTGCAGTGTTCAAATGCCTCGAAAATTCTAGCAATGAAGGACCATCTCCATTCCTCAAACTGGGCAAATCCACCAGCTTTTTAACGTGCGCTTCTGCAATTGCATGTGGTTTCCCAAAATTTTCGAGTAATGTCTCTTTAGCCACCCGATATCCATCTTTACAGGCAAATTCACACAACTCTCGATGGCTTCTTTCGCTTTCCCAGTGCAATGATGTACCAACAGCTGCAGCTTCCTTGACTCATCTGGGTTATATCCTTTTCCAAGAAGAGTTTTCAAATGTGCATGAATTAGCATATTTGAGTGGTTCACCATCGAAATGAAGGTATTCAATTTTGGGGGTATTGACAACTTGTCGTAGAGCTTGAGCTATCTCCTTGCCACTGGTTTGGGTAGATGAGTTTTCTACTGCTTGATAACATGGGTGTTGTACCGCTGTAGGTTGGGACTGCAGGCCCAAGGGTGCTCGCCATGGTTGTAGAAGTGGTATTCAATATCGTTGACCACGATGAGCCATCATTTCTAGCTGCTGATATTGGATTACTTTCTGATAGATTGGCTGCTGATCTTGTTACAATTAACTCCACTTGCCACTAGCACTACTGTAGATACATTTGATTGGTGTGACATACGGATAGGCATGGTAGGTAATCCTTGAAGTAAAGGTCTCTGTTGAGGGAAGGGTCTTGGTGGAAATGGAAGTTCTTTAAAATCGGAGGGTGCTTGGATAAATGATTCCTTTGTCTGACTCCAAAGGACTGGTCTACTTCTTACAGGGTCTGGCGGAAGAGTAAGCCATCTCTGTTAGTCCACCACCAAATTCTTCTGAGCTTGTCTTAGGCAAATTTTCAGGAACCAAATGGGTTGTACGTGCTTGATCTTGAATGAGGACTCCTTTTTTCTGCTCCTCGTTTATCCCGGAAAGTTCAGCGAATTCGTTATGCTCTCGCGACAGAGATGACTTTAGATATTCGTCCAGAATATCCCTTTCTGAAAGATTGTCCTCCTCGTCTTGCTTATAAATCTTAAATGATACTGCTGCCATGTTCGCTTCCATCTCGACTTCTGCCAATTCCTTCTTTCTCTTGATCTCTTCTTCATATATTTCGAACTGTTGCCGTATTTTCAGCTGTTGCGCGAAGACCATCTCTTCCTTTTTCTTTGAAACTGTTGACAACTTCGAACTCGAAGTTGACACTTCGCTTTGCCTGATCTTTGACCTTTCGGACTGCGAGCGCTTACTTCCGGCTCCGTCTTTGTTGACTCGTTCTATTTTGGTCATCTCACGCCACTTCGTAACCATGGCATCAACATTCGATTTCCTGTGTACTTGCGCAGGCGTTTTCTTTGTCGCTTTCGCTTTCCAATAAACTAAGATATTTCCCATGAGGCTCGGTGCAAGTTTGTGGATACAAACTTGCACCGAGCCTCAGCGAAAGCTAATTTCAACGAAATTGCTTCATACGCAAACATACAAAGGTGTCAAATACACTGAATGCTATTGTAAGCTTTTGTCAACACTATATGGCCCGAGCGCCTCCGGAAAAGTTGGTGGATTCTTTCATCCTGATAACTTGCCTCGTTCGTTTTCTTGCTCGGGAATTTAGTCCGTGCTTCTGCTCCTTTTAAGCTAGCTACTTCTTCGGTGAAGTGTTCTTCAAGCGCTTCTATTTTATCTTTCTTGGCCTCGTTATTACCAAAGTACACATCGCTTCCGTGTTCAATTGATGCTATTGACGAACGCTACATATTCAAGAGATTAATCCAAATCAACTATCTTCATCACTGCGATACAGTCGAAAACTGTAACGGATTCCACGATATTCCGTCTTTAAATTCGGTTGTCGATACGCGAAAACTCACACTTGATACTTCATATTTCTTGACAAGAGGTTTTCTAATATAATATTATAACAACACATGATTATCTTTAATACATTACAACTAATACGCAATCTACAAATGTAATTAACTTACCAACTGTATCGATTCTAACTTCCACACATTAAACATACATGTATCCTTTGATTCCATTTAAATCACTTCTAAATATCAACTCATACGCAATTCGCAAACATACAAAGGTGTCAATCAAGTGTGTGCATGACACGTTCTGACCAATTAAATGTTAATATATTAAAGTTAAATATAAACAATAAACAAACGAATCAACAAACGAAACGTTCGACGCAGCCGCCCCACTATACAATGACGCTCTTAAACGAAGCAACTTCGAAACAAACCTAACGTACGAACCACTCAAGAAAACGAAAATATTAACAGAAACAATTCTCAAAAACGAAATAGGCGACGAAACGTAATCCCCTCGCCCTGACGGCGCGAAGCGCCGTCCAGCGCCGAAGGCGCTGGGGCGAGGGTGATAATCTTGACGGGGTGGTAGAATGTCCGGTCGTGTACAATGTCCGGTCGTATATGGGAAGTTAGTTCTGTAAAAAGTTTGTGCCGCGTATATCGGTATCCATCAACCGGACATCGGTTGTCTTGGTTACGATGACGTGCTCACGGGGAAGAAAGTAGGTAAACAAGGATATTTATGGATCTAAAAGGATATTTATCTAAGGTCGTGAGCGAGAACATAATTTTGTGTTGTTTTACTCGAAAAAACGTGAAATGTACGTGAAATGAGTAATTTAAATAACGATTGGCAGAGCAGAAGAGAACGAGGGGAGACAGTCGTTATTAAAAACAAAACCTCAATACTTATGTAACAAAACCAACACAGCAAGAAGGATTGCGACAGAAACAAGTCAAAGCGACTCGAAGACGATATCCAGTGTTAGATAGCAGTAAGTGTTTGTTCATATTTTGAAATATACAGTATGTTTATTCTGTGCTTAATAATGAGCCTATATAGTAGACTATAGCTGTGTTTCAGTGTTTATACGACCTGGGCCTGGCCTACAATTTATAGTATATAAACAAGCATTACTGTATGACTGGTCAGTGTTAATATATACACTGCTGTATAGTGAATAAGGGAGAGATTGGAGTAGAATCCTCATAAAATGATTCTGAGTCCTGGACAGGAATCGAACCTGTAACTTGATTGCTTCTAACCATTGAGCTACCGAGACTCAGATGGAGAGTGAAGCTGGTTACAAATTCAACATAATACATTCGGTTGATATAGGTATACAGTACTGCCTATGTAGCTTGCATTCACTACAGCAGTGTATATATATTTGCACATCGAAGCATTACTGATATAATATAGTGACAACCCGCGATTTGCGGTCGAGTTCGATAAACATTGTTTTTAGTACATTAATATGCCTTTTCAGCATAGTTTTTTGGTTAGGGTTGGTAATTTGGTTAGGTAGTTATATTAGGATTAGCATTTCGTTGAATTATAAAAGACTCGATCTTGACTTGAGTGACGAAGGGCTTTCGCTCGAAACGTTGAATGTCTGCATGCCAACCTATAAAATATCTGTATTTCTGCCTACAATGTATACAGTACGTTGAACAATATTTTATCTTCAATAAAACAACCATGTCATGTTATTGTTTGTTAGTTGTAACTTGTATAGTCTGCATTGTGATTGTTCAGAAATCTTTAGACAAATTTTGAAATACTTAACCGAGAGAGTTGTACTATATACATTCTGGGATTGGGAAAAGTTTAGCCGGCATTATTAATAATACTAATAAAAATACAGGATAGCCTGTTGAATGCTAACACTGGTATTGACGGGGTCCTGTTTCCTAACAAATTACAATTATTATTTATTACAAATATAAATTTATTACACATACTGTATTCATATGTACTGTTGTCTACAATATGTTACAAAAACTAATTATAACTTGAAAGTTGTATAAATCCTACAAATGTAGTACTGTCAATTAAGGCAATAGATATTAGATAATGATCTTACATGTATGCAATGAACAAATTCATTGAGATTAAAATAGTTCTTTAGAAATGGTGGTAAAATGCCTTCAAGACATTTCTTAACTAACATATGGTACCAATCCTAGGGTTTCTATTAACCGATCAGTTTCATGTCCAGACTTAGGAAAGGTCAGTTTCTCTGCCTGCATTGAGACCTCAAGAGCATCTATCCTCACCAACTTAACAATCGGGATAGAATCCCTAATACTGTATTAACCAAATTGATGTCCATACATTTGCACTATATGCACCCCTAGACATTTGAATGATAAAGAGAATGCACTTTCTTCCTTCATTCTTTAACAGTCTTTGGTGTCACTGTTCCCCAATTCCGTCGAATACTGTGAATTATTGAACGGAGGTGTCCAAAACAAAAATTATTGAACGCTGATGACGTCACTAGGACAAAGCGCATAACTACAGTACTGTATTACAGTAGTAAATTAGCAACTATAAAAGTTTCAAACAGTAGTGGGCGAGGGGTGTTGCGTATAACGTATTTCTAGTATGGTACAACCACTGATTGGGTACAATTACCCACCTTACAGTAAAAACGTCAGAAAGAACGTACAGAACCAGACTTTCTAAAACTCATTGACAAACACTTTACACCCTCAAACAAACTATACATAAAATATTCAACCGCCACACAGTACGGATCAGCTATAGCTGCATGGATAACATGAAAAGCTTTATCCGCAAACACAATAACCGAACCCTGACTAAAAACGCTAAACAAAACCACACAGCAAACAACGAATCCCGTATCATGTGCAACTGCCGACAAACCAATGAATGCTCAATCGCTGGAAATTGCCTGACAAAGAGCGTAGTTTACCAACCCGAAGTAACGACAAACGACAACGGAGACACAATGAATTACATTGGAGTAACGGCCAACGAGTTTAAACAAAGATACCGCAATCAGTAATCACACGAAGTCTTTCCGAAACGCGAGATACTCAAACGACACAGAACTATCAAAACACATTTGGAAATTGAAGACGGAAAACAGAGACTTTACCATCAAATGGTCTATAATTAAGCGAGTAGCGGCATATAAAGCACAATCAAAATTTTGCAATTGCCTAGAAGAAAAACTGTTATTGATGAAAGCAAAGAAGAAACACTTTTTAAATAAACGATCCAAACTCTTTTCGAAGTGCCGACATGTAACGAAACACCAACTCAATTAACTAGTGACATTAACTACACCAATGTAATATACCTTAAGAATAGTAGAACCTAATCTGTCAGTTGCCTGAAGATCGCATGTAGCGTGAAATATATTAGGTGATCATAGAAATTGCGTGCGCTGATTGGAAATGTTGTTCCTGAGAGTGGGAAAATGTGTATTTATACTAAAACAATTATTCACCTATCGGTGAATAAAAACCTCGACTTCGTCTCGGTTTTTATTCACCGATATTCACCTCGCCTTCGGCGAATAATTGTTAAATATATATATAAATATTTTGTGAGAAATGGATCCTTGCCGCGGCGAGATTATCGCCCTCGCTTGCGAGGGGATAAAGCGGCATGCTATGCGTTCGTCACACCGCGGAATAATTAATGAGGCGGCATCCCTTTTATTGCTATATGGGGGGTTACCTGCTTTTGTCCGCTTTTAATTACCCATAATTATTGCGGCCATAACTAAAGAAAATAGATCATTTGCAATAATGCGCGAGTCAAATTTGGTTTGTTTGTCCGCATTTTGAGCTATTATATATAGTGAAGCCAGACGCTATGCTATTGTTGGGTGATATTGATATGCCAAGCCCATTGAATCGCGATGACGGTGGTTTATTTCCAGAAGCTTATTTGCATCTTGTTAATAAATAACGTCATCATCGGTTCTATGAGGGTCCCCTGATGAAGACACTAGATTGGAGTATCGAAACATTGGGTCATGTACAGTATAACTTTTAATGTTACGTTCAAAAAACATTTCAAGCCAGTAGCGTCAAACAATGTTTGATTTATCACCTGGTTGCGTTGGGAAATTATTTGATTCGTCAATTTGGGGCTGACACGTGACGCGATAATACTGACATAATTGGTGGATTATCTCTGAGAATATAATAAACATATATTTGCCACATATATAAGCAGTTCACTCAATGTACTGTACCCTTTAGTGACTATCTTTTACGCGTTTTTCTCTTTCAAAATTTACAGTCTCCTGAATACGTGATGAAACACGCCGTCTTCATCGAGGGACACGCAATGCGGAGAATTTGTATTGTTGTACCACTCGTGTTGTTCACTTTGATTTATGCAAGCGTGTTTTTCCTATCAAACGAACTTCACGTATTTCATCCACGACCGATCAAGGGAAATATTACGAAGAATACTACAAAAGAAATATTACGAAGAATAACAACGGAAGAAAAAGTCCTCCTCCTTTTCTGGTCAAAGTTGTGGAATATACCAGCAAAAATAGTAGAACGAGTTTGGAAAAAAGGAGACGAGATTGGTGAATGCCCCGTAGCTTGTGAAGTGACAATTGACAAGAGTAGAGCAAAGCAGGCGAATGCCTTTATCGTCCATGCTAGAGATCCACACCCACTTCCTCCCAGTAATTATAAGTCTATGCCGTGGGTCCTAACTACACTTGAAAATCCAGTGTATACCCCTGTATTAAGGAACCCAAGCTACATGTCTCAGTTCAATCTACTAAGGAGTTATCGACTAGACTCTGATTTTCCTACACCAGGATTTAGGAAACCTAACCTATCCCCACCAGTTCCGTTTAAAAATAAAACAGGCAACATCATGGCTGTTTTCTCCAACTGCGAGAGAGTCCGCACTGAGTATTTAAGGCAGTTAATGAAATTTATAAAAATCGATTCTTATGCGGACTGTCTCAAAAACAAACAAGGCCTTGTTAGACGTAATGGACTGAATTTTCAAGACTCAAAAGCGAAACTGGCTAGGAATTACAAGTTTTTAATTGTCTTTTTTAATCAAGATTGTGATTATTTTGTTGACGAAAAAATGCATCGTGCAATGAATGCTGGAGCAGTGCCTATTGTTTTGAGTACGGATAAGATTAAAGAATTCTTTCCAGGTAACCTAAACCACTCTATTGTAAATTTTCGTGATTTCAAGAGTCCAAAGCATTTGGCAGAGCGTCTGAAGTATCTCCTTAATAACGAGACTGAGTACAACAAATATTTGGATTGGAAAATAAAAGGATTTGATGATATTTCTAATACTGTAATTGGACGCCATTTTTTCAGAAGACATGCTGCATGGTGTCAGATTTGTGTGGCTATATCTGAAGGAAGGTGGCACAAAAATGGTCTTAAACCGGATATTTGTAAACCACGAAGTTACAGCACTTGGAAGATAACTCCTGGAGGATAATTATGAACACGTCTTCAACTGTTAGCTAACTTTTAAAATGTGATGTCTATTTATATTTGGATATAGATAACAGTCATTATTTAGAATATATAGTACATATGTACCCTGGAACCTTGTGTTATATATTAAATAAATTAGTTAAAAGTAGTTAAAAAGTTAGAACTGAACTAAGAAATGAAAACTTCATTTTCGTTGTTTTTCGAATTTTAAAGATGTTTCCCTTGAGCCATATAGCTTAAGTATTTCCAAATTTTGCCAAACATTTCGCAAGAATATGCACTTATTATCATAAATCTATAAATTAAAAACATTTCCCTTTATGTAATAAATTTGAAAGATGCTATGGTAAGATCTAAAGTTAAGCGAGTTGCTTTGGGAAATACTTACCAGTCCTCGACAAATCCATATTGTTTGTCCTACAGAAAAAGTTTATTCACTTGATAACTTTTCCGATTATATAATGATCACACAAATCCTCTCTTTATACATCTTAAAATTCTTAAGCTCAATGATCTTGTTTTTTATCATAATGCTTTATTTATGTATGAATATCATCTGCCTGATATTTTTAATAATTTCTTTCTCCTAGTTAGTCAAAAACATAGTTATATCACCAGACATGCTTCAAGGTCATCTTATTATTTGCCTATAAGATAAGAACCAACTATGGAAAATTTAATATCAGATTTGTTGGTCCTAATGTGTGGAACCAAATTGATGAAGAAATTAAGAATCTCAGGAAACTTTCAAAATTTAAGGAAAAACTTTAAAATGTCTTACTGCAATCGTACTCTAACCTATATTCTAGTACTTGCAGTAATCTTTTCATCTGACCTACTTTTGTTTATAATTAAGTATAACAGCTAACTGTCCAGTCTACCCTTTTGGGTATTACTGTTAGCTTATACCTATCTATGTATACGTACTAACACATCTGTCAATTACTCAATATAATGTAAATAATGGCATATAATAAAGTCTTGCCTTCAAATAAATACTCTTGAGCATAACAGTGAACGAAGCAGAATGACTCACCAAACTGGTGGCGGCAATATATTAATTGGCAACATATATAATAAGACATTTTATTTTATATATAGCTTTGAGCAACGTATATATCATGGTGATTGGTAATAACCTTAGAACGTTCTGAAACTGCTTATATATAAACACATTTACCAATAATCTAAGAATGGCGTAATGTTGGAGTAAAGGACGAGAAAAAAGAGATGAGTTCTTAGAAGAACTGTTTAAAGACTTGAGAAAATAATAGCCTTAAAAGAAAAGAGCACGATGCATTTCGGCAGACTATACGTCTGCTAACTATAATCATTGAAATTTGACGGATATTTATAATAACTGAAGTGACTTACGTCATCACCGCGTGAGCGGGGATCACTAGCTAAAATAAAGACATATTGAAAAGAAAATCATTTTGTTTGTATAAATCAGGATCTAAGTTTAATATAGACATATTCCATTACCTTTAATTGAAAGGAAGAGCGGTATTTTGAAAGGATTCTAAAGTTACTGCATGTCACAATAGGATTCGGCGCATTGTTCGTTGGATAATAGGACCGTGCTTGCCAAGTAATAATCGGCAAGCACATAGGCAAGCACCATCGGCAATAGCTCAACGGTTAGAGCGCCGAAACGTTGATACGGAGACCAGGATTCGATTCCCGGTTAAGGCAGTCACTTGTATTTGACCATATTAAATCCTCTCTAATATTAATTATTATTCTAAAAGCCCTCTGTATACAATTAGAAGTTGTGTATCATTTCGCCAATTTGGGAAGTGCGCTCAAGAGGCCTTGCTCCATGTTATGGTTAGATGCGATGTCTGCTAGCTGTTGGTATCAACTGTGAAAGCAGCGAATTTAATATGTATATGGAGAAATCACTGAATGTTCTGACCGTGTCTAAATAGCTCAAAGTTAGGATAGGTACTTATAGTACGTATTCCATATAAGGTCATATCGGACGGGACTGGGAAGAGCAAATACGTTGCCCTAACGAGCATATACGTTGCCCTGACGAGCAAATACATTGCCCTCGTACCAGCCTCCAAGTTAATTAGATTGTAACCGACCCCAAAACAACAAAGGTCCTAACCCTCCCCCAAAGCTATAGAATATTATTCTTTTAAAGTTAAATGATCTATTTACAACATAGATACAGCTTATCCTGGTAGCTAACTCAGTTCTCTTAGCGTAGT
The DNA here is from genome assembly GCA_035772405.1 of Chrysogorgia sp. JL179-B06. Taxonomy (NCBI): domain Eukaryota; kingdom Metazoa; phylum Cnidaria; class Anthozoa; order Scleralcyonacea; family Chrysogorgiidae; genus Chrysogorgia; species Chrysogorgia sp. JL179-B06. The sequence continues at coordinate 3,658,893 of JAYKKM010000428.1, forward strand.
GGTTAGTGTCAAGGGTTGCGATGCCGAGTATGGCGAGTTCAAATCCCACAACGGACATCCTTTCTGTGAGTTTTCTTTTTTTAATTTATCATTCTTTCATTTTTTTGTCTTGATTTTTAACGGTTAGGCTTAGGGTTTGGTTAGGGTTCGGATTATGATTAGGGTTCGGATTATGATTAGGGTTTATTTTAGAATTATTGTTACGATTACCGACTGCCGGTCATAGGCGGTCTGTGGGTCCTGGGGGGGAGATAAGGCGGGCGAGGGTTATTTTACTCCTCGCAAGCGAAGGTGATAATCTCGCCGTGGCAGTGATCCATTTCTCACAAAAGGTACGTTTGTATTTATAGCTAATTCAATTAAGGTTGTCCTTTAAGGTCATAACTCAAAACCGGAAAACCTCAAACTCTAAGCGGGAAAAGCATGATGGCAGCTTGCGTGTGCAGGTTAGTTTGAATTATTGCGGGTCGCTGTATGTTGGTGGCATTTTGTATCACATGCACAACCCGCAATAATTCAAACTAACCTGCACACGCAAGCGCCCATCATGCTTTTCGCGCTTAGAGTTTCACGTTTTGTGGTTTTGAGTTTTGAATTTAAAGGACAACTTTAATTGAATTAGCTGTATTGCATTTGCCCATACTAGCCCAAGTATCCCGAGTCAACGCTTAGCTGGCGTCTTGTTAATCCCCTCGCCCGGCGCGAAGGCCTGAGGGCGAGGGTGCTAATATCGACCGGCGTTTAGTCCCTCACACGGGATTCCTAGGCATTTCCAGAGTCACTTTACGAAAGCGATCAACGGCCCAACCTCGTCCTCAGGGCCTTCGCGGTGCGAAAATTTAAACACGAAAAGTACATATGTTTTGTCGGGTTATATGGTCGGAATGAAGATTTGTGTTCAAAAAGTTCATAAAATGCAGTGTTCAAAAGATACAGTATCATCGGCGGGAGATGACAAGTTCGTAAATGGCGTCAAAAGGTAAACCCGTTTTCCCTTTTTTGATGCTGTTAGTAATCAGTTTACAAAGATATTTTGCAAATATGTCCGAGTATTCAGGCTTTCATTTGATGTATAGCATAAGTTGCTAGAGTTAGTAGTTCAAAAGATATCGTCGTCGGAATATGTAATATATTTATCAGAGTTTGTGAATCCAATCCGAGCTTTTTAAAGCTGTTTCCTGTTGGCAATGAGTCCCAAGGGCTTCATTTAAGATATGTAGAACTGGTGTAAATACGAAGCGACGAGGGTAATTTGTGAAACTTTTAAAACACCAGTGAAATTAAACCTTAATTTTACGAGGAACTACCAGTTGGCTGTTAATCATATATAGAGGCAAAATTTATTCATAAATATTAGTTAGCTATATCCACATCAACAACATGAGAAAGCCAGCCAAATGTAAAAACCAAGCGTGAAAAACAACTATACAATCCACTGAAAGTAAACGGTACATTTAATACAACCAACTTTGTTGAGTTAAACATTGACTAAGAGAACAGGGGAGCTAATGGATTTACAAGTAAAACACAAATCAGGTACAAGTAATTTTGCCCAGAATTTAAGAAAAATGTTCTCCTCATTAGTCAATTATATTCGAGTAATTTTGCCCTCTATATGATAGCCTATTTACTGTACAGTGCTGGTAGTTTAGGATGCAAAAACATGCAGACTATAGCTGTGTTTACAACATGGGCCTGGACTACAATTTTGTAGTATAAACAAGCAATTACTGTATATACTGGTTAGTGGTAATATGTGCACTGCTGTAGTGAGTAAGGGAGAGCTCGGAGTAGACAGACAATACATGGATGAGCGTCAAGCCATATCCTCAGAAAAATGATTCTGAGTTACAATGATGTATATACTGCAGCGCTCTAAATAACTTTCCCAAAGTTCCCGATCATGGTGATCGCCAGTCATGATTTCCCGCCAGTCATGATTTCCCGCCGATCAAATGGAAATCTGGCCGATCGGGAACGTTTTCCTAAGTTCACTACACTATGACTATAAGTAAGACAAAGTACGAATTCAGATAAAACTCACAGGCATCTAACTACAAATTCTCATTATGCGACTACATTTAACATATAACACTTTTAAACAGGCACATTATCAGTACTTCATGCGAATTTATTTATAGTTCATGATATCAGTGAGAAACATATTCGTGCCGTTTCCTGTTTTAGCTTAGGCTAAACAAGTGCTTTTCGCGTGTTGCTGACTGTGTTTTGTCTTTTAACTGTACGCGTGCGCATCTTTTTGAATGGTCCAATATATTTCTTGCCGATCAAGATGATCGTCAACCCTGCTTTACCGCCGATCATAAACAATTTCTTGCCGATCGTTGATCGGTGATCGGCGCTTATTGCGAGCCCTGATACTGATTCTATTGATATATGTTCTATGCAGGTTGAATTTACTACAGCAGTTAACACATTAAAATTACTGATGTGTAGTAACTTCCGCATAGGCACTTATATCATTTGAACCAGTAGATCATTGTTACCTCTCTCCATCTGAGTCTCGATGGCTCAAATGGTTAGAGTCACCAGTAATCAGAAGGGGATAATTTGTATGAGGGGATATGAGCTTGACGATCGTCTACCTGTATGTATTGTATACACTGGTCTGTATTCCATAAACATTCTGTGTTTACTCCATCTATTATGAAACATGTTAGGCCTACAGTATAGCTGGCGTAGTGGGCCATAACTTATTGTGTCTGATAATAGGCTTGGACAACACTGCATGGTCCCAGATTTGCAATATATACAGTACAGCTTATACCGGTATAGGATTATGTTGACATTGGGATGTTGACACTGATCACTATGTTAGCAGAAATTGTTAGGGATTGAACAAGTACTGTGTCAGCTAGATCATTGTCAACAAGCAGGCTATAGGCATGTTGTCCTGAATATAAAGGTTTTATGCCATTGCTTTGTTGCACATACATATGGCTTTTGCATTAATAACCATCAAAATATGATATCTGCATTAGGCATTATTATTAATAATAATTAAAATACAATAATATTTATACAGGATAGCCCCTTCAATGCTAACACTGGTATCAATGGCAGTCTTATTTCCTAACAAATTAAAGTTATTGCAAATATAAACACATAATTCATATAGTTCAGTACAATGTTACAAAAACTAATTTTAACTCAAAAGTTGTAACGCTGAAGATGTCAATTAAGGCAATTGATAAGGTGCGAAAACATGTATGTATGAACAGATTCATTGAGATGAAATTAGTTCTTTAGATATGATACGAAAATGCCTTCAAAGAATTTCTTAACTAGCATTACACAATGTGACTTTCTTCTAATTACAAGAGGTAGCAATCCTAGGGTTTCTATGAACCAATCAGTTTCAAGTCCCGAATTAGGAAAGATCAGTTTCCCTGCTCTGTGTTGAGATCTCTCCAGAGAAATCAATATTAAGTTATCCACATCCCACGACCCATTATTTTGATGTCCTATGAAACAATTAAATTCAGACAATACAAAGCTGAGAGATATTGTCCACTGAAAATGTATTTAGTTTGGCAAATGAAGTGGCTATTATCTAATTCAAGTAATTTAGAACTAAAAGAAGTACTGTACTGTAAGTTTCAAACAGCAATTGGTCGAGGGGTTGTTGCGTATACGTATTTCTAGTTTTAGAGATCAAATGAAATGAAATATGAAGTGTAAACGCAGAAATAACTCACGCTAAACCATAGCAATGTCACGATAACTATAGTTGATAAGTTTTTTCAAATTGGTAGCGTGGCCGACTGTCTAAGGCGCTGTTTTAAGGCAACATACATTTCGATGGCGTCGGTTCGAATCCCACCAGTACTCATTTTATTTTATTGCATGATTACCGTAAATTTTCACTTTCTTAATCATCCTAGATGTGGAATGAAATGTATGACATATATGATGCGAATACGGATTTATATGTAATGTAAACGTAGAATATGAACTCATAGTATACCATATAGCATTGTCACATGAGCTATATTCTGCATTCTATTTAACGAATTGGTATAGTGGCTGCAGCCATTTCGATCCCAGTACTGCCATTACTCATTTTATTACTAGATGACGTGACATGAGTAGCCTATTTTTCTTAAAGGTCAACTATACCTTTTGAGGTTATTCTATTTTTCGTTAGAATCGGAAAAGTTCAATTCAAAACCGAAAAAATAATTCAAATTGGTTACTCGGTTCTGCTTTTATGATCTATTAAAAATCGAGTTTTCAGCCCTTTTACTAAACTTAGTTGAACAACGACCGCGTCGGAAGAAAGCCTGGTACTACCGGTAAGTGATGTCATAATGATGTCATACGGCGAGAAAATACTGTATATTTTGGTTTTATTTTAGTGAAGTTTGGAATACTGTTTACTCTTGGGTGAGTGATAAGTGACAAACCAAATATCAAGCACTGGAATATTATTTTGTTCAACAAATCTATTACCAGTATGATACTATGACGTCATACCGGTAATAGTGCCATTCTTCTCAAAACGCGGTCGTGCAACAAGAGATCCGAAGAAATACTCCTCTATAAATCCTGCGCTATATCATGAAATTCATTTTTTTCTTCACTTTTACAAAGTTAGATGATATATCTTTCGGAACAAAATAGAACCTCAAAAGGTATAGTTGACCTTTAATCAATTCTAGAATTCAATGTATAAAGAATTCACCGTGTACCAGTTACATGATGGGAATATGGATTTAAATGTTAGGTAAATTACGTAGATAAGAACTCACACTAAAGTAGCATAGCAATGTCACGATAACTATAGTTGATAAGCTTTTACAAATTGGTAGCACGGCCGAGTAGTCTAAGGCGCTGGTTTGAGGCAGCAGTCATTTCGATGGCGTGGGTTCGAATCCCATCGCTGCCACTCATTATCATTATAATTTATCGAGGAAATTAGTATATATATATATATATTGAATGAAATAATTTTGACAATGATAATTTGGATGGATATTTAATGCTTTGTAGAAAAGAGCTCATCTTACGTTATCCATTGACGTGAGAGTTATTTTTGTTACTTTGTTTGCATTGGTAGCGTGGCCGAGTGGTCTAAGGCGCTGGTTTAAGGCACCAGTCATTTCGATGGCGCGCATGGGTTCGAATCTCACCGCTGCCATTGCTCATTGATTTTATTGCAACATTACCGTAAATTATTTTTCTTAATTAATTCTAGAGATGGAATGAAATGGATTACATGATGCGAATACGGGTTTAAATTTTATATAAGCGTAAAAAGAACTCACCGTGTACCAATTACATGATGGGAATACGGATTTAAATTTTAGGTAAACGCAGAAAGAACTAACACTAAAGCATAGCAAAGTCACGAGAACTATAGTGGATAACGTATTACAAATTGGTAGCGTGGCCGAGTATATATATATATATATATATATTTGAGCGGAGCATGGTAGCACCAGCTCCTAATTATAAGGAAGTAAAAAGTCGTTTTGGGTGAACCGTTTGAATCGGACAATATTTGGATTTTGGGCGAAGGAGGCCATTGGCGAGTGGTGATCTGACGAACTACATAAATGGGTTTTTACGAAGGTTATACACGTTTGCGTGATATTATGGGCATGTGCATTATGTATTTGGACTCGCTAATTCCAAATCTGTTTTCAGAATTGAGATCGAGTAAATATTGGCCGAGATAACGTCCAAAATTATATCGACAGAGACTACAAATACAAATACGCGATCTGGGCACTGGGGACCATGGATGGGAAAAGAAACTTTAGGGGTGGGGTGGGAGAAGTGCGAGGGGATTATTGCGTATTCGTATTTCTACCACAATACTGTAAGTTGTTTGAAAGGAATGTTAATTAATTTTATGCCGGTTCAGGTTTTTTTTATACACACTGTACAGCGCAGGAACCTTACATATGGCCAGACGTTTAGAGAAGGATGTTTACAAGCAAGTTCGCTATAAGATACACCTGACATTTCTATATCGCAGCAAGGAAAAAAACATTCTTAATTCCACGATTTTTACGATTTAAAACACCTTTCAGCCACCCAAAAGCAACGGAAATTGCTCGAAGAACCGGTTGGCAATATTTACGTGTTTTAATTGGCGATTCCCACAACAAACTCAACGAACTGGACCTCAGAATAAAAGATCTGACCAACAAAATTAGCGAACATACAAATATACGTCGACGAACATGTGGACGAACATACAAATATACGTCGCTGTCCGACATGATTCAACAACGAGCTTGGCAACTTGAAAACGAATTTAAGGGCATCAACGGAAGTTTCATTAATTGGATAGGTCGAGCATAACACTGCAGTCGATAAAGAAAAGATGGGTAGTTAACGCTTCTGACAAAGAACTAACAGAAGATAAAGTTTCCCTACTTAGAAAAGGTTTAAACTTCGCCATAACGCCTCGAACGATTCCTGTGAAAGAAATTGTCGCTTCAGTTGAGCAGAGTATTGTTAATACAACACCATGAGATGAAAGAAGAGATTAGGAGTGACGTCTGTAACATACTGAAACCCACAACGAGTGCAGAATACAACACGAGAAGAACGAAAAGCCTTACAAGACCTTAACTCTTTCCCTACGGTCGCAGTTAAAATGGGTCACTGAAGACCCGCAAAGTCGTCAATCGAAAAACACGGCACACGGTAACGCAAGATTAAAAATTGAAATTCGACAAGCGCAAGGAACGTGAAATCCACGCACACGCCAAGTTTGATTTGATTTCATAAACAACTCTGCGATTGGTGGCATTTTGAGTTTTCAAGATGCTACGCGGGCGTGCAAGATGGCCTTTTCTGGAAAAATGTAAATTTTTCAACCTGATTTATGATAATTAATGCTAATTTATATTAACATAATGTGTTTTGTTCGGGAAATTTAAAAGAACAAGTAAAAGCCGGTTTATTGGGCTTCCAGAAAATGTATAGCTTTCGCAACAGTTATGGTTATTTCAAGAGATATCAATAGAACAACGTGGTCGTTCAATTTTTGATGTTTTTCAGCCGTAAGGAAAGAGTTAAGCACGGTGATGATATTCTCATTTTACCAGCAAATAAAGCAGATTCATTGCAAAGAAAACGTTTAGATCTTAAGAACTCTAATTTTATCACTGAAAACGAATATTGGAGATTAGGTCCAACCTATCCTACACCAGCGGCGTTCTATTGTCTTCCTAAGATTCATAAAGTCGAATTAACACCAAAAGATGATCACTTCATACTTAACGAGAACTGTACCAGTATACCCATGCGGCCAATAAATAGCTGTATTGGCTCACCCACCTTTTTATTTTCCAAATATCTTGCCAAGGTTTTAAAATCTCTTGAACGTAGGAGCATCAACACAGTTAAAAATTCGAAAGAGTTTACCGATTTAATTTGTATCCACACAATCAATCGAAGATGATGAAGTTATCGTTTCTTTTGATGTCATCTCTTTGTTTACATCATTCTATATTCCAGTTCAATAGCGGAGGGCGTTAATCATGCTATTTATAGAACCAAAACTCAGACAAACAAACCAAAATTGAATCTCAAGGATTCCTAAATAGTGTTCTATTGTTTAAAAATGTATTTAAAAATGTTCTATTGTTGGGAATGCAAAAATTGTCGCTTCAGTTGAGCAGAGTATTGTTAATACAACACCATGAGATGAAAGAAGAGATTAGGAGTGACGTCTGTAACATACTGAAACCCACAACGAGTGCAGAATACAACACGAGAAGAACGAAAAGCCTTACAAGACCTTAACTCTTTCCCTACGGTCGCAGTTAAAATGGGTCACTGAAGACCCGCAAAGTCGTCAATCGAAAAACACGGCACACGGTAACGCAAGATTAAAAATTGAAATTCGACAAGCGCAAGGAACGTGAAATCCACGCACACGCCAAGTTTGATTTGATTTCATAAACAACTCTGCGATTGGTGGCATTTTGAGTTTTCAAGATGCTACGCGGGCGTGCAAGATGGCCTTTTCTGGAAAAATGTAAATTTTTCAACCTGATTTATGATAATTAATGCTAATTTATATTAACATAATGTGTTTTGTTCGGGAAATTTAAAAGAACAAGTAAAAGCCGGTTTATTGGGCTTCCAGAAAATGTATAGCTTTCGCAACAGTTATGGTTATTTCAAGAGATATCAATAGAACAACGTGGTCGTTCAATTTTTGATGTTTTTCAGCCGTAAGGAAAGAGTTAATAAGCAATAATAGGTAAATTGAAAATAATCGAAGAAAAAGCGTGAAAGGAAAAGCAGTTTATTATCTGTTGAATTGAAAATAATCAAAGTAAATACAGTTTAACAAAGCAAAAAAATGGTCAGCGACAAAAAATGAACCCCCTTCTCTGCTCCCCCCTACCCCCCTCAATGAGAGGAATTATGTAAGGGTTACCCGAAGCAGAGTCTCTGCAGAGATCCCACCCGCACCGGTCCACCCGCACGGGAGCTCATACTTTTAAATATATACGCAAGCTATCTATACACTACAAAGACAATACGTTCTATGCATGTGGGTCAAAAAGGTCAAAATTCACCGTGTTTAGAAATGTAGGAAATAATTCACCAAATTTGTTAAAAATGTGATATGTGTGTTGTTTAGCCGACTTATAACGATGATGAAAAATTCAGGCGAAAATATAAAATTGATCGATGCGAAAAAACATCGACCATTGTATATTAACTCTTTCCCTACGGTCGCAGTTAAAATGGGTCACTGAAGACCCGCAAAGTCGTCAATCGAAAAACACGGCACACGGTAACGCAAGATTAAAAATTGAAATTCGACAAGCGCAAGGAACGTGAAATCCACGCACACGCCAAGTTTGATTTGATTTCATAAACAACTCTGCGATTGGTGGCATTTTGAGTTTTCAAGATGCTACGCGGGCGTGCAAGATGGCCTTTTCTGGAAAAATGTAAATTTTTCAACCTGATTTATGATAATTAATGCTAATTTATATTAACATAATGTGTTTTGTTCGGGAAATTTAAAAGAACAAGTAAAAGCCGGTTTATTGGGCTTCCAGAAAATGTATAGCTTTCGCAACAGTTATGGTTATTTCAAGAGATATCAATAGAACAACGTGGTCGTTCAATTTTTGATGTTTTTCAGCCGTAAGGAAAGAGTTAATAAGCAATAATAGGTAAATTGAAAATAATCGAAGAAAAAGCGTGAAAGGAAAAGCAGTTTATTATCTGTTGAATTGAAAATAATCAAAGTAAATACAGTTTAACAAAGCAAAAAAAATGGTCAGCGACAAAAAATGAACCCCCTTCTCTGCTCCCCCCTACCCCCCTCAATGAGAGGAATTATGTAAGGGTTACCCGAAGCAGAGTCTCTGCAGAGATCCCACCCGCACCGGTCCACCCGCACGGGAGCTCATACTTTTAAATATATACGCAAGCTATCTATACACTACAAAGACAATACGTTCTATGCATGTGGGTCAAAAAGGTCAAAATTCACCGTGTTTAGAAATGTAGGAAATAATTCACCAAATTTGTTAAAAATGTGATATGTGTGTTGTTTAGCCGACTTATAACGATGATGAAAAATTCAGGCGAAAATATAAAATTGATCGATGCGAAAAAAACATCGACCATTGTATATTAACTCTTTCCCTACGGTCGCAGTTAAAATGGGTCACTGAAGACCCGCAAAGTCGTCAATCGAAAAACACGGCACACGGTAACGCAAGATTAAAAATTGAAATTCGACAAGCGCAAGGAACGTGAAATCCACGCACACGCCAAGTTTGATTTGATTTCATAAACAACTCTGCGATTGGTGGCATTTTGAGTTTTCAAGATGCTACGCGGGCGTGCAAGATGGCCTTTTCTGGAAAAATGTAAATTTTTCAACCTGATTTATGATAATTAATGCTAATTTATATTAACATAATGTGTTTTGTTCGGGAAATTTAAAAGAACAAGTAAAAGCCGGTTTATTGGGCTTCCAGAAAATGTATAGCTTTCGCAACAGTTATGGTTATTTCAAGAGATATCAATAGAACAACGTGGTCGTTCAATTTTTGATGTTTTTCAGCCGTAAGGAAAGAGTTAATAAGCAATAATAGGTAAATTGAAAATAATCGAAGAAAAAGCGTGAAAGGAAAAGCAGTTTATTATCTGTTGAATTGAAAATAATCAAAGTAAATACAGTTTAACAAAGCAAAAAAATGGTCAGCGACAAAAAATGAACCCCTTCTCTGCTCCCCCCTACCCCCCTCAATGAGAGGAATTATGTAAGGGTTACCCGAAGCAGAGTCTCTGCAGAGATCCCACCCGCACCGGTCCACCCGCACGGGAGCTCATACTTTTAAATATATACGCAAGCTATCTATACACTACAAAGACAATACGTTCTATGCATGTGGGTCAAAAAGGTCAAAATTCACCGTGTTTAGAAATGTAGGAAATAATTCACCAAATTTGTTAAAAATGTGATATGTGTGTTGTTTAGCCGACTTATAACGATGATGAAAAATTCAGGCGAAAATATAAAATTGATCGATGCGAAAAAACATCGACCATTGTATATTAACTCTTTCCCTACGGTCGCAGTTAAAATGGGTCACTGAAGACCCGCAAAGTCGTCAATCGAAAAACACGGCACACGGTAACGCAAGATTAAAAATTGAAATTCGACAAGCGCAAGGAACGTGAAATCCACGCACACGCCAAGTTTGATTTGATTTCATAAACAACTCTGCGATTGGTGGCATTTTGAGTTTTCAAGATGCTACGCGGGCGTGCAAGATGGCCTTTTCTGGAAAAATGTAAATTTTTCAACCTGATTTATGATAATTAATGCTAATTTATATTAACATAATGTGTTTTGTTCGGGAAATTTAAAAGAACAAGTAAAAGCCGGTTTATTGGGCTTCCAGAAAATGTATAGCTTTCGCAACAGTTATGGTTATTTCAAGAGATATCAATAGAACAACGTGGTCGTTCAATTTTTGATGTTTTTCAGCCGTAAGGAAAGAGTTAATAAGCAATAATAGGTAAATTGAAAATAATCGAAGAAAAAGCGTGAAAGGAAAAGCAGTTTATTATCTGTTGAATTGAAAATAATCAAAGTAAATACAGTTTAACAAAGCAAAAAAATGGTCAGCGACAAAAAATGAACCCCCTTCTCTGCTCCCCCCTACCCCCCTCAATGAGAGGAATTATGTAAGGGTTACCCGAAGCAGAGTCTCTGCAGAGATCCCACCCGCACCGGTCCACCCGCACGGGAGCTCATACTTTTAAATATATACGCAAGCTATCTATACACTACAAAGACAATACGTTCTATGCATGTGGGTCAAAAAGGTCAAAATTCACCGTGTTTAGAAATGTAGGAAATAATTCACCAAATTTGTTAAAAATGTGATATGTGTGTTGTTTAGCCGACTTATAACGATGATGAAAAATTCAGGCGAAAATATAAAATTGATCGATGCGAAAAAACATCGACCATTGTATATTAACTCTTTCCCTACGGTCGCAGTTAAAATGGGTCACTGAAGACCCGCAAAGTCGTCAATCGAAAAACACGGCACACGGTAACGCAAGATTAAAAATTGAAATTCGACAAGCGCAAGGAACGTGAAATCCACGCACACGCCAAGTTTGATTTGATTTCATAAACAACTCTGCGATTGGTGGCATTTTGAGTTTTCAAGATGCTACGCGGGCGTGCAAGATGGCCTTTTCTGGAAAAATGTAAATTTTTCAACCTGATTTATGATAATTAATGCTAATTTATATTAACATAATGTGTTTTGTTCGGGAAATTTAAAAGAACAAGTAAAAGCCGGTTTATTGGGCTTCCAGAAAATGTATAGCTTTCGCAACAGTTATGGTTATTTCAAGAGATATCAATAGAACAACGTGGTCGTTCAATTTTTGATGTTTTTCAGCCGTAAGGAAAGAGTTAATAAGCAATAATAGGTAAATTGAAAATAATCGAAGAAAAAGCGTGAAAGGAAAAGCAGTTTATTATCTGTTGAATTGAAAATAATCAAAGTAAATACAGTTTAACAAAGCAAAAAAATGGTCAGCGACAAAAAATGAACCCCCTTCTCTGCTCCCCCCTACCCCCCTCAATGAGAGGAATTATGTAAGGGTTACCCGAAGCAGAGTCTCTGCAGAGATCCCACCCGCACCGGTCCACCCGCACGGGAGCTCATACTTTTAAATATATACGCAAGCTATCTATACACTACAAAGACAATACGTTCTATGCATGTGGGTCAAAAAGGTCAAAATTCACCGTGTTTAGAAATGTAGGAAATAATTCACCAAATTTGTTAAAAATGTGATATGTGTGTTGTTTAGCCGACTTATAACGATGATGAAAAATTCAGGCGAAAATATAAAATTGATCGATGCGAAAAAACATCGACCATTGTATATTAACTCTTTCCCTACGGTCGCAGTTAAAATGGGTCACTGAAGACCCGCAAAGTCGTCAATCGAAAAACACGGCACACGGTAACGCAAGATTAAAAATTGAAATTCGACAAGCGCAAGGAACGTGAAATCCACGCACACGCCAAGTTTGACTTGATTTCATAAACAACTCTGCGATTGGTGGCATTTTGAGTTTTCAAGATGCTACGCGGGCGTGCAAGATGGCCTTTTCTGGAAAAATGTAAATTTTTCAACCTGATTTATGATAATTAATGCTAATTTATATTAACATAATGTGTTTTGTTCGGGAAATTTAAAAGAACAAGTAAAAGCCGGTTTATTGGGCTTCCAGAAAATGTATAGCTTTCGCAACAGTTATGGTTATTTCAAGAGATATCAATAGAACAACGTGGTCGTTCAATTTTTGATGTTTTTCAGCCGTAAGGAAAGAGTTAATAAGCAATAATAGGTAAATTGAAAATAATCGAAGAAAAAGCGTGAAAGGAAAAGCAGTTTATTATCTGTTGAATTGAAAATAATCAAAGTAAATACAGTTTAACAAAGCAAAAAAATGGTCAGCGACAAAAATGAACCCCCTTCTCTGCTCCCCCCTACCCCCCTCAATGAGAGGAATTATGTAAGGGTTACCCGAAGCAGAGTCTCTGCAGAGATCCCACCCGCACCGGTCCACCCGCACGGGAGCTCATACTTTTAAATATATACGCAAGCTATCTATACACTACAAAGACAATACGTTCTATGCATGTGGGTCAAAAAGGTCAAAATTCACCGTGTTTAGAAATGTAGGAAATAATTCACCAAATTTGTTAAAAATGTGATGTGTGTTGTTTAGCCGACTTATAACGATGATGAAAAATTCAGGCGAAAATATAAAATTGATCGATGCGAAAAAACATCGACCATTGTATATTAACTCTTTCCCTACGGTCGCAGTTAAAATGGGTCACTGAAGACCCGCAAAGTCGTCAATCGAAAAACACGGCACACGGTAACGCAAGATTAAAAATTGAAATTCGACAAGCGCAAGGAACGTGAAATCCACGCACACGCCAAGTTTGATTTGATTTCATAAACAACTCTGCGATTGGTGGCATTTTGAGTTTTCAAGATGCTACGCGGGCGTGCAAGATGGCCTTTTCTGGAAAAATGTAAATTTTTCAACCTGATTTATGATAATTAATGCTAATTTATATTAACATAATGTGTTTTGTTCGGGAAATTTAAAAGAACAAGTAAAAGCCGGTTTATTGGGCTTCCAGAAAATGTATAGCTTTCGCAACAGTTATGGTTATTTCAAGAGATATCAATAGAACAACGTGGTCGTTCAATTTTTGATGTTTTTCAGCCGTAAGGAAAGAGTTAATAAGCAATAATAGGTAAATTGAAAATAATCGAAGAAAAAGCGTGAAAGGAAAAGCAGTTTATTATCTGTTGAATTGAAAATAATCAAAGTAAATACAGTTTAACAAAGCAAAAAAATGGTCAGCGACAAAAAATGAACCCCCTTCTCTGCTCCCCCCTACCCCCCTCAATGAGAGGAATTATGTAAGGGTTACCCGAAGCAGAGTCTCTGCAGAGATCCCACCCGCACCGGTCCACCCGCACGGGAGCTCATACTTTTAAATATATACGCAAGCTATCTATACACTACAAAGACAATACGTTCTATGCATGTGGGTCAAAAAGGTCAAAATTCACCGTGTTTAGAAATGTAGGAAATAATTCACCAAATTTGTTAAAAATGTGATATGTGTGTTGTTTAGCCGACTTATAACGATGATGAAAAATTCAGGCGAAAATATAAAATTGATCGATGCGAAAAAACATCGACCATTGTATATTAACTCTTTCCCTACGGTCGCAGTTAAAATGGGTCACTGAAGACCCGCAAAGTCGTCAATCGAAAAACACGGCACACGGTAACGCAAGATTAAAAATTGAAATTCGACAAGCGCAAGGAACGTGAAATCCACGCACACGCCAAGTTTGATTTGATTTCATAAACAACTCTGCGATTGGTGGCATTTTGAGTTTTCAAGATGCTACGCGGGCGTGCAAGATGGCCTTTTCTGGAAAAATGTAAATTTTTCAACCTGATTTATGATAATTAATGCTAATTTATATTAACATAATGTGTTTTGTTCGGGAAATTTAAAAGAACAAGTAAAAGCCGGTTTATTGGGCTTCCAGAAAATGTATAGCTTTCGCAACAGTTATGGTTATTTCAAGAGATATCAATAGAACAACGTGGTCGTTCAATTTTTGATGTTTTTCAGCCGTAAGGAAAGAGTTAATAAGCAATAATAGGTAAATTGAAAATAATCGAAGAAAAAGCGTGAAAGGAAAAGCAGTTTATTATCTGTTGAATTGAAAATAATCAAAGTAAATACAGTTTAACAAAGCAAAAAAATGGTCAGCGACAAAAAATGAACCCCCTTCTCTGCTCCCCCCTACCCCCCTCAATGAGAGGAATTATGTAAGGGTTACCCGAAGCAGAGTCTCTGCAGAGATCCCACCCGCACCGGTCCACCCGCACGGGAGCTCATACTTTTAAATATATACGCAAGCTATCTATACACTACAAAGACAATACGTTCTATGCATGTGGGTCAAAAAGGTCAAAATTCACCGTGTTTAGAAATGTAGGAAATAATTCACCAAATTTGTTAAAAATGTGATATGTGTGTTGTTTAGCCGACTTATAACGATGATGAAAAATTCAGGCGAAAATATAAAATTGATCGATGCGAAAAAACATCGACCATTGTATATTAACTCTTTCCCTACGGTCGCAGTTAAAATGGGTCACTGAAGACCCGCAAAGTCGTCAATCGAAAAACACGGCACACGGTAACGCAAGATTAAAAATTGAAATTCGACAAGCGCAAGGAACGTGAAATCCACGCACACGCCAAGTTTGATTTGATTTCATAAACAACTCTGCGATTGGTGGCATTTTGAGTTTTCAAGATGCTACGCGGGCGTGCAAGATGGCCTTTTCTGGAAAAATGTAAATTTTTCAACCTGATTTATGATAATTAATGCTAATTTATATTAACATAATGTGTTTTGTTCGGGAAATTTAAAAGAACAAGTAAAAGCCGGTTTATTGGGCTTCCAGAAAATGTATAGCTTTCGCAACAGTTATGGTTATTTCAAGAGATATCAATAGAACAACGTGGTCGTTCAATTTTTGATGTTTTTCAGCCGTAAGGAAAGAGTTAAGCACGGTGATGATATTCTCATTTTACCAGCAAATAAAGCAGATTCATTGCAAAGAAAACGTTTAGATCTTAAGAACTCTAATTTTATCACTGAAAACGAATATTGGAGATTAGGTCCAACCTATCCTACACCAGCGGCGTTCTATTGTCTTCCTAAGATTCATAAAGTCGAATTAACACCAAAAGATGATCACTTCATACTTAACGAGAACTGTACCAGTATACCCATGCGGCCAATAAATAGCTGTATTGGCTCACCCACCTTTTTATTTTCCAAATATCTTGCCAAGGTTTTAAAATCTCTTGAACGTAGGAGCATCAACACAGTTAAAAATTCGAAAGAGTTTACCGATTTAATTTGTATCCACACAATCAATCGAAGATGATGAAGTTATCGTTTCTTTTGATGTCATCTCTTTGTTTACATCATTCTATATTCCAGTTCAATAGCGGAGGGCGTTAATCATGCTATTTATAGAACCAAAACTCAGACAAACAAACCAAAATTGAATCTCAAGGATTCCTAAATAGTGTTCTATTGTTTAAAAATGTATTTAAAAATGTTCTATTGTTGGGAATGCAAGAATAAACAAGAATAAATTATAGACTCAGACAAACGTATATACTGACGTCATTACCGCGCTTCGCTATTAGCCATAGAAGTTGTGGAAGCAGCATACATGCCTCGAAAAGCATCATGTAATTGACCTATTGAAATTCGTACTCGAGAACAGTTTCTTTATTTACCGTGGAGTCTATTTTAATGGCGTTTAAATGATTGTGAAAATTACAACGTCCGCTCGCTTTAGACATGTGTTGGAATCGTCCACGCGGGTATATCGTTTCCACCATCGTGGTTGGGAGGAAAATGTTGAGACTTGAGAGTGCCCTGGTTTCGATATGTATCATGACAAGTTCTGAAATTACTGCGCTCACCGCGGGGTGATCCCATTGCACACCCGAATATCTGATGGTCCCGACATACCAAATCAACAAAGCAAAGCGTTTTTAGATTGCAAGATTTTAGCCGAACCAAGTAAAAGTACATCGGAAAGCAACGCACACTAACAAGTATATTTGGATTTCGACTCGCATAACCCGATACAACATAAGGAAGCCGTATAGTTAAGACGCTTATGCATAGAGCAAAAGAGATCCCTACCAGTGAAAAGCTTCGGCAGGAAGAAGTAGAAAAGGTGACCCAAGATCTTGAAGCTGATGGATACTCTCGCGGATTTCTCCAAAATCTTATAAGTGCCAGTTTCCAAGGTCCGCAATCCCACGATAACCTCGGTGGTTTTGCCATTTTACCTTATGTGAAAGGTATTTCGAAATAAATTAAGCGGTCATTAAAACGGCCGATATAAGAACTTTTTTTAAACCATTACAAACGCTTTCCAAAATTTTTAAAAAACCGAAGGACCGTATCGAAGATTTTAAAGTACCAGGCATCGTATACACGTCGGAGAAAGTAAACGCTCGTGGGATTCTCGAGGAAAAGAACATAATCCCGGCAGACGAACCTATAATGAGTCTGCTATTAAGCATCACGCTGAGACGACAGGACATGATATCCACCCTATTAAGTACGCAACAATTCTCGAACGAGGAATACGATTATTTTTAGAGTCTTGGCACTCAACTTTGGACAAAGACGCAATTAACGATATATATATATATATATATATATATATATATATATATATATATATATATATATATATATATATATATATATATATATATATATATATATTTATAATATAGCCATCCACTGTATATCAGCTGTTCTGCAATCTGATTGGTTCTTATACTAGCAAGCTATCAGCTCATATTGTAATGAAAACTAGTAATGAAAAAACAAAATGGCGGCGTGATTTTCTCAACCTACTGCAGATGAAACTGGTAGTTTCTTTAACGCACAAGAGCGAAAAACCTGAACTGAGAGGAGTAAGACTAATATTCAACAGAAAATACATTAACCAAGTGCAAAATTTACGAAGTTATGACGCAAAATCCACTTTAAAAATCTTCTTAAGGCCTTGAAAAACCCGACTGAATTGTGAATTGTTTTTTCAGACAAAATAAAAAGGATAAAAGTTAGCTAGCAACACATATTTATTACAAATATTATGATTATTCAGTAAAGACAATTTTTGAAGTAATAAAGCATTATGAATGAAAACTTTGTTATTTTTAGGTGATACACATCGAACTAACAACAAAGCGAGATTTTCGCTGTTTTTTTAGCTTTCACGTCCTCTTAAAAGCCCAAATATTCACAACCGTGATACAATAACTAAAAATTGACCCACCTTTTGGCTTTTCAAAGGATCTTTTTTCTTTATTGAACCATCTCAACTAATTTTTGGCTCTCAGTCAAAATAATGAAGCTGTTTTCAACTCAGCGAGAAACCTTTCATACGTGATAACATTACGTATGGCGGAAGTAGATGTGGCGGAAGTTCGTTGCTTTCAATTAAATCAAATTTATTCACTGCGACATAACAACAGTTGCCGATTATTGTCTTAAAATGCTATATTATAAAAGAATTATACCATTTGCTCTCGTCGTGTATGAACTAATAGCCAACTCGGTGCTTCACGCCTCGTTGGCTATGAGCTCATATACGACTCGAGCTCATGGTATAATTGTTAAATATATATATATATATATACATTATATACACTATATACACTATATACACTATATACTCCTCCACATTCATTCAATCTCTGGCTATATACACTTTTGGCTTTAGATGTATAATATTGACAATGTTTTCAAACTGAAAACAGCTATTTTTACGTATAAGATTATCAATGAAAAAGTACCGTCTGTATACTCCAATTCTATATCAATAGCTTCTTCCTGTCATAATTATAATACTAGATTTGCAGCCAACTAAAACTTTAGTCGACCGATGGCTCGCACAAACTATGGAAAGCGCACATTTAAATTTATTTCTTCTAAAATATGGGAAATAATTCGGACTATAATACTAAATGCTCTAAATCAGCATATGAATTTAAGAAACAATATACTAACTTTCTCTTGTTTACGCAAATGTAATTCGCTTTGATTTGGTTTAGCTTTTGCCCACTATTCACGTCCGCGATAGATAACGTATTGTAGGCAGTGGTCAACTCGAAAGCTTTAATGCTATACTTTGACCACTGCGCACAGCCAAACTATTATTTACAACATTATATATTATTTATTTATTTTGTATATAGCCTATAACTAATTAACGTGCAAATAAAAGATTGATTGATTGATTGATTGATTGATTGATTGATTTATTGATTGATTGATTGATTGAGATTATCATCTTAGCTCGCCCCAGTGCCTTCGGCGTCCGGCGGTAAATCGTCCTCGCGTCAGCTTCAGTGAAATAGACCGGTGCTGAATAATTTGCATGTCGTTGAGGCAAATATCTGGTATGATTTGTGGAGACAAACCACGTGACTATTTATCACAACTTAGTAATAACTGTTGCAGATATTGTTAAATACGCCTGGCCGGAGTCAGTGTTCAATCATTTTATACAACGTCAAGGAACAAGGTAAAATAATATATCAGTTTTACCCTGTAGATTAGGTCCGGATAATTAGAAAGCTAATTTGGTCTCGTTAACTACTAATGCCCGCTTGCCGGTCCTTGTCTTGTTAATATGAACAGTTTGTTTTTATCAAAAGCATATGGCTCTAGTTTTACAATATCAATAGATGCCAAAGGTTAAGGTAAAGCAAATTTCGAATGAGTTATCATAAGTATCGATACTTGTATCGGTTCACTACCCGGCCTTATATTCCGTATTACCGTTTCACACTGCTGTAGGTTAATAGCTTGGCTTAGCTTAGCTTATATTAGGGACTTTAAGATCTACGACGGCAACCTAGGATGGCGACGGCAGTGAAAGCAATACAAATTTTAGCATTTGAATGAAATCATGGTCGATTGACTAGCGTATTTGACACTCCAAGCTTGTTTTATGATCTCCAAAACGCTTCAATATTTCTAAAACGATTGTAGTGTCTGTGTTTAAGTCAGTCTTAAGAAACAGCTCTCATCTCTCCACGAGTTACCGTCGTCCTAAAGACGTGAAAATGTTCTCAGTGGCGTTGCAAACAGAACGAGGACGGCGTTGAGATTACTCTTGGGAATAAAAATTATTCTTTTTTTTCTTTTGCATAAAGATTCTTTTGTTTGAACGACGTAGCCGTCCTAGGTTGCCGTCGTAGATCTTAAAGTCCCTAGTACCTTACCTCGGCCGAAACAATGTTTCATGCACGTTCTGTTTCAAAACAAGAACTAGCTTGTGCACTGTTGGCAATATGTTGTCGAAAATTGTCGAAACTCAGTTCGCCTGCTGAATGACATGATCTTCAGAAATATAGTCTATATATAAACTGCCACTCAGACAGTTAATAATTGTCTTAACACAAAGAAAGAAGGCTCCCGCCGCTGCATGCAATGAACGCATCGAAGTTAGAAAACGTGGCAAGTTTACACACTATAGATGGGAATAATCGGCTAGATATGGGTAATTTCCTTCAGTATTGACTAAAGGTCGATTTATATATGTGAGCTAGATCCAAGAAATTCAAATGATTCAGGGTATAAATGCTTATTATCACTTATAGCAATAAACCTATTTTGTGGATGTCAACTTCACTTGAAGTAAATGAACTGCAAATACAGCCTATACTACGACATCACTAGTAACTAGAGAAATGCTCGGCCAAATTCGTGCTTTTAAGTATATATATTTGCAATTAGTCTGCTTCATATAATATACGCAAGTATTTACATAAATGGTGAATATCTTAAATAAATAAGCAATAAAGAATATAGGCGAATTGTTAAGTATAGGTAAATACCTTACGAGAACGTGCATACGCTTCGTAAAAACCTGTTTATGTACATAGAAATTATAAATCGGCAATCAGGCGGTCGCTTTATCGTATATTATTTTGAACTAGCCTCCCTTTCAACAATGTTTTGGCTGCGATCTTGCTTTTGGCCGAGCACGAAGGGAGCTGATCGCAGCCAAAACATTGTTGAAAGCCGCCGTTTGGGAAGACACAGAGTTTTCTGCGGAGGAGGCTAATTTTGAACGTTATCTTAGTCAATATTTAATCGTTTTCAACAGCGGAGAGCACATATGACGTATGTTGTTGATGTTTGTCCGCATTTACTGTTAAATCTAAGTCCAAAACAATAGGAAATGAGTCAAAGTTTGGGAATTCTTCAGACTCAATTTTAGTTTGTTTGTCCGCATTTTGGGTTTAAAAACTATAGAATCTGTGCACAACGCTATTCTGAAATTAGATTTGGAATTATGCAGTCCGTTCACTGGCCAAGGTCCAAATATTGTACGATTCAAACGGATCACCCAAAACGACTTTTTACTTCCTTATATTATAGAGTTCTATATTTATTATTTATAGCCCCGATTATTTATAGAGTGATAATATCTCGACAAATTCCCAGAGCGGAGGGTCTATAAATTATATATTATACCGAAAGAATCTTGAATACTGTCTTGAAACGTCTTGTCAAACGTCTTGTTGTTCCGCCATTATTGACAGGCTCGTCTTGGTTTACACGAGTGGTATTTGGATTTGCGCGTGGTATACTCGAGTTCAAATTCCCCTCCACAGAGGGGACCCTAACCCTCCAGAGGGGAATTCACTATTATTCCACGCCACATTGGGCAATTCGAGTTTAAATTGACTGGTCACGTGGTACAAATCTAGCTATCCGAGTAGAATTTTCCTACTTGCCGGGTATGGTGTGTCCACTCGGAGTCAAAGATTTATCATTATCAATATATATATATATATATATAGGTAATATTTGCGGCATTTCACTCGATCAAACTACATGTTGAAAGGATTTATGGTGAAGGAAAATTTCGAGTGTTGGAATACATACATTTTAAGACCAAACCGGGACCAGTTGCGAAAATGCAACTTCAAGGCCTTCCGGCTGGAATTAAACCCGCGACCCTGCGATGCTATATATATATATATATATATATATATATATATATATATATATATATATATATATATATATATATATATATATATATATATATATATATATATATATATATATATATATATATATATATATATATATATATATATATATATATATATATATATATATATATATATATATATATATATATATATATATATATATATATATATATATATATATATTATAAGTTTCGTCAAAGTCTCCGTCACGAAATGGTAATTAGTTATTTGCTTCCTTTTTTACCGTCGATCAGTAATCATGCTCTACGTCTGTTTGACCTTATTTTATCTAAGACCCGTTTTTCTAGTCATATTACTTTTATTAGTCGTTGTTTATATCGGGGGGTCATTCCCTACGTTTCAGACCTCTTTTGATTTATTGTCTTTTAATCTTCCCGCTATCGATCGTCGTTATTCCCATCACATATCAGCGGCTTGTTCGAGTCATTCCCGTCGTTTGATGCGTATCACTATTAAATCTATGTCCCTATTTTGTTTACCGTTAACGTTCAGCAAATTCGCATGTTAAATTCTAGACTCTATGTTTTTCTTAAAGACGTTAAGGTGTCCAAATTGGCCAAATTACTGGGTCCTTCCCCGAATCCCTCCCAGAGCACTAGTTCCTCTAACGAAGTCAATCGTCTAGTTTTCACCATTCCCTCTGATTTGCCATTATCTGACCCCGAGAGATCTGTTCTTGCGAAAGGTCTCAAGTTTGTTCCCAACTCCGGGCCCATCGATCTATTTTCAGTTAAAGAGGATACCGAATCTTTCTTCCGCCGCATGAGCTATACATTTATGTTCTGCAGACTTTCTGTTGTCTGGGAGGGTGGCTTACAGCCGCCTTTTACCAGCATCTCTTTTGGGTGGCATGCTTATGAAAGCCGCCTGTTGAAGAGGAGATACATACATTTATAGCAATCTGCAATGGATATACTTTTTATGAATTTCGTTCTAATTGAACAAGCCAAATATGAAATTATAGTTATTGATGGTAATGCATTTTAAAACAATTTTTAAAATATGATGTGCATGTCTAATTAACAGATAAAAGGCTGCTATAAATTTCATTGCAAGGGGAAAATTAAAAAATAGGCTAGCATAAAAAAAACATTGTAGCAAGTGGCTTTACTCCTGCACTGGCAGTGCTGTTCAACAGTTTTTGGGAGGGTGGCTTATGCCGCCTTTTACCTTCAGCTCATCCAAGTGACACTTAATATTAAGGAGTCGCCTGTTGGTGAGTGTTGCAAAGCCAGGAGTCAACCACCTATACATTTATGTTCTGCAGACTTTCTGTTGTCTGGGAGGGTGGCTTACAGCCGCCTTTTACCAGCATCTCTTTTGGGTGGCATGCTTATGAAAGCCGCCTGTTGAAGAGGAGATACATAAATTTATAGCAATCTGCAATGGATATACTTTTTATGAATTTCGTTCTAATTGAACAAGCCAAATATGAAATTATAGTTATTGATGGGAATGCATTTTAAAACAATTTTTAAAATATGATGTGCATGTCTAATTAACAGATAAAAGGCTGCTATCAATTTCATTGCAAGGGGAAAATTAAGAAATAGGCTAGCATAAAAAAAAACATTGTAGCAAGTGGCTTTACTCCTGCACTGGCAGTGCTGTTCAACAGTTTTTGGGAGGGTGGCTTATGCCGCCTTTTACCATCAGCTCATAATATTAAGGAGTCGCCTATTGATGAGTGTTGCAAAGCCAGGAGTCAACTGCACCTATACATTTATGTTGAGGGTTGCTTACAGCCGTCAAGTTTTTAAGTTATAATTGTATTGCACTCGTTCTCAATTCATCAACTTTTGCCATGTTCTTCATATTAATGTTCTTTTGGTTCAGAGAGGTGTATTGTGCTCTCTTCGCATTGTGTCACAACTGCTTGTATAACTGATGAAACTTCATGACAGAACAATAGGCATTCCAAACTCAATTGGAAATCACAGTAGCAGTGATTTGGGATCCCATGCTAAAGTGTCACCAGAATAGATTATTACTCAAAAGTTGTGGCACTAAGAAGCTCATAATTATGACTTACTGCATTGTATAAAAATACAGGTGTTTCGAGTAAAAGCTCTTGTTTAGAGTAATTAAACTGTCATTTGCTTTAATAAAGGGCTTTTGCTCAAAGAATCAGTACTTTGTTTACCAAATATTGATGGTTTACCTTTGGCCATTTAATCGTACATGTTGCATGTACTTTATTTTTCTGATGCACGCAGGCTAGTTGTTTAAATTTACAAGTTACTTATAAGTTTATTATACTTCTTGTCACTGCAGGAAAGTGGAAGTGAGGATGAGGATGATGATCTAACATGCTTGGATAGTCTCTCCCCGAAGATCCTTTTGAAAGGGAATATAAAGTCTCCCAAAGAAATCTTGATTGTGGCAGATCAACAGGTGCTGTTCCACGTCAGAAGTTGTATTGTCGATGGATGTCTGGGACTTTTGTCCACCTATTATGTATTTATGTATGAATACCCATGCTCCTTAAACAACTTTTTCATTTATTTGGAGAAGTGTATTTTAAATATTAAGGATTGGAAGAAACTACCAGCTTCCATCGTAACATTTGTGAATGAATTAAACTAAGCTTATATTAAAATGTTTTCCCGCCCATGCTCCATCGAGAAATGAGCATGCGTGACAGAGCAATCATAAACGTTGTTTTCTTAAATACAGTATATGTTGTAATATTAACTCTGTAGTGATTTTTCTGAGTAATTATTCTTAATGTTCCATTAATTAACTCATACAATATATCCTCATTATCTGTTTGGCTTTAATGATATTTCCAATTTTCCTAAATTGTTGTTAATTTCTTTTTAAGAATATATATTTTGTTAAAAGTGAAATGCTGTTGATCATTTATTTATATATAGGATTCTATAGACGACTTTGTTTGAGCAGATTTTACTCAAATTTTGAGTAATTATTACTCAGGATTGGAGTAAATGTTTTTTACTCAGGATTTTCAATCACTCATGTATGCATTTCATTTTACTCACATTTTGAGTAATGTTTACTCAGATTTTGAGTAAGTATTGATTTTACTCAAGATTTTGAGTCACTGTGGGTGCATTTTGTTTTACTCAAATATTGAGTAATATTTGCTCAGATGTTGAGTAATGTATATAATTTACTCAATAATTTGAGTCACTGTGGGTGCATTATTTTACTCACATTTTTGAGTAAATTTACTCAAGTTTTTTTTGCAGTGCATGCGCCTCAAAGCCTTTTTTCATGATCAAGCCCACTTTCGATAACAATAAGGATATTTTTGAAGAATTCAACCCCAAGAAATCGTCTTGGTCTCCACCCGAAGGCGATTTTTCTTCCCTTGATCTTTTCGTAAGACAATGCCGCCATGACATTGATAAATTGCACCCTCCGCGCAGAAAACAAGCTCATAACCTTAACAAAGAAGAGCTTCTAGCTTTAAAGTCATTGCGATGTCGAGATGACGTTCTCATAAAACCTGGCGCTGTTGTTGTCTGGAGAGCGGACTTGTATCGACAAGAGGCTCTTCGCCAACTCAGTGACACCATCTTTTATACTAAGTTGAATTCCGATCCCACTCAATCTCACCAAAAATCCGTCAAAACTACCATCAAGAATTTCATCCAAGCCGGCGAATTGCCTCCAGAACGCCTGTCATATATTTCCTACCTAAAATTCATAAAACTAACAATCCTGGCAGGCCGATTGTTTCCTCTTGTAGTTGCCCCACCGAGCTCATTTCCAGTTTTCTAGACAACGTTATGTATCCTTTGGTTAAGAAGTTGCCTTCTTATATCAAAGATACTAAACATGCCTTGCAAATTTTCGACCAGTTACGTTTCAGTAGTTCCGATAAATTTATTTTCACCAGGGACGTCAAGTCCTTATACACCGTCATTCCCTATTGTGATGGCCTTGAAGCTCTGAAGTTTTTCTTTGATCAGCGCACTAATTTAGAACCCCCCCACAACCACGTTACTCCGCTTAGCAGAACTAGTGCTTAGCTTTAACAATTTTTCGTTTGATGGTGAACATTATCAACAAATAAGTGGTGTTGCGATGGGCATCAAAATGGGTCCAAGCTATGCTAACTTATTTGTTGGTTATGTTGAAAAACAGATCTTTGAACAATACACGGGTCCCTTGCCTGATTTCTTCGGCAGATTTATCGATGACTGTTTAGGAACAGCGTCATGCTCACGTGTCCTTTTAGAGCAGTTCATCAACTTTGTTGATGATTTCCATCCTGCTCTGAAGTTCACGTGGGAAATCAGCGAGACATGTGTGTCGTTCCTTGATATTTTAATTTCGATTGATGGTGATTCGCTGAGAACGTCGGTCTCGTACAAGCTTACTGATTCCCATATAGTTATCTTCTATTTTCATCCTCTCATCCCAACCACACTAAGCAATCCATCCCTTATTCTCAATTATTGCGTCTTCGCCGCTTATGTAGCGACGACCAAGATTTTCAAGCCAAAGCATTGGAAATGAGATCCTTTTTGTTCAACGTGGTTACCCTACCAATCCTCCTAGACCTCGCCGTTCAGAAAGCTTTTCTCGTCCCCCGTTTAGATGCCCTTGAACCACCTTTGGAACAAGTTTCAAACAACAAAATTTCTTTAGTTCTAACATTTCATCCTTTCAATTTTAAAGTTAAATATATTATTAATCGGAATTTTCACATTTTTACAAAATGATCCTGAGACGTCGTTCTTGTAGAAGAAGTTGTGTATCGCTTCGCTACTTTGGGAAGTGCGCTTGAGAGACCTTTCTCCACATTATGGTTATGTCTGCCTGTTGGTGTTAAGTGAAAGCGGCGAATTTAATATGTATATGGCAAAATCACTGACTGTTCTGACCGTGTCGCATTAGCTCAAAGGTCAGAGCGCCGAAACGTTGATTCGGAGACCAAGGTTCGATTCCCGGTTGGGGCAGTCACTTTTTCCATATATGTATTTGACAATATAAAATCCTCTAATATCAATTAATATATATATATATATATATATATACTGTATATATTTGTGCGATCAGTTGATAACATGATCGTTTAAAAACTTTATAAAAAATGCTAAAAACTAAATTTTCGGTCGCTAACTGCGACCTTCTTCAGAGTTCTGTTGTTCAGGCAAGTTTGGATATCCTACATGTGACTTTCGCGTGTCCCAAAGGATCTAAGCAGCGTCAAGTACACACGCGGTAATTCAATGCGTTCATTAACTGAATTGTTTTCTCGTGTGGAATGAAATGCTTCAAGGAACATTCGCTTATGGTAATTGCTAACGCCTCTTTCCAAAATTTCAACATCTGTTGACATTACATCATGTCCTGTACTCTCTGCATGATCCTTAATTGCAGACTCATTTCTTTTTCTGACTCCCGGTTTATGTTCTGCCCATCTCAAATTCCATGACCTTTATCATTCCCCAATGTATGTAAATGGCCACGATTTACATTTGAATTTGTAAACAATGCCCTTCACTTGACTTGCTTGGTCTTTCTTTAGTCTTTTTAAAAACTTGTGCCAAAGTTTGATAAAATATATATCAAAGTTTGATATTAAAAGCTGTTCGCACCTCAGATTTGACCAAAATACGTTTTATTTTTTCCGATACATCTTCCACGTAGGGTAAGCTTACAAAGCCCTTTGGTTCAACTTCCTCTTGTTCTCGAGCTTCGTTTCTAGTTTGCGCACTTTATCAACAAAACACTTATCATACCCGTTTAACTTCAAATCTTGTAGGACTTTCCTCCTTTCTTCTTGTTGCAGACTTTGCGTAGAAAGGATTGTTTCAGCTCGATTCAGTTAATGAACACATTGAATTACCGCGTGTGTACTTGCCGCTGCTTAGGTGGATATCCGAACTTGCCTGAACAACAGAACTCTGAAGAAGGTCGCAGTTAGCGTCCGAAAATTTAGTTTTTAACATTTTTAATAAAGTTTTTAAACGTTGATCAGATACAACCTATATATTATAGTATCATATATATTATATATATATATATATATATATATATATATATATATATATATATATATATATATATATATATATATATATATATATATATATATATATATATATATATATATATATATATATATATATATATATATATATATATAGCAAAGTGAAAAGGTGGTAAACTGCCAAGAATTTAGTGACGAGATACTGACGTTTCGAGCGGAGCCCTTCATCAGAGTAAGACGAGATGAAATGAAATAAATAGGGCTTATATATATGCCAAAAGGGTGTCACAAGTAGAAAGTAGCCAATCAAATGCACGGGAGATAAACAAACTAATAATTAATGAGATGGGAAACGTTAGATCATTTTCTATTTTTAACAGTCGATCAGCAAGCAGACTGAGGGGGCGGGAGAAATGACAGGTCCAATATTCAAGGGGATTAGGCGATAATATTAGCATAAGAAACAAAAACTTGAAAAGGAATGAAAGTGCATACGCGAATAATAAAAAATTAATAATAATAAAGGTTCCAAGCAAACTAAAATAACCAAAAACTTGTGGGAAATTAAATAAAAGAAAAACGTTCGTTAAGACCAAGAGGATGTGTGGTGCCAAGTTTAAAAATGAGACGCTTCTCTTGACGCTTGCGGTTATCGTTGCCACCGGAGATGGGAAGGATGGCACAGACTTTCATGTCTGAAACCAAATGGTTGGAGCTGTTGAAATGGCGGGCTACAGGTTTGTCACCATCATTGATCCTCACGGAACGAAGATGTTCAGCAAACCTGTCTGAAAGACGTCGCCCAGTTTCACCGATGTAGATTTTAGGGCATTTATCGCATGAAATGCAATAAATTATGTTGGTGGACGTGCATGAAAAAGCATGACGGATTGTGTGGTCGAATTTGGGGGCAGTAATAACTGTAGTGGGATTGAGAAAAGCGCATGTGTTACAGCGGGAACGGCCGCAAGAAAATGTTCCCGCTGGTGCCGAGGTATTTTGTTTAAGGGCACTATGTACTAAGGAGTCACGAATGTTTTTATTACGGCGAAAAGATACCAAAGGGTTGTCGGTGAAAATACTATGTACTAAGGACACTATGTACTAAGGAGTCACGAATGTTTTTATTACGGCGAAAAGATACCAAAGGGTTGTCGGTGAAAAGATACCAAAGGGTTGTCGGTGAATTTTTCTTTTATTTAATTTCCCACAAGTTTTTGGTTATTTTAGTTTGCTTGGAACCTTTATTATTATTAATTTTTTATTATTCGCGTATGCACTTTCATTCCTTTTCAAGTTTTTGTTTCTTATGCTAATATTATCGCCTAATCCCCTTGAATATTGGACCTGTCATTTCTCCCGCCCCCTCAGTCTGCTTGCTGATCGACTGTTAAAAATAGAAAATGATCTAACGTTTCCCATCTCATTAATTATTAGTTTGTTTATCTCCCGTGCATTTGATTGGCTACTTTCTACTTGTGACACCCTTTTGGCATATATATAAGCCCTATTTATTTCATTTCATCTCGTCTTACTCTGATGAAGGGCTCCGCTCGAAACGTCAGTATCTCGTCACTAAATTCTTGGCAGTTTACCACCTTTTCACTTTGCTATATATTCAAAACACTGTCTACGCAGCACTCTACTTTTTTACTACTCTCAGATATTCTATATACCGCTGCGACATGCCTAACCTTAAGAAGTTTCGTCAAAGTCTCCGTCACGAAATGGTAAGTTATTTGCTTCCTTTTTTACCGTCGATCAGTAATCATGCTCTACGTTTGTTTGACCTTATTTTATCTAAAACCCGTTTTTCCAGTCACATTACTTTTATTAGTCGTTGTTTATATCGGGGGGTCATTCCCTACGGTTTTAGATCCTCTTTTGATTTATTGTCTTTTAATCTCCCCGCTATCGATCGTCGTTATTCCCATCACATATCAGCGGCTTGTTCGAGTCATTCCCGTCGTTTGATGCGTATCACTATTAAATCTATGTCCAGTAATTTACAACATACTGATGACTACATCTCGGGATGTAAGTCCTCTCTCTCCCAGGTCTGCCCACCTATTTTGTTTACCGCTATCGTTCAACAAATTCGCATGCTAAATTCCAGATTCTATGTTTTTCTTAAAGACGTTAAGGCGTCCAAATTGGCCAAATTACTGGGTCCTTCCCCGAATCCCTCCCAAAGCACTAGTTCCTCTAACGAAGTCACTCGTCTAGTTTTCACTATTCCCTCTGATTTGCCATTATCTGACCCCGAGAGATCCTTTCTTGCGAAAGGTCTCAAGTTTGTTCCCAACTCCGGGCCCATCGATCTATTTTCAGTTAAAGAGGATACCGAATCTTTCTTCCGCCGCATGCGCCTCAAAGCCTTTTTTCATGATAAGCCCACTTTCAATAGCAATAAGGATATTTTCGAAGAACTCAACCCCAAGAAGTCGTCTTGGTCTCCATCCGAAGGTGATTTTTCTTCCCTTGATCTTTTCGTTAGACAATGCCGCCATGACATTGATAAATTGCAACCTCCGCGCAGAAAACAAGTTCATAACCTTAACAAAGAAGAGCTTCTAGCTTTGAATTCATTACGATGCCGAAATGACGTTGTCATAAAACCTGCGGACAAAGGTGGCGCTGTAGTTGTCTGGTGAGCGGACTTGTATCGACAAGAGGCTCTTCGTCAACTCAGCGACACCATCTTTTTATACTAAGTTGAATTCCGATCCCACTCAATCTCACCAAAAATCCGTCACAACTACCATCAAGAATTTCATCCAAGCCGGTGAATTGCCTGCCTCTGCATCTAACCTTATATTAACAACCCCCAGAACGCCTGTCATATATTTCCTACCTAAAATCCATAACCTAACAATCCTGGCAGGCCGATTGTTTCCGCTTGTAGTTGCCCCACCGAGCTCGTTTCCAGTTTTCTAGACAACGTTATGTATCCTTTGGTTAAGAAGTTGCCTTCTTATATCAAAGATACTAAAACATGCCTTGCAAATTTTCGACCAGTTACGTTTCAGTAGTTCCGATAAATTTATTTTCACGATGGACGTTAAGTCCTTATACACCGTCATTCCCCATTGTGATGGCCTTGAAGCTCTGAAGTTTTTCTTTGATCAGCGCACTAATTTAGAACCCTCCACAACCACGTTACTCCGCTTAGCAGAACTAGTGCTTACCCTTAACAATTTTTCGTTTGATGGTGAAACATTATCAACAAATAAGTGGTGTTGCGATGGGCACCAAAATGGGTCCAAGCTATGCTAATTTATTTGTTGGTTATGTTGAAAAACAGATCTTTGAACAATACACGGGTCCCTTGCCTGATTTTTTCGGAAGATTTATCGATGACTGTTTAGGAACAGCGTCGTGTTCACGTGTCCTTTTAGAGCAGTTCATCAACTTTGTTGATGATTTTCATCCTGCTCTGAAGTTCACGTGGGAAATCAGCGAGACCTCTGTGTCGTTCCTTGATATTTTAATTTCGATTAATGGTGATTCGCTGAAAACGTCGGTCTCGTACAAGCCTACTGACTCCCATAGTTATCTTCTATTTTCATCCTCTCATCCCAACCACACTAAGCAATCCATCCCTTACTCTCAATTCTTGCGTCTTCGCCGCTTATGTAGCGACGACCAAGATTTTCAAGTCAAATCAATGGAAAATGAGATCTTTTTTTGTCCAACGTGGTTACCCTACCAACCTTTTAGACCTCGCCGTTTCAGAAAGCTTTTCTCGTCCCCCGTTTAGACGCCCTTGAACCATCTTTGGAACGAGTTTCAAACAATAAAATTCCTTTAGTTCTAACATTTCATCCTTTCAATTTTAAAGTTAAAAATATTATTAATCGGAATTTTCACATTTTACAAATGATTCCTGAGACGTCAGCCATTTTCACCGACAACCCTTTGGTATCTTTTCGCCGTAATAAAAACATTCGTGACTCCTTAGTACATAGTGCCCTTAAACAAAATACCTCGGCACCAGCGGGAACATTTTCTTGCGGCCGTTCCCGCTGTAACACATGCGCTTTTCTCAATCCCACTACAGTTATTACTGCCCCCAAATTCGACCACACAATCCGTCATGCTTTTTCATGCACGTCCACCAACATAATTTATTGCATTTCATGCGATAAATGCCCTAAAATCTACATCGGTGAAACTGGGCGACGTCTTTCAGACAGGTTTGCTGAACATCTTCGTTCCGTGAGGATCAATGATGGTGACAAACCTGTAGCCCGCCATTTCAACAGCTCCAACCATTTGGTTTCAGACATGAAAGTCTGTGCCATCCTTCCCATCTCCGGTGGCAACGATAACCGCAAGCGTCAAGAGAAGCGTCTCATTTTTAAACTTGGCACCCACACATCCTCTTGGTCTTAACGAACGTTTTTCTTTTATTTAATTTCCCACAAGTTTTTGGTTATTTTAGTTTGCTTGGAACCTTTATTATTATTAATTTTTTATTATTCGCGTATGCACTTTCATTCCTTTTCAAGTTTTTGTTTCTTATGCTAATATTATCGCCTAATCCCCTTGAATATTGGACCTGTCATTTCTCCCGCCCCCTCAGTCTGCTTGCTGATCGACTGTTAAAAATAGAAAATGATCTAACGTTTCCCATCTCATTAATTATTAGTTTGTTTATCTCCCGTGCATTTGATTGGCTACTTTCTACTTGTGACACCCTTTTGGCATATATATAAGCCCTATTTATTTCATTTCATCTCGTCTTACTCTGATGAAGGGCTCCGCTCGAAACGTCAGTATCTCGTCACTAAATTCTTGGCAGTTTACCACCTTTTCACTTTGCTATATATTCAAAACACTGTGTACGCAGCACTCTACTTTTTTATATATATATATATATATATATATATATATATATATATATATATATATATATATATATATATATATATATATATAAATATATATATATATATATATATATATATATATATATATATAATATATTCGCTTACCTCAAAACTGGTCTGCTACAACTTGTTTCATCTCAAAACTGGTCTGCTACAACTTGTTTCATCTGTAAAAGAATCTTCAGGCAGTCTGCTTATTTGCTCTAACTATATGTTGTTGAGCACTCTTTGCATTTCGTAGACCAAAACCTACACGTATATATATATATATATATATATATATATATATATATATATATATATATATATATATATATATATATATATATATATATATATATATATATATATATATATATATATATATATATATATATATATATATATATATATATATATATATATATATATATATATATATATAGCAAAGTGAAAAGGTGGTAAACTGCCAAGAATTCAGTGACGAGATACTGACGTTTCGAGCGGAGCCCTTCATCAGAGTAAGACGAGATGAAATAAAATAAATAGGGCTTATATAATGCCAAAAGGGTGTCACAGGTAGAAAGTAGCCAATCAAATGCACGGGAAATAAACTAACTAATAATAAATGAGATGGGAAAAGTTAAATCATTTGCTATTTTTAAAGTCGATCAATAAGCAGACTGAGGGGGTGGGAAAAATGACAGGTCCAATATTAAAGGGGATTAGGCGATAATAATAGAAGCAAAGACTTGAAAAGCAATGAAAGTGCATAAGCTAATAATAAAAAGTTCCAAGCAAACTAAAATAATAAAAAACTTTTAGGAAGTTAAATAAAAGAAAAACGTTCGTTAAGACCAAGAGGATGTGTGGTGCCAAGTTTAAAAATGAGACGCTTTTCTTGCCGCTTGCGGTTATCGTTGCCACCGGAAATGGGAAGGATGGCACAGACTTTCATGTCTGAAACCAAATGGTTGGAGCTGTTGAAATGGCGGGCTACAGGTTTGTCACCATCATTGATCCTCACGGAACGAAGATGTTCAGCAAACCTGTCTGAAAGGCGTCGCCCAGTTTCACCGATGTAGATTTTAGGGCATTTATCGCAAGAAATGCAATAAATTATGTTGGTGGACGTGCATGAAAAAGCATGACGGATTGTGTGGTCGAATTTGGGGGCAGTAATAACTGTAGTGTGATTGAGAAAAGCGCATGTGTTACAGCGGGAACGGCCGCAAGAAAATGTTCCCGCTGGTGCCGAGGTATTTTGTTTAAGGGCACTATGTACTAAGTCACGAATGTTTTTATTACGGCGAAAAGATACCAAAGGGTTGTCGGTGAAAATGGCTGACGTCTCAGGATCATTTTGTAAAATGTGAAAATTCCGATTAATAATATTTTTAACTTTAAAATTGAAAGGATGAAATGTTAGAACTAAAGGAATTTTATTGTTTGAAACTCGTTCCAAAGATGGTTCAAGGGCGTCTAAACGGGGGACGAGAAAAGCTTTCTGAACGGCGAGGTCTAAAAGGTTGGTAGGGTAACCACGTTGGACAAAAAAAGATCTCATTTCCATTGATTTGACTTGAAAATCTTGGTCGTCGCTACATAAGCGGCGAAGACGCAAGAATTGAGAGTAAGGGATGGATTGCTTAGTGTGGTTGGGATGAGAGGATGAAAATAGAAGATAACTATGGGAGTCAGTAAGCTTGTACGAGACCGACGTTTTCAGCGAATCACCATTAATCGAAATTAAAATATCAAGGAACGACACAGAGGTCTCGCTGATTTCCCACGTGAACTTCAGAGCAGGATGAAAATCATCAACAAAGTTGATGAACTGCTCTAAAAGGACACGTGAACACGACGCTGTTCCTAAACAGTCATCGATAAATCTTCCGAAAAAATCAGGCAAGGGACCCGTGTATTGTTCAAAGATCTGTTTTTCAACATAACCAACAAATAAGTTAGCATAGCTTGGACCCATTTTGGTGCCCATCGCAACACCACTTATTTGTTGATAATGTTCGCCATCAAACGAAAAATTGTTAAGGGTAAGCACTAGTTCTGCTAAGCGGAGTAACGTGGTTGTGGAGGGTTCTAAATTAGTGCGCTGATCAAAGAAAAACTTCAGAGCTTCAAGGCCATCACAATGGGGAATGACGGTGTATAAGGAACTTGACGTCCATCGTGAAAATAAATTTATCGGAACTACTGAAACGTAACTGGTCGAAAATTTGCAAGGCATGTTTAGTATCTTTGATATAAGAAGGCAACTTCTTAACCAAAGGATACATAACGTTGTCTAGAAAACTGGAAACGAGCTCGGTGGGGCAACTACAAGCGGAAACAATCGGCCTGCCAGGATTGTTAGGTTTATGGATTTTAGGTAGGAAATATATGACAGGCGTTCTGGGGGTTGTTAGTATAAGGTTAGATGCAGAGGCAGGCAATTCACCGGCTTGCATGAAATTCTTGATGGTAGTTTTGACGGATTTTTGGTGAGATTGAGTGGGATCGGAATTTAACTTAGTATAAAAGATGGTGTCGCTGAGTTGACGAAGAGCCTCTTGTCGATACAAGTCCGCTCTCCAGACAACTACAGCGCCACCTTTGTCCGCAGGTTTTATGACAACGTCATTTCGGCATCGTAATGAATTCAAAGCTAGAAGCTCTTCTTTGTTGAGGTTATGAACTAGTTTTCTGCGCGGAGGGTGCAATTTATCAATGTCATGGCGGCATTGTCTTACGAAAAGATCAATGGAAGAAAAATCGCCTTCGGATGGAGACCAAGACGACTTCTTGGGGTTGAGTTCTTCGAAAATATCCTTATTGCTATTGAAAGTGGGCTTATCATGAAAAAAGGCTTTGAGGCGCATGCGGCGGAAGAAAGATTCGGTATCCTCTTTAACTGAAAATAGATCGATGGGCCCGGAGTTGGGAACAAACTTGAGACCTTTCGCAAGAACAGATCTCTCGGGGTCAGATAATGGCAAATCAGAGGGAATAGTGAAAACTAGACGAGTGACTTCGTTAGAGGAACTAGTGCTTTGGGAGGGATTCGGGGAGGGACCCAGCAATTTGGCCAATTTGGACGCCTTAACGTCTTTAAGAAAAACATAGATTCTGGAATTTAGCATGCGAATTTGTTGAACGATAGCGGTAAACAAAATAGGTGGGCAGACCTGGGAGAGAGAGGACTTACATCCCGAGATGTCGTAATCAGTATGTTGTAAATTACTATATATATATAGTATATATATATATATATATACATGATTGCCGGTGCTTAGGTCGATATCCGAACTTGCCTGAACAACAGAACTCTGAAGAAGGTCGCAGTTAGCGTCCGAAAATTTAGTTTTTAACATTTTTAATAAAGTTTTTAAACGTTGATCAGATACAACCTATATATTATAGTATCATATATATATATATATATATATATATATATATATATATATATATATATATATATATATATATATATATATATATATATATATATATATATATA
>JAYKKM010000428.1:3697500-3837500 GCA_035772405.1 Chrysogorgia sp. JL179-B06
TCGGCGATACGTTTATCGTCCCATGACTGAGCCATAAGGTCGTCGAGAACGATGAGGCTGCGTTCAGAGACATATAAAAAGTTCTTTTCGGCAATGTCGTCATGTATTTCTTCGTTGAGCTCAATGCCTGGTATAGTTGTGATCCAAGTACATAGGTTGGCACTGGCCATAGCACCAAATGATACGTTCAGGAGGGGGACTGATGGTTGCTTGAGCGTTTTCCAAAAGCTTTCTCACCCAAACGGTGAGTACATCCAGCCACAATACACGTGAAAGGATGTTTCATAACGGAAGATCCATCGACGACTGGAGGCGGAGCGTTGAAATGGTCACCTCTTCCATGGACGTATATTGATATGACGCTGAAGATTACCTCGGGTTGAAAAGTTCTTTCCGTAGATATCACAGGCAAAGGACATGTTCACTCGGTGAAGACTAGAAGCCAAATGATGCTTCTCAGGAATGTTCTGTGAATTTATCCTTATCTTTATCCTAATCTTTATCTTTATCCTTATCCTTGTCATTATACTTATCGTTATCTTTATCTTTATCATTATCCTTATCTTTATCCTTATCCTTATCCTTATCCTTATCTTATCTTATTTTATCTTAGTCATGAGCAAATGAGTAAAGAGTAATATAAAAGGTGTACTTTTCAGGGTGACCTCGTCATTTATACAGTGGCTATCGTGCAGAGATGTTTAACAAGAAGCAGAGAGCTTTTCTTGGAAATTTCTGTTTATCGGATTCTGGAGTTATACCAGCCATTTCCTCACAAAATCATCGGATGCAGTAATGTTTGTTTAATGCAGTAATGTAATGTTTTAACAAACATTACTATAGACATTATCAGCTGATTTCAAGCCGAAAGTGTAGTGTTGAAGGACAAGATAATCAAAGACAGGAACAAGTAAAAGGTAGTTTTTTTTGGTTAGGGTTAGTAATTTGGTTAGGATTTATAGGGTTAGGTTTAGGATTTTGGTGATATTTACCCGCATTTCGTTGAATTCTAAGAGACTATAGCGTCGTACGGCTACCGTACGAATAGCCATTACCTTCAGTTCAGTGCTTCACTTTATCGTTTAACTTTTTGACTTGACTCGCTATAATTACTGTATTGTGTATTTGCTCCAAGCTCCGAAATCTAATAGACACATTTTGAAATACTTAACAGAGAGATTTTGAAAAATTTGAAGGTGTGTAATGTTTTGAATGTTTAGAATTTTCAAAACATATACAGTATGTATAATATTTTGACAGTTGGAATTAAATCCATGCAGTT
The DNA here is from genome assembly GCA_035772405.1 of Chrysogorgia sp. JL179-B06. Classification (NCBI taxonomy): domain Eukaryota; kingdom Metazoa; phylum Cnidaria; class Anthozoa; order Scleralcyonacea; family Chrysogorgiidae; genus Chrysogorgia; species Chrysogorgia sp. JL179-B06. The sequence goes on from JAYKKM010000428.1 coordinate 3,698,783, forward strand.
TAAAATATATACCATTTGTTCTTTATAACACTGCAGAATAGTAAGTGGTAGTACAAATTTTGGATTTGCATGTACAGTATGTTTATTATTTTATTAAAATTATAAATACTATATGCTTGATAATTAGCCTATATACAGTAGTTTAGGGTGAAAAAACATGCATACTATTGATGTGTTTATATGACCTGGGCCTGGCCTACAATTTTGTAGCAATTAACAAGTATTGCTGTATACTTGTCAGTGTTAATATATACACTGCTGTAGTGAATAAGGGAGAGCTCGGGAGGAAACAGACGACACAGTATATAGATGATTGTCAAGCAAGCTCATTTCCTCAGAAAAATTATTCTGTGTCCCGGACACTGACCATTGAGCTACCAAGACTCAGATGGTGAGTGAAGGTTACATTGATGTACTGTTTCGATTGATATATGTCTGCCTAAATGCAGCTGCATTTGCATACAGAAGTGTATATATTAACACACCCAATCATTACTGATATATATAGTAACTGCTGCATAGGCAGTACATATATCATTAGAACCAGTACATCATTGTAACCTCTCTCCATCTGAATCTCGATGGCTCAATGGTTAGAGGCCGTCACTGGCAATAAGGTTATACTTTTTTCAACATGCAGGAATATTATGTTTCTGACGATATGATCTTGACGTCCATGTTTTGTATACTGGCATGTATTCCATATATAATCTGTGTTTACAGTACTCCATCCATTATGGAACATGTTAGATCTACAGTACTTAGCTGGCCTAGTGGGTCACAACTTATTCTGTCAATGTAAAATACAGCTTATTATTATTATGATAGAGATGCACTTTCTTCCTTCAACAGCCTTTGGTGTCTATATACTAAATACTGCATTGATTATTCCGTGAGTCATCAATATTGTGATAAAAGTAATTTCTTTCTAATTGGGCGAGGGATTGTTTCGTATACGTATTTCTAGTATGTATTAAGACTCGGTAATTCCGAATCTGATTTCAGGATTGAAATCGAGTACATATTGGCCGAGATAACGTTCAAAATCTACGTGCGATATCTGTTAATGGCACACGAAGTGATATGATTGGCAGCCGGTTATTTAATCAGCAAACGACTGTAAATACGTATTATTATTTTGCTTTCTGTCGAGCGTGCTGTCTTAGCGTAGTGGTTAGTTTCAAGGGTTGCGATGCCGAATAAGGCGAGTTCAAATCCCACAACGGACATCCTTTCTGTGAGTTTTCATTTTTTAAATTTATCATTCTTTCATTTTTTGTCTTGATTTTTAACGATTAGGCTTAGGGTTTGGTTAGGATTATGATTTATTTTAGAATTATTGTTATACTATTACCGACTGCCGGTCATACGCGGTCTACGGGTCTTGGGGACCATGGATGTGGAAAAATTATTTATTTATTTTGTATATAGCCTATAACTAATTAACGTGCAAATAAAAGATTGATTGATTGAGATGGGAAACGATTTGCCACGGGCGTAGGGAGGCCGAATCCGCGGTACTACAGCGGTTTAACCAAAAAATGTTGATGAATATTAAATTACGCTCGCCACAATCACAACCAACGTGACGAGAGTAATGTAAATGGTCTGAGGGTTTGAAAGGGGTTAATAGTTAGTAGTATTAGGGTTAGATAATGACTTTGTTTTGATGACTTTGGAATAGAGTCGAAATATTACCACCCATATATTTTGTTGTGTTTTAAACTTGAATATCAAGTCTCATGCAAGATGACAATTTTCGGTTTATGTTAAGTTTTATCCTTTATTTCTTCAAATCGTCGGCTCGCCGGTTAGTTATTAGGGTTAGTATTAAGGTTAGTATTAGAGTTATTATTAGGGAATTAGTTTAGGGTTAGTATTAGTATTAGTGACTTTGGTTTGATGTAATGTTTAAAACATGAGCAGCAGTGTTTTATCAGGTTTAAAACCACTTGCGCGCAGCGCGAGTGGTTTTAGACCTGATAAAACACGTGCTGCGAGTGTTTTGAACAGCTTCAAAAACGAACCTCTTGGGACTTCCAATAATAGTGTTAATGCATTCAATTTCGAGACCTGTCAGCAATTTGACGAAAATTTGAATTAATGTCGTTGTTTTTACTGCAGAATAGCCTGCGAAGCAGGCGTTTTGGGATTGGGGGAGGGGCCGGGGACTGGGGTGAGAGCGGATGGAACGCCTGCACGAAAGACCCATGTTTTTGGATTTCTACGTCCACCGGAGGACGCTAAATTCTGATTGGCTATCTCAACTCATTAGTATTCAGCGATTTCCTGTCAGGAAATAAACATTTAAAAATGGCGACTTTAGAAAAACCGTGTTGGTAGATTATTTTCTTTCCAAAGCTTTAACCGATCTTCAGTTCGTTGCTGGTCTAGCTTTAAATTAAAACAGGAACAAAAAGTTGCTACGAGGGAGCTGCTGGCAGGAAAACATGTTTTGATGGTATTACCAACGGGATTTGGCAAGAGTTGGATTTAGAGTTACCAGACGTTCGTGCGAGCGCGTGATTATCAGTCGGCAGGGGAAGCAGCTATATATTATTGTGATTTCTACCTTGTCCTTGTCTTCAGGTGTTTCAACAATGCTCTCTGGGTCTTCGGAGAATTCGTTCGACGTTTCAGAATAAAGAGACTTACGGCTAATCGTATATAAGTGATGGTTTCTACGTTGTCTTGCATATGAAATTTCTTGGCCATATCCCATTCTGGAGTTACGGTGTTCGGTAGTCAGATGTCGCCTCATTCTATCAGGGCTATTAATGTTGTAGGTTGGTGGAACATTGCTGTCTCCTTTCGCATGTGTTAATACTGATTTCGTAAAGTTATAAAGTTCAAAAGCATTTCTTATTTTTTCTGCCGCAAGACCTACAAACCCGCTCGGAGAAAGTTTCACTGCGTAGTAATGCAAATCCGATTGATTCACAAGCCTCAGCCAGAATCAACTCTGTGCTTCCATGTCTACACGATTGCTTGAATAAATGTTCAAAATAAATCTTGTTTCCACCAGATGCAGTCAAGCTTTTTACGGAGTTTCAGACATGGGTATTTCACGATTCGGCCCGAAGTGAAATGTTTTAATCATTGAGGAAAGCCCGCTAGTTGCTGATTGGTTGTTTTTGACAGTTCTTCATGTGGGCGGAAATCCAAAAACATGGGTCTTTCGTGCAGGCGTTCCCTCCCCACTTCGCCTTTCCGCTTTCCCCCTCCCCCTAACGCCGCCACGCAGGCTAACTGCAGAAGAATCAAATTCTACAACAGTCAACACTTCGCGTTTTAGAGCGGGTTTAAGAATCTTCAAAGACATAGAAATGGTTCGAATGGAACAAGTCAGGAACCTGTTTTCTCGAGAAAGGTTTTCTGCCTTTATTTATCACACTATTTTAACGAAGAGCATATTAGATAAATCAAGAGGCTTCAAGTAGCTTCGGTTTTGACTAAAAATCCCACACCGAGGAAGGTACGCTTTCAAATTTGTTAGCAATGTTATAAAGTTATGTTGTTCATGTATGTTTGACCTGACTTATTCATTGTACTTATTATATATCGTATCACATTCACATTGTTAGGTTTCTTGTTAGGTGGTTCTCTCTAGTAAATTAAAAAATATAGGCAGGTAGCTCGTTGAAATTTGCTTGAATATTTTTGCTTTCTCGTTGGACTTCTCGTGTTAGGATGACAATTTTATATAAAATGCCATGTTCATTAGTATTCTATATATAGAGAATACTAATGAGGTCAAACTACAATCAGCCCCGCTTCCCCCTGGGACCGATTTCAAAGTCCGCCCCCGGGCTTTCAAGAATGATGGTGTTTTATGTGGTATAGAACACGATGCACGTGAACGATTTCCGTGAGATGATAGGCCAGTTTGCTCTTGAATTATTAATGAGTTTTTGAAGACTTTGCAATAGAGTCGAAATATAATTACCAATTTACCACCCATATATTTTGTCATGTCTTGTTTTTAACTTGAATATCGAGTCCCAAGATGACATTTTCCGGTTTATGTTTTATCCTTTATTTCTTCAAATTGTGGGTTTTAGCATGGCGTTACTTAGGGTTAGAAAACTCGTTAGGCGGGGTTAGGCGTGGGGTTAGGATCTTTGTTGTTTTGGGGTTGGTTACAATCCATTCAAACACTCATTAATAATTCATGAGGAAAAGACAAAAGAAAATCACTACCGTATCGTGTCTTTAAATGTGATAAAGATTCGTCCTGATTTACATAAACTTTATCTTTGATTTTCTCGGCTTAGACAACATCGATTTTCAAAATTACTACGCCAATGAACTTATCAAATGGGTCGTGTTTGAAGCCGTGTAATAAACTCGCAGCACGTGTTTTATCAGATCTAAAACACTCGGGCTACGCCCTCGTGTTTTATATCTGATAAAACACTGCTGCTCGTTTATTAAACAATACATAATTTACTACTAACAATGCTTTAACAATTCCAGTAGTTTGTGCCTTACAACGTGAGGAACGGCTGCTCCTAGAGGATGCGATTTAATTTCTTCAACATTTTTGTGTTAAACCGCTGTGGTACCGCGGATTCGGCCTCCCTCTACGCCCCCTGATTGAGATTATCATCTTAGCTCGCCCCAGTGCCTTCGGCGTCCGGCGGTAAATCGTCTTCGCGTCAGCTTCAGTGAAATAGACTGGTGCTGAATAATTTGCATGTCGTTGAGGCAAATATCTGGTATGATAATTTGGAGACAAACCACGTGACTATTTATCACAACTAGTAATAACTGTTGCAGATATTGTTAAATACGCCTGGCCGGAGTCAGTGTTCAATCATTTTATACAACGTCAAGGAACAAGGTAAAATAATATATCCGTTTTACTCTGTAGATTAGGTCCAGATATATAAGAAAGCTAAATTTGGTCTCGTTAACTACTTATGCCCGCTTCCGGTCCTTGTCTTGTTAATATGAAAATTTTGTTTTTATCAAAAGCATATAGCTCTAGTTTTACAATATAAATAGATGCCAAAGGTTAAGGTATAGCAAATTTCGAATGAGTTATCATAAATATCGATACTTGTAGCGGTTCACTACCCTTATATTCCGTATTACCGCCGGTTTCACACTGCTGTAGTTAATTAATAGCTAGGCTTAGAACATTACGTATACCTCGGCCGAAACAATGTTTCACACGTTCTGTTTCAAAACAAGAATTAGCTTGTGCACTGTCGGCAATATGTTGTCGAAAATTGTGGAATCTCAGTTTGCCTGCTGAATGATATGATCTTCAAAAATCTATAGTCTATTTATAAATTCATGCCACTCAGAGGACAGTTAATAATTGTCTTAACACAAAGCGAGCGCATCATGAAAGAAGGCTCTCGCCGCTGCATTCAATGAGCGCATCCAAGTTTGAAAACGTGGCAAGTTTACACACTAGGTGGGAATAATCGTGCAGATATGGTTAATTTCCCTCAGTATTGATTGAATAGCAATAAACCTATTTTGTGGATGGTGTCAACTTCACTTGAAGTAAATGAACTGCAAATACAGCCTATACTACGACATCACTAGTAACTAGAGAAATGGTCGGCCAAATTCGTGCTTTTAAGTATATATATACAATTTTTATGCTTCAAATAAAAAGAATATAGACGGATTGTAAAGTATAGATAAATACCGAACGAGAACGTGCATACCCTTCGTAAAAACCTGTTTATGCACTTAGAAATTATAAATCGGCAATCAGGGGGTCGCTTCATCGTATATTATTTTGAACTAGCCTCCCTTTCAACAATGTTTTGGCTGCGATCTTGCTAGTTTGGCCGAGCACGAAGGGAGATCGCAGCCAAAACATTGTTGAAAGCCGCCGTTTGGGAAGACACAGAGTTGCCTGCGGAGGAGGCTAATTTTGAACGTTATCTCGGTCAATATTTAATCGTTTTCAATAACGGAGCGCACAGATGACATATGTTGTTGATGTTTGTCCGAGGAAATGAGTCATTTGGGAATTCTTCAGACTCAATTGATAGTATCACTAGGGGTTTGGATGTATTGTTTGTAGGCATCACTTCTCCAGCGGTCTAATACCTGAATAAGGTGATCGGGTACACCTCATGCTTTGGCAGCCATTGTGGCAGCCCCAATTCCGAAGCTATGGCTGGAATAATTCTCTGCAGGAAGGCCTGCCGTTTGAGTGATGGATCTTAACCAGCTAGTGACTAGTTCTCGTGTTAATGGTTGATGGTTTGCTAGGTTTGCTAATCAATTTGGTAGGGATATGTCTTTGTATTGTGGTTAAAATAATGTTCTTAAAAGATGCTCATACATGTTCAATGCATTCTTGATGTAAATTTGATACAATGAAGTTATTCCACGCATCTTTAATATCCTTAGTAGTATAGAAAGTGGGGCTACCAGCGCATTTTTCCATTTTTCGTGTCTCAACTTTTTTTCTCTGGGAACTAGGCACTTTTTCCGTTTTTGTATTCCACATATAATTTTCGAGCAAATATGTGGAATCCAAAAACGGAAAAAGTGCTTAGTTCTCCAGAGAAGTTGAGACACTCAAATGGAAAAAGTTCGCTGTTAACCCCACTTTCTAGCCTACTAATAGACAATGTGTCACGTAGTTTGGGGAGTCAGAGACGTGTCTCAGCTAGTAGGCTACAGAGTGAGGTGTCTGGACGTGGCGCTGCCGTGGGTGGGGATGTCGCTCGTAACAAGACTATGTCAAGTAATATTACGCGTGATCCTGGTGTGGGCTTTATTTCAACTCGTGAGTTGAGTGGGGCTCATGATTCGAAAGGGTCTAAAGACTTGGCTATATTAAATAATAAAACGACTCTTATGAAAAGGTCTGAACATAAACGTAACCCTATTGTGGGTGGTGATGTCGCTCGTAGTGGTACACTATCGAGTGGTGGTGCACGTGATCCTGCTATAGGTTCTGGTAATTTAGTTATACCGAATATTAAGATGAGTTTTCTAAAGAGGATGTCTGGCTATCTAGCTGATGCTAAAGCATTGGGGTATAAGTGGATGGATCTTATTAGAAGGGTATCTAGGGAGAACGTCATTAGTAGAGTCACCAGAGTTAGGGAGGTCAGAGAAGTTCGAAAGGCTAGACGTGATCTTAGACGGTATGTGAGGAGGTCACGACTAAGTCAGGAGGCCTCAGACAAAGAGTACAAGAGAATCAATAGTCTTATTGCTAAGATGAAACGTCCTACTGTAGTACAAAGGAGAGTTGCTCTCAAAGGGTACACCAAGTCGTATAGTGTTAAGGTGGTCGAGAAAAAGGACCCACTAAAACAACTAGTCAAGACTAGAAGAGTAGTGGGCTCAACTTTACAGAAAGAGTTAGAAAGACTGAAAGGTTTAAAGTTTTCTGAGACGTTGAAAGTATCTCTAGAGAAAGAGATTGGTAACGGTAAGTCTGTGATTGTGACAGCCTTCTTTAATAGTGTGGTCAAAACAGTGGTTAGTAGTGTTGATATTAGTGGGACTACGAAACAAGCTAGTGAGGAGATAGTAAATCGTATAGCTGTGTGGTTGTCGGAAGGGTCTGGGTGGGTTGTAGACAGTGTTAATGACCACTTTATTAATGTGGTAGTGTATAAGCCTCTTAAAGGATCGAGTTATATTGAGCTACCATTAGAGTTGAGGAACGCGTCGAAAGGTTTGATTAACATAAAGAACAACGATGATAAGTGTTTCATGTGGTGTCACGTGTTGCATAAGTGTCCTGTAGGAAAGGATCCACAGAGAGTGTCGAAGCATAAGAAGAACGTATAGGTTCTGTCAATTATGACGGAGTGAGATTTCCAGTGGATACGAGACAGTATAACAAGATTGAGAGGCAGAACGGTATTAGCATCAGCGTGTTTGGGTATGAGGACAAGCAGCCATTCCCTATCTACGTTTCTGAGGAGAAGTGCGAGGATCATATGGACCTGCTGCTAATAACGAATGGTGTCAAACGACACTACGTGTACATCAAAGACTTTGGTAGGTTTATGTGCGGTCAGTCTAAACATAAGTGTCGCAAGAATTTCTGTAGATACTGTCTTCAATGTTTTACTACCAATGAGATTCTTGAGAATCATAAGGAGGTTTGTATGGTGGTAAATGGTAAGCAAGCGATCAAGATGCCAGATGAAGAAGACAGCACTCTTGAGTATAAACAATTAGAGGTACCATTCGTAATATACGCAGACTTCGAGGCTATCACAGAGAAGGTCGACAACGTGACACCACTCACAGGATCGTACACTAGCGAGTACCAAAAACACACGGACTGTGGGTATGGGTACAAAGTAGTGTGCTGTTATGATGATAAATATAGTAAACCAGTAGAGATGTTTCGAGGTAAGAACGCAGTTAGGAAGTTCATGAAAAAGATGTTAGAGGAGGTTAAATACTGCAAGAAAGTCAGAAAGGAGCATTTTAATGAGGACATGGTGTTGACCAGAGCTGATAAGGCTAACTTCAAGGAAGCGACTAAATGTCATATTTGTGATAGGAAATATAAAAGGGGACAAACGAGAGTTAGAGATCATTGTCATATCACTGGTAAATATAGAGGTTCAGCACATCAGTTGTGTAATAGGAACTATAGACTGACTGATAAGATACCTGTCATATTTCACAATCTAAGAGGGTATGATAGTCACTTCATAATGCAAGAGATAGGTAAGCTAGGTCAGAAAATCAACGTCATACCAAATAATATGGAGAAATATATGGCATTCATGTTAGGTAAACATCTAGTGTTTCTAGATAGTTTCCAATTCATGAGCTCTAGTCTAGCCAACCTAGTGAACAACCTACCAAAGGAATGTCTCAAGTACACGTCTGAACTATTTCAAGGTGAGGAGCTAGAGTTGGTGTCGCGAAAAGGTGTGTACCCATATGACTATATGGATAGTTTCGATAAGTTTAACGAACTTGAGTTGCCATCAAAGGAGAGTTTCTACAGCATCCTAAATGACGAGCACGTGTCAGACACAGACTACGAGCACGCTCAAGAAGTGTGGAAGACAATGGGTGTGGAGAATATGGGTGAGTACCACGACCTATACCTAAAGTCTGACGTATTACTACTGGCTTACTTAGTTGATCCAGAGCGTGGTTCGTGTCGTTTATGTCTGCATTAGTATCTGACAACTGTTGTATTAATTCCTGAACTTTGTCTCTCTGACGAATCTCGTTCTCGTAGAACTTTTCTTTCGCTCTTGCAAGACTTTCCAGTGCTTTGTTGTGTCTCTTTATCTCTGTCTCGTAGCCGGTGTGGTTTAGCTTGCTGAATATGAATCCAGCTCCTGCGAATGCTATAGCGTTGAACAAACCACCCGCTATCACACTAGCCATTATGTATTACGTTAGATTATTTTGAGAACGGGTCAATAGGTAAGTATTTCTTGCTCTGCGCCCACTTAACGAGTAGCGTTGAAACGCCTACAGCAGTCGCTAACTTGAGGGTGCCCTTCACTGATTCAGGAGTGCCTAACGGTTCTTTTAGTACTTTCTTTGATGCCATCGACACGGCTACGGCTCCAGCAGTCACGAGGGCTGCGTCGTATAGCTCGTTCATCAGTTCTTTTCTATCTATTGATGCCATATATTATACGATATGTTTTAATCGAGGCTGTCGAGTTTACGTGATGGTTTTATAACAACGGTCTTAGGCTCTTCGGTCACTACTTGTTTGTCTTGCCTCATCGTGTAATACAGTGAGCCAGCGGCTATTACCACTCCTATAGTACCTATGATGTATCCGTAGTTAAAACTATCGTCCTCACTTGTCACTCTCTCTCTCATCTTCCTCTCTTTCGCAGCTTTAGATATAGCAGCCAACCGTTTGCCTGCCTCTACTCTCTTAGGGTCTTTGACCTTTGTTGTCGACGTTATAATAGGTACGGACTCGTTGTCAGTCATCTATACCATACGTGATATCTCGTCACAGACCATCTCACAGTCATCTCACAGGTCGTCTCACAGATAGAGTATTCGGTGAAAGTATCTTTGGTGATTAGACAGTGTGGTTTCACTCTTAAATCTTCTATTACAGTACTCACACAGAACTCTGGAGTCTCTCATATATGTCTCTATGAAATGTATTATCTCATGTTGGTCTGAGGATAGTAATGTGTTGTACCCTTGTGATCTTAGTCTCCTTAATACCCTCATCTGGTTATTCCTAATAACCCCATTACCTTTCGGTGTTTTGAACTCTATAGCAAAACCATTGTATCTCTTATGTAGTTGTGGAACTATCAAATCTGGTTGTCCACCTACATACCCTTTGTTCCACCCATCTTTTCTTCTGGTTGTTGTGTCTTGATACTCACCAAGTCCTGGAATGGTTATTATTGGATGGTACTCTCTAATATATTTTACAATGTCGTAGTGTAAATCTGTCTCGTTCATGATTGATAACTGGTTGCATTGTGTGTACTGACCCGTCTTTCTAATAGACGGTAGGACTTCTGTGAATACCCACTCTTGAAACCTCTTGGCTGACGCTAGTTTTGATGAGAATATCAGAGCATATACTCCTGGTTCTGATATATAGACTGTGTGTGGTTGTGAATTCAAAGGGGGCGTCGAAACGACGGGGCCTAAAAAACAATAGCTTGTCTTGTATTTGTCGTCTACATGTTTTCTAATAGATTGACTAGTGTCAGTGTAACCTAGCGTTGCAGCTACCGATTGTCCGCAGAACCATATATTGTCTCCTTCCTTGATAGTTGTGACTGACTTGTTCTCAAAACTAAATACTTTGGTTAGACTCATCACCTATACTATACCGTATGTTTTATTTTAAGATTCAAAGTAGCACAAACACATGATCTGACCAACACCCCGTTTTGGGGTGTTGGTCAAGACGAGCTAATTGATGGTGATACTTCTGTAAGCACCTATTCTTGGAACTTGTCGACTGACACACCACTGGTTCTTACGTGTAGACCCATGTTTAAAGGGGGCGTGACTCGACTCCACCTTGTGTATCGTCATATACTTTGTTGTACCTTTTCACCATTCCATTGATTGGTGGGCATAAGTCAGTCACATTATCGTCCAACACTTTAACGTCTGAGAGAAACGTTGACTCGTTGTAAGGAAGACCTCTAAGATACGATCTTAGTTGTGTCAGTATCTTTTTGTAGCTAGTGTGCGCGAACTTGCAATGCTCCACTCTACTCGTCAGATTGGATTTAGCCAAGTAGCCTTGGATGATCACACCAGGACCACTAATACAAGCAATTATTAGAGGGTTAGCGGTTACCGATCCAGCTACAATCCCTACTGTCGTTAACCCTATGCTAGTCATGTTTAACGATAGTTTAATTTTCTTCAACCTCTTGTATTTCCATTTGTAACAGGCTTCTAGTTTGTGGTAGTACGCGTACAAACGTTTGAGCTCTAGTTCCTCTTCCTCTGACATATCCTTTGATATGTGATTGAAAACAACAACTGACTTCTTCCTCATATATCTTAACTCACATCATATTCCTTCATCATATCTCTACCAACTAATATTATGTCTCGACTCGCCATGTAGCCAGAGACAATCCTCACACCGTAGAACTCTACCAAAGACGGGTACTTATAGGGTGCGAGTGGTATTTTTGGTCGATGCACTCCAAAGATCGTTACGTAAGGAGACCCTATCTCTTCATAATTAGCTGTGAAGTCTGAGTCTGTTGATCTTATGTTGTTCACCTTAACGTAGGAGTTACCCATCCGCCAATGTATTGATATCATGTGTCTCTTGGTGGTGTCGATGTTGTTTGGGATTGTACATGTGTACTCCCTTGCTGGAGCGCCACCACCATATGATAATTTATCATTCTCACCTCCTTTGTACCCTATGTATTTGTCCCACGATCCATCATCGTTTGAGATAATCGCCTCCCAATCTCTAGTAGAAACCCTCGTGACTAACCTCACTACCACAAAAACGGATATGTCACAGTATTGCATACGTGGACAGTTAAAATGCACTCCAGCTTCAAACGGAATTGGAGTTAGCTCGGGGGATAGGAAGCTATGACCATTGTTAACACCAATAATAGGACCATACGTTGGATCGTATTGTACTAACATGTTCGTTTTATCTCTAATGGTTTTCACTTTACTTGTTCCATTGTGGTATTCCACCGAACTCACAGCATGCTTCGTGACGTTAAAGTCAAATAGAACGTTATAGGACTGCGTTCTAAAGTATTGCGACAAGTATACGGACTCCAACACTTTTTTACTGACAGCATCCAAATCATCTTCTGGATCCGCTATGTTTTTGAGTGCCCTGAACGCCATATCTATATCTCCAGACATCCTCCCACCGCTAACGCTTAACTTAGGGTCACTGTCTAGATGTCTCTTCGCTCTTCTTAATATTTTGTCGCTCTCGTAGTCTCTGTCCTCAAATCCATAACTTAGACTCATTATGTTATAACATATATTTGCTTACTAAATAGCCAGACACAGCCGAAACCACTAGAACTAGCCCCAACTCTGTCGTGTTGTCACCTGGTGTCACCTTTGGTGGTTTGTCAAGTGTCTCCAGGTGCCCTCCACCTTCCTGGTGTGCCACGTTTGGTGTCGTCAGACGATGCGTCACCTTTGGCTTGTCAAATGTCTCCAGATGCTCTCCACCTTCTTGGTGTACTTTCTTAACCTCCGTCGTTTCTGTGTAGTTTAACCCACTATTTAGCCCAAACTTCATACTCTGTGTAGCAGTCTTCAATAGGTTGTTGTACCCAGCGATTTTGTTCTTGAGGATTACCACGTTACTTGGCATTAACCACGTAGACGGTGATAGCGCAAGATTTTGGACAACGTTAGTGTCTCTAATCGACTTGTTCATGTTGAGAATCCACGTTGACACGTCGTAGTTTATAACACTATCCTCCACCAACTTTCGGAACTCTTGTTGAGTCTCTAGACTGCCTGCAGAACCACGGACGACTGACACGCGTGTTCTCGCTTGTGCACCAAGTGTGGAGTAAACAAAGGCTTCTATAGACTGATTTAGGTATTGTCGCCCAATGTTGGTAAAACCATTCGACACCAGAGGAACGTATCGTTTGTAGTCGTTCTTAACGTCGTTAATCGTGAAGACTCTCTCCTCACCTGTTGTACCATCAGCAAGAACCTTACCCTGGTAGTAATGTTTTTTAGGAATCTTGTCTGTCTTACTATACAATTATCCAGCATCAAACTCTCTACTTATCGATCTCATACTCTCACCACCTTCCATCCTTCTGAGAAGTCTTCTAATGGTAAAGTACAGATGAAACCTCATTACACTCGTGATAACAGGGTGAACTTCTTGCGAGGGTGATAAGTGTTGTAACGACACTCCACAACAGAAACTTGCACAATATGTTGCAAACACTACTCTATAGTAGCTCTCGTTGTCGTCCCACTTTGACTTTGTCTTTGACGTGGTGATTTGTAGTATTGGTAGCTTTGAGAGAAAGTAGTTCTTTTGATTAACGAATACTCTAAAGTTATTCACTGAGTAGTTCAACACGTTTTCCGTTGGATAGCCATCCCAAAGTCCCCAGTGGTTCTTGCGACCTTTTGATAGTGGTTGGATAGTTCCACCAGATAGCCATATTTTTGGAAACTTGTCGTCGTGACCTTTTGGAGATTTGTTGTTGTGTAGCCAAATCCACATGCTCTTGTCGTTTTTGAAGGTATCACTAGTTATGTTAGTGCTTATGATGTCGTTGTTTCTAAAATATATGTCAACGCCATTAACCTCACCATATTGTGAGACAGTTGGATCGAACTCAAACTTGCTTAAAGTGATGTGAGGGTACTTTCTCACTAGATTCAGCTTAGCCACGCGTACGGCGTTAGCTATCTCTTTTTGATTAGCTATCATTGGTTTGTTTATCGTTAGATACTTAGTGTACTCCGGGTTACTCTTAAACCTACTCGAGTCTATCGAAACGTCACCAATATTAGTTTTCGTCACGAAGAATATATGTATATGCATGTTGTCGTCAACATCAAGAAAAAACCTATTCTTGTCAGAATAAGGATACTTTCTTTTGAACGCGTCCATCATAACATACCGTACGTTATATGAGAGTGGTAGTATTGATTAGTGGTTCAACGAAAACTACAGACCTACCAGAGTCAGTTCTAACAACTAACTCAGACCCTTACATATTGGTGAAGAAGGCAACCATCTTTTGGGACTACGTTAACGTAACCACAGCCAACAGTAAGATAACTTATAACAGTAATAATCACGTTTTTAGTCCTGGATATCACACCTTTAAAATGATTGCCGACGACTTGAGAGAGTTAGGAGACGTGAAGCTAGTGGCTAACAGATATGACTCAACGTGTACGATAACAACTGATCAACAAATAGAACTGTTTAAATTCGGACAACTTTTAGGGTTTGACGAAAACACTACAATAGCCACCACAAAAACCAATCCTAACGTTGTGAGCGTTAACAGAGGACTGAAATACATACAAATAACATCTAATATTGTGGACAGATCTAAGAACATAGTTAATGGTAGCAAAAGCGATTGTATCGCAGTACTGCCAATAACTAGCACACAGACATTAAAGGGTTCTGTACAACATTTTGGTGTTGGGTCGAAAATCCCAATAAACAAAGGAGTCATCAACCAACTAGAGTTCAAAATAACAAATCAGGACGATAGCAGTGTTAACGTTGGCGAGGTGCTGTTAGATTTACACATCATGTAGTGTATATGGACGTAGAGCAAGAACTAAGAGGTATTTACTACAACCCATCAACTGGTTACCAGTCTGCTGAGAGGCTGTACCAAAAGGCACAAGAAGACGGCCTAAACGTTAGTAGGGCAAAGATAAAGGACTGGCTAAAATCCCAAGACACATATACTAGGTACAAACCAGTTGTTAAGAAACACAAGTTTAGACAAACGTTTGTTGACTATCTGGGTGAGCAAATACAGATGGACTTGGTTGATATGGGCAAGTACAAGCACAAGAACAACGGGTACTACTGGATACTAACAGCCACTGAGATCCTTAGTAGGTATGCGTTTACCATACCTGTCTATAGGAAAGATACGAAAAACATGACTAAGGCTGTAACAGAGTTACTAGAGAAGGCTAAAGCTAGATTTGGCGAGTATCCAAAGCTGGTTCAGTTTGACGATGGTAAGGAATTCTACAACGTTGGTGTGAAGGATCTATTGGAGAAACACGACGTGAAATACTTTAGCACGAACTCTGATAAAAAGGCAGCAGTCGTGGAACGGTTTAACAGAACACTCAAGACGTCTATGTGGAAATACTTCTACAGTAAAGGAACGTACAAGTGGATTGACATTTTAGACCAACTCGTTGAGAATTACAACAATACCAAACATAGTACTATTCTAATGAAACCTAAAGATGTGAGCAAGAAAAACGAAAACGAAGTATGGACGACGTTGTTTGGACACCATTTCGGTGACTACCCACTACCAAAGTTTAAAGTAGGTGAGACTGTCAGGATATCAAAGTACAAGAGCATATTCGCGAAAGGGTATGAGGCTAACTTCACTGAGGAGCTATTCAAAGTGACAAAAGTCATACGTGGTGACCCTACCGTGTACGAGATAGAGGACCATGAAGGGGAACCCATCATTGGTAAGTTTTACGAGGAAGAGCTATCAGCTGTTGATAAAAAAGATGACGTTTATAAGGTCGAGAAGATAGTGAAGAGAAAGAAGGTGGGAGGTAAGAAGATGGCTTTGTTTAAGTTGCTTGGTTACGACAGTAAACACAACTCATGGATATCAGAAAGCGATATTCAAGATATCGAGTAGTATATAATGGCTGAAGGAGGATTTGATGAAATCGAAATGCAAGACCGTAATGAGTTCGAGAAATATACAGACGAACAGAACAGTTAGAAAAAGAGTTCGACATGCTCAATAATTACTCACAGAAGATGAGACAGGACAAGAATATAGTGGTATACACGACAGAATCACTAGGGTGAAATTAGAACTAGAGAATAGAGACATAGCACGCAGAGTACAAGACAGAATCAGACATGCGGAGACGTCGTTCGTAGACAATGATGACGGAAAAACGGTGACAATCACCAGTAAGGGTAGTGGTGTCACCGCTGAGGCCTCAGCAGTAGTGTTTGCTGAACCGGTGACATATGGTGACGTCCATGATGAGAGCTTCAATTTAGCTTTTGAAGAGGGGAACGAAATCGAAAGAAGACTGAAAGAACTAAAAGAAGACAATAAAAAGTTAGTAGTAAATGCTATAAAAAGAACCAATCTAATAGATAGAAAAATACGTAGATTGTATAATAAAAGACTCAGTCATGACGATGTGTCAAGGAATATAGTCAACAGGTCATACGTGTCAACCTCAGGTTCTATTCTTTTCAAACCGATAAACAAAGATGGTGAATATTTGAGACCTAAAATAATTCTAAAACTTGGAAAAAATGGTTTAATCTACAGTAAAGACACTAAAAGTAAGAGTGCGATTGAACAGTTTAAAGAGCTAGTCGGTCAAATCCCTGGCACCTCAACAACAACTGACGCTAGAACAGAAAACGGAGACATCTCAATAACTGACGATATAACAGAAAATGGAGACACCCTGGCAACTGACGATAGAACAGAAGACACCACAGTCTCAAGTGAAGACTTCCCAGTAATTGAAACAGAAGTGAACTACGATAACGTATTTGGTTTAACAGAAAAAGAAAATAGCGAGCTACGAGGTGTCCTAAACCCAAACAATAGTATCGATCCAGACACTAGATCACTATTTGTAAAAGAACAAGCCGATCATTTTCAGCGCGCTATTGACAAGACCGCAGACGATATGAATAGAGAGGAACATGGTTCCATAAAGAGGAGAGAATTGTTTGAGCGATTGACAGGTCTCGAGATAGCTAAGGGTCGAACCTTAAATCAATTGGAACTTGAGGAGGTTAGAGAACAACAAGAAGAGGACATCACTCGGTTACAAAAAATAAAGGAGTGGTTTAAGGAAAATTGGTTGGGTGCCTCAGCTTTAGGAATAACCATAGCCTCTTTTATCACCACGATCATAATATCTGCTAGAAGTGTTATCTTCAAAGGTGACAAACACTTGGAAAACTAGGAAAAGCTATAGCTAATCTAGCCACAAAAGCTGGCCCTCTACTGTCTGGACTGTTAAACATGGTGGCGACTGTGCTAAAGTGGGGAGCTGCAGGTATATCTTGGTTAGCGTCTAATTTGTGGATCCTAGCGATAGCACTAGCTTGGTTCATCTACGATCAGTACAAACAGAGGAAATAAAACATGTGTTATAATATAGTATGAACACTAATGAGAGAGAGTTGCTTCCTGGATATAGACGTCGTGGAATATCTTCTATCAAAGGCACAAGAACCCGTCACGTTGTAACGCTAAACCCCAACAAAGCCAATCCAGGGGAGGAGTTATACATCGACATCCCTAAAACAAAGGGTAACACTTGTTTGGTACCCTCTAGTCTCCATCTTCTATTCGACTTTAAGAGTTCGAACGTGAAATCATGGTTTCTTAACAACCTTTCGAGACTACTACTTGAGAGACTGGTGGTAAAACTAGCAGGTGAGACTGTGTACGACAACAGTGGTGAAAGCGTCATCGGTACGTACAAAGACCTCTGGAAATCTAACAGTGAGCGAGACCAGATGGTTGAGTATGGTATAGCAAACGAGAACCTTCGAAAGTTAATCTCAAAGGACGATAGTGGTGCAGCCAGTGGAGACACACAAAAAGTTAGTGATGGTCTGATGTTCTCCATCCATGACACTAAACAAAAGATTCAAATCGACAAGATTCTAGAAGATCATGGTCTATACGCACCATACAACATGAACAATAATTTCAGGTACATAATAATCACACTCCCTAAAGCGTCTGATATTATGGTGGCTCAATCTGGGTCAGCTGTGGCTGGCTATACGTTGGAGAACCTCGAGTTGGAGTACGAAACTATCGATAATCAAGAGATTGCTGATGAAGTATCATCTCTATACGCGTCTGGCATGTCTCTATCATACGAACATATCACACTAATGAAGACTGTGGAGTGGGATAAAGGAATCACACTCGTGAACGAGAATATTAATCTACCAAGAAAATCGATGAAATCTATCGTTTTACTCTTCACAAACAAAACAAGAACTGATAGTGAAGAGTTCATCTATCCAAACATAGAGTCAGTCAAACTCACCATAGAAGGTGTGCCGAACATGGTCTACAGTCAAGGAATACCAAAATCAAGACTCTGGGGAGAAGCGAAAAGACTATTCGGGCAAGGACTAGACTCCGACCAGCATATGACTATCCAAAAGTTCTACAAAGACGGTTTCGCTTTGGTTGTTGACCTTAGATCTATCGAAGATAACGTGAAAGTTGCGACTGGAAAGAAGATCGTGAACACCCAGTCAGGAATATTGATGGAAATCAATAAAGAAGTTACAACAGCAAACGTTATGTGTAGAATACTCGTACTCTCCGACGGACTTGTAAACCTCATCAACAACGATCTACAATCAATCCAGTACTAAACATATAGTATTCTATATGAAAACACCTTTCAACATGCTAATTGTTGGTATGACAGCCTGTGGTAAGACGTACTACCTCTTGGATATGATAGAGAAAGAGCATATGAATCACTTTGAGTATATCATTCTTATATGTCCAACATTTGAATGGAATAAAACGTACACAGAGTGGAAATACTTGAGAGACCCAAACTTCATAGCTATTCAGTGTGAGCAGGACAAGGTCGACGTAGTTCTTAAATATGTGACTGATACTTATAAAGGCACCAATTCATTAATAATATTAGACGATTGTGCTAGTGGGCAGGACGTTAAAAACAGAACAAGCGAACTAGTTAAACTAGCCTTTAGTGCTAGACACTACAACCTATCCACAATAGTCATAACACAACAACTAACCTCAATTAGTAAACCATATCGCGAAAACATCTCAAAGTTAGTAACATTCTACAACCCTAACAGAAACGATATGAAAATTATCGTAGACGACTATCTCAACGGAGTAGATAAAGTGGAAATTCAGAAAATAATAAAACAGTTGAAAGACAACGAGTACGCAAGATTGGAGATACTTCTAAGGCATCCATACTCATACGAAATAGTTATTCCGCGAAAACAAAACAGTTGAGAGACAACAAACACGTGAGATTGGAGATACTTATAAGGCATCCATACTCGTACGAAATAGTTATTCCGCAAAAACAAAACATGTCGTATAATATAGGACATGCCAAAACGCAAGACAAAAAATCTCGAGACAATTGACGAACTCATTGAAGACATACAAGAAGCAGAACAGGAAGTGATCGACGAACCACAAATCGACACACCACAAGTTGACGACACTCCGCAAACTGACGTAGACAAGAAACGAAACGAACTAAGAAGACTCTCAGGGGACGGTGAGATAGATCAATCCGTCGCTTATCTTAAAAAGGCCTCAGCTAAAGTTATCAATAAGATCTATGAAGAATGGGAGGTAAAAAGAATGGAGAAAGCGAACATGTTCCTCTGTGACCTTTTAATAAGCAAGTTCGCCCACGCGTTAGGAGGGTTCAACGCTATTGAATCACCTGAAAAGCTCGAAAAAGAGTTGATTACTGACCAGCTACTTAAAAGAGACGTAGAGAAGTTTATATCATACGTATCCCCCTACCTCCCTTGTTTAGGGTTGTTATCAGGTGGACTAACAACTAGTAAACACGTATTTAGCCATATGTCTAGAGGGGAAATCCCCGAGGGGGAACCCCCGAATGAAGGAGACAGTGCTATCTAACTACAACATGAGTTGAAGCGAGTCGAAGGTGAGATATCGTATATCCAACACAACACAGACGCGATAGCATGTAAATACTCACATTCGTCGAAAACTCTAAAGACACTAGACGATTCTGGTCGAGAAATCGAACGGATAGTCCACGTAAATCAGCGACACTTTGTGTCAGACATACAAGCTCCGTCACGCCACTGATTTCTTCGTGAATCAGTAATGAGTAACTAATGTGAATCATTAATGTCACGCGATGGTGACTCTCCCTAGTAAACCATACGCTATCCAACTGAGAATCCAAATGGATAGCGAAATGGCGCTCTTTTGATTGGTCAATTCACACAGTGTCCACGGCAAATGTTTTATCCAAACAAGTATCCAAATGGATAGCAAAATGGCGCTCTTTTAATTGGTTAACAACATTGACTAATTTGCATAACAGACAGGTCTACAAAATCGTCCACACGGCTGAGCCATGGCAGTCACAAAAACCATACACAAAGAACATGGGTACCAACGCATTTTTCCAAATCGTGTAGACTCCAAATGGATCTGACTTTTGGAAAACCGTCTTGTGTCACCGTGTTCTACACTACTCTCCAGGGCTCCAACGCTCACACACAGTAATGAGCGTTGTAGCCATGGATAGTAGTGTAGAACGTTTGGAATCGGTGGAGGAAAAGACAACGAGACTCAACAAAGAGTTGTTATTCATCTACCAGATTAGAGAGCTCAAACGACAACTTTTCGCTAAGAGTAGCTTAGAACGTAAGGAACTAGACGAGAGGTTTAAACATACTGTACTCGGGAAAAGGATGACCAGTCGCAAAAGAGAGTTGCGGTCTCTACGTACTAATATTTGAAAAACTATTTCTGGAAACGTGTGTGACGGTTTTCAAGTCTAATTTATTTTGTTTCACTTAACGAATTTTACTTTGTCTTGTTTAGAGAATTTCTCATTTTATTTTATTTAACGAATTTTATTTAACGAAATTTATCTTACCTCGTTTTAATGAAATTTATTTCGTCTCGTTTTAGTAGTCTCGAAAGTGGGGATAACAGCGAATTTTTCAATTTTAGTTGCGAAGCACGAAAAATGGAAAAATGCGCTGGTAGCCCCACTTTCTATACTACTATCCACTATCCTTCTTTAAGTTATCAGTGTGCGCTCTCCTGTAGATAAATACTTTTCTTGACTTTTTCTTTGGCTGTTTGTTCTTTAGGTTCAGGTCAGTAATGATTATGTTGTGATAACTCATACCATCTTGTACTTGGATGTTATGGATAAGACTTGGGCAGCTGGTGAATACTATAAATCAAGCATATTACTTCCTCTAGTCGGCTGGCTTGTGTGTTGACTTTAGGGAGTTATAGTTAGCCAAATCTACCATTGCCTGATTAACCTCATTGCCGTACTGTGGGTTGGTCTATGGAAAATGTGCTTTCATTATCCTCTGTGTCCCAATTTATATGAGGCAGGTTGAAGTCTCCAGTAAGGAGTACATTGGGCATGTTATTGGTGGACGTAATAGATGTTAAAACCTCATCCAATTTATAGATTGGTTGAGGATTGGAGGAAGGTTGCCGATAAACATATCCATTAAGTAGGGATTTACATCCTGATAGTTGTACATTACACCACACAGCCTCAATTTCATCTCTCAGAAGGGATCTATTCTCTGATATTATGACATTAGGGCCAGCTGCTACTAAGACTCCACCACCACGTTCATCATTTCCAGGCCTATCTCTCCTGAATATCTCGTAATTCCGGAGGCCAAGCTCAGCATTAGAGATGTTGCTGTTCAAGCGGGTCTCAGTTGCATTTATTATATCAGGTTTGTATTCATCAATTAAAGTGCGTATAACGTCAAAAACTTTTATTTGATCGTCAAATCCATTGTACTGAGGGGATTCGAACATGGTATAACAAAGTTGTAACAGATAAGTATTTCCTGAGATATTGAAGTTTGAACATGCCAAAATTCGATGTTTTAAAATCATGGCCGGGAGAAAAGAGTCTGAGTCCGAAATTGAGCTTCTGACGTCATAGCGGGAACACATCAGTTGCATTTATAAGAAAACAACTGTATAATCAAGTTGTTTATCTGGCTATTTTGAAGCACATGGGAAGGGGAAACAGTTTTTTTCAATGTATAATTCTAGCGAGATGCTACGAGAACTAGAGGAAAGACCTCGTTGAATTCGGTTGAGAAATAGATGCGATCACTCGACTTCTCGAGTCATCACTGCAAACAAAAGTCATGTCGTTCATAATTGACCCGAACAGCGGAGCTTGAATCTGACGCTCTAAAAACCAACTTACTAGTAAGAAACGGCTTATTTACGCTTTACAAAGTTTCATAAGTATTTGTTGTTTTGATATTTTTTATTATGGAGAATTGATGTGACATAAATATGGAAATATCCAAACACTCACAAAGCAGCATAAGGCGTCACAATATAAAATATATGACATATATCTTATGCGCCCGAATGATCTCAGACTTCATGTGTTCACTGCACGGTGTAGTGACTGAAGTACTGAACGATTTTCACAACTTACAACTGACGATTTATACCGAGTAAATCACATGTGATCGCAGTGACTGTTTAATACTTCCACAGTCTGAAGTCTTGCCTACTGTTTACATCTGTCACAGCCACTCGTAGCTGAATATCATGTTTCATACAAAAATTTTGTATTCTGAGTTTATAGCACACGAAACAAGTAGAAAATAAATGACGACAAAGACAATATCACAAAAATGTAAAACTGATATAAAGAAGGGAAGTCAAACAAGCCATTATTAGATATTATTATTGACAGAATGATAAGTCAGTGTGCTGCTTCTATGCTGTATTAATGCTGCTCTTCAAAGAAGTGTTGGATGTCATCGCGTGTAACGACAGTGTAGCGTAGTAATCATGCTAGTAATATGTTGTTCTATCGAGGAAATTGGCGTAACAACAAAGCATTCATTTGGAATATCTTGACTGTATTTTGAGGGACTAGGCGTCAGACTGTGCGCAATATACCTTTGGTCTCCTATCCGATCTTTTTCCAAGTTTTCATTGACGAAATTCGTTAAGAATTGACTTCAGCTCTCGCGAAGGCTTTTTAGAATAAATAAAGTAAAATCTATCGATTTTCCCCTCCTCGCGCACCAAAAAAGCTCGTCAGAAGACAGTAGATAGCACAATTTCGCAGTTGTTTACCGATAAGTTTATTTTGCCGTGTTCCCGCTATGACGTCAACGTCCACTTAGCACCCAGACCCTTTTCTCCCGGCCATGACTTTCAAAACGCGTTGTTCAAGGCAAGATATCTTTGGAAATACTTATCTGTTAAAGCTTAGTTATACTTTGTTCAAATCCTCTCAGTATGGCGAATTCATTAATCCAAAAAAAGTTTTTGACGTTATATGCACTTTAATGCTATAAGTTCAAGACGTTTTTCATTACTTCTGAGGCTACAACAGTTCACAGTTAATATTCGTAGCTGTTGTTTCTTCTCATTAGTTCCTTGTGGACCAGGATTGAGTTCAATGTCACCACTGGATAGCATTAAGAGCAACAGAAAGCGAGCCATACAGCTCTTATTTTGCGACTTGTTTCGTTTGTCAATAACGCTTTGGCTTCCAACTCTTCCACAGGTAGTTGAGCGTAGAAGTGCTTCCATTCCGATTGGAATGGGTTCGATATTGCTGAATAAAATATTCAAGTCATACCATGAAGCGTTTAGCTTGCTTATATGGCCAGATTCATCCAGTTTCCTCATGTAATCTATTGATATCTTTTTCTATTGATATCTCTTGAAATAACCATAACTGTTGCGAAAGCTATACATTTTCTGGAAGCCTAATAAACCGGCTTTTACTTGTGCTTTTAAATTTCCCGAACAAAACACATTATGTTAATATAAATTAGCATTAATTATCATAAATCAGGTTGAAAAATTTACATTTTTCTAGAAAAGGCCATCTTGCACGCCCGCGTAGCATCTTGAAAACTCAAAATGCCACCAATCGCAGAGTTGTTTATGAAATCAAATCAAACTTGGCGTGCGCGTGGATCTCATGTTGCTGGCGCTTGTCGAATTTCAATTTTTAATCTTGCGTTAACGTGTGCCGTGTTTTTCGATTGACGACTTTGCGGGTCTTCTAAGACCCGTTTTGACTGGGCCGGTCAGGAAAGAGTTAAGGTATTCATATGCTTTAAATCCGACGAATACGAAGCTCCCATTCCAGTTCGGGTTCTCTCTGCAGTGTTCAAATGCCTCGCAAATTCTAGCAATGAAGGACCATCTCCATTCCTCAAACTGGGCAAATCCACCAGCTTTTTAACGTGCGCTTCTGCAATTGCATGTGGTTTCCCAAAATTTTCGAGTAATGTCTCTTTAGCCACCCGATATCCATCTTTACAGGCAAATTCACACAACTCTCGATGGCTTCTTTCGCTTTCCCAGTGCAATGATGTACCAACAGCTGCAGCTTCCTTGACTCATCTGGGTTATATCCTTTTCCAAGCAGAGTTTTCAAATGTGCATGAATTAGCATATTTGAGTGGTTCACCATCGAAATGAAGGTATTCAATTTTGGGGGTATTGACAACTTGTCGCAGAGCTTGAGCTATCTCCTTGCCACTGGTTTGGGTAGATGAGTTTTCTGCTGCTTGACAACATGTGTGTTGTACCGCTGTAGGTTGGGACTGCAGGCCCAAGGGTGCTCGCCATGGTTGTAGAAGTGGTATTCAATATCGTTGACCACGATGAGCCATCATTTCTAGCTGCTGATATTGGATTACTTTCTGATAGATTGGCTGCTGATCTTGTTACAATTAACTCCACTTGCCACTAGCACTACTGTAGATACATTTGATTGGTGTGACATAAGGATAGGCATGGTAGGTAATCCTTGAAGTAAAGGTCTCTGTTGAGGGAAGGGTCTTGGTGGAAATGGAAGTTCTTTAAAATCGGAGGGTGCTTGGATAAATGATTCCTTTGTCTGACTCCAAAGGACTGGTCTACTTCTTACAGGGTCTGGCGGAAGAGTAAGCCATCTCTGTTAGTCCACCACCAAATTCTTCTGAGCTTGTCTTAGGCAAATTTTCAGGAACCAAATGGGTTGTACGTGCTTGATCTTGAATGAGGACTCCTTTTTTCTGCTCCTCGTTTATCCCGGAAAGTTCAGCGAATTCGTTATGCTCTCGCGACAGAGATGACTTTAGATATTCGTCCAGAATATCCCTTTCCGAAAGATTGTCCTCCTCGTCTTGCTTATAAATCTTAAATGATACTGCTGCCATGTTCGCTTCCATCTCGACTTCTGCCAATTCCTTCTTTCTCTTGATCTCTTCTTCATATATTTCGAACTGTTGCCGTATTTTCAGCTGTTGCGCGAAGACCATCTCTTCCTTTTTCTTTGAAACTGTTGACAACTTCGAACTCGAAGTTGACACTTCGCTTTGCCTGATCTTTGACCTTTCGGACTGCGAGCGCTTACTTCCGGCTCCGTCTTTGTTGACTCGTTCTATTTTGGTCATCTCACGCCACTTCGTAACCATGGCATCAACATTCGATTTCCTGTGTACTTGCGCAGGCGTTTTCTTTGTCGCTTTCGCTTTCCAATAAACTAAGATATTTCCCATGAGGCTCGGTGCAAGTTTGTGGATACAAACTTGCACCGAGCCTCAGCGAAAGCTAATTTCAACGAAATTGCTCCATACGCAAACATACAAAGGTGTCAAATACACTGAATGCTATTGTAAGCTTTTGTCAACACTATATGGCCCGACCGCCTCCGGAAAAGTTGGTGGATTCTTTCATCCTGATAACTTGCCTCGTTCGTTTTCTTGCTCGGGAATTTAGTCCGTGCTTCTGCTCCTTTTAAGCTAGCTACTTCTTCGGTGAAGTGTTCTTCAAGCGCTTCTATTTTATCTTTCTTGGCCTCGTTATTACCAAAGTACACATCGCTTCCGTGTTCAATTGATGCTATTGACGAACGCTACATATTCAACAGATTAATCCAAATCAACTATCTTCATCACTGCGATACAGTCGAAAACTGTAACGGATTCCACGATATTCCGTCTTTAAATTCGGTTGTCGATAGGCGAACTCACACTTGATACTTCATATTTCTTGACAAGAGGTTTTCTAATATAATATTATAACAACACATGATTATCTTTAATACATTACAACTAATACGCAATCTACAAATGTAATTAACTTACCAACTGTATCGATTCTAACTTCCACACATTAAACATACATGTATCCTTTGATTCCATTTAAATCACTTCTAAATATCAACTCATACGCAATTCGCAAACATACAAAGGTGTCAATCAAGTGTGTGCATGACACGTTCTGACCAATTAAAGGTTAATATATTAAAGTTAAATATAAACAATAAACAAACGAATCAACAAACGAAACGTTCGACGCAGCCGCCCCACTATACAATGACGCTCTTAAACGAAGCAACTTCGAAACAAACCTAACGTACGAACCACTCAAGAAAACGAAAATATTAACAGAAACAATTCTCAAAAACGAAATAGGCGACGAAACGTAATCCCCTCGCCCTGACGGCGCGAAGCGCCGTCCAGCGCCGAAGGCGCTGGGGCGAGGGTGATAATCTTGACGGGGTGGTAGAATGTCCGGTCGTGTACAATGTCCGGTCGTATATGGGAAGTTAGTTCTGTAAAAAGTTTGTGCCGCGTATATCGGTATCCATCAACCGGACATCGGTTGTCTTGGTTACGATGACGTGTTCACGGGGAAGAAAGTAGGTAAACAAGGATATTTATGGATCTAAAAGGATATTTATCTAAGGTCGTGAGCGAGAACATAATTTTGTGTTGTTTTACTCGAAAAAACGTGAAATGTACGTGAAATGAGTAATTTAAATAACGATTGGCAGAGCAGAAGAGAACGAGGGGAGACAGTCGTTATTAAAAACAAAACCTCAATACTTATGTAACAAAACCAACACAGCAAGAAGGATTGCGACAGAAACAAGTCAAAGCGACTCGAAGACGATATCCAGTGTTAGATAGCAGTAAGTGTTTGTTCATATTTTGAAATATACAGTATGTTTATTCTGTGCTTAATAATGAGCCTATATAGTAGACTATAGCTGTGTTTCAGTGTTTATACGACCTGGGCCTGGCCTACAATTTATAGTATATAAACAAGCATTACTGTATGACTGGTCAGTGTTAATATATACACTGCTGTATAGTGAATAAGGGAGAGATTGGAGTAGAATCCTCATAAAATGATTCTGAGTCCTGGACAGGAATCGAACCTGTAACTTGATTGCTTCTAACCATTGAGCTACCGAGACTCAGATGGAGAGTGAAGCTGGTTACAAATTCAACATAATACATTCGGTTGATATAGGTATACAGTACTGCCTATGTAGCTTGCATTCACTACAGCAGTGTATATATATTTGCACATCCAAGCATTACTGATATAATATAGTGACAACCCGCGATTTCCGGTCGAGTTCGATAAACATTGTTTTTTAGTACATTAATATGCCTTTTCAGCATAGTTTTTTGGTTAGGGTTGGTAATTTGGTTAGGTAGTTATATTAGGATTAGCATTTCGTTGAATTATAAAAGACTCGATCTTGACTTGAGTGACGAAGGGCTTTCGCTCGAAACGTTGAATGTCTGCATGCCAACCTATAAAATATCTGTATTTCTGCCTACAATGTATACAGTACGTTGAGCAATATTTTATCTTCAATAAAACAACCATGTCATGTTATTGTTTGTTAGTTGTAACTTGTATAGTCTGCATTGTGATTGTTCAGAAATCTTTAGACAAATTTTGAAATACTTAACCGAGAGAGTTGTACTATATACATTCTGGGATTGGGAAAAGTTTAGCCGGCTTTATTAATAATACTAATAAAAATACAGGATAGCCTGTTGAATGCTAACACTGGTATTGACGGGGTCCTATTTCCTAACAAATTACAATTATTATTTATTACAAATATAAATTTATTACACATACTGTATTCATATGTACTGTTGTCTACAATATGTTACAAAAACTAATTATAACTTGAAAGTTGTATAAATCCTACATGTAGTACTGTCAATTAAGGCAATAGATATTAGATAATGATCTTACATGTATGCAATGAACAAATTCATTGAGATTAAAATAGTTCTTTAGAAATGGTGGTAAAATGCCTTCAAGACATTTCTTAACTAACATATGGTACCAATCCTAGGGTTTCTATTAACCGATCAGTTTCATGTCCAGACTTAGGAAAGGTCAGTTTCTCTGCCTGCATTGAGACCTCAAGAGCATCTATCCTCACCAACAATCGGGATAGAATCGCTAATACTGTATTAACCAAATTGATGTCCATACATTTGCACTATATGCACCCCTAGACATTTGAATGATAAAGAGAATGCACTTTCTTCCTTCATTCTTTAACAGTCTTTGGTGTCACTGTTCCCCAATTCCGTCGAATACTGTGAATTATTGAACGGAGGTGTCCAAAACAAAAATTATTGAACGCTGATGACGTCACTAGGACAAAGCGCATAACTACAGTACTGTATTACAGTAGTAAATTAGCAACTATAAAAGTTTCAAACAGTAGTGGGCGAGGGGTGTTGCGTATAACGTATTTCTATAGTATGGTACAACCACTGATTGGGTACAATTACCCACCTTACAGTAAAAACGTCAGAAAGAACGTACAGAACCAGACTTTCTAAAACTCATTGACAAACACTTTACACCCTCAAACAAACTATACATAAAATATTCAACCGCCACACAGTACGGATCAGCTATAGCTGCATGGATAACATGAAAAGCTTTATCCGCAAACACAATAACCGAACCCTGACTAAAAACGCTAAACAAAACCACACAGCAAACAACGAATCCCGTATCATGTGCAACTGCCGACAAACCAATGAAAGCTCAATCGCTGGAAATTGCCTGACAAAGAGCGTAGTTTACCAACCCGAAGTAACGACAAGCGACAACGGAGACACAATGAATTACATTGGAGTAACGGCCAACGAGTTTAAACAAAGATACCGCAATCACACGAAGTCTTTCCGAAACGCGAGATACTCAAACGACACAGAACTATCAAAACACATTTGGAAATTGAAGACGGAAAACAGAGACTTTACCATCAAATGGTCTATAATTAAGCGAGTAGCGGCATATAAAGCACAATCAAAATTATGCAATTGCCTAGAAGAAAAACTGCTATTGATGAAAGCAAAGAAGAAACACTTATTAAATAAACGATCCAAACTCTTTTCGAAGTGCCGACATGTAACGAAACACCAACTCAATTAACTAGTGACATTAACTGCACCAATGTAATATACCTTAAGAATAGTAGAACCTAATTTGTCAGTTGCCTGAAGATCGCATGTAGCGTGAAATATATTAGGTGATCATAGAAATTGCGTGCGCTGATTGGAAATGTTGTTCCTGAGAGTGGGAAAATGTGTATTTATACTAAAACAATTATTCACCGATATTCACCTCGCCTTCGGCGAATAATTGTAAATATATATATAAATATTTTGTGAGAAATGGATCCTTGCCGCGGCGAGATTATCGCCCTCGCTTGCGAGGGGATAAAGCGGCATGCTATGCGTTCGTCACACCGCGGAATAATTAATGAGGCGGCATCCCTTTTATTGCTATATGGGGGGTTACCTGCTTTTGTCCGCTTTTAATTACCCATAATTATTGCGGCCATAACTAAAGAAAATAGATCATTTGCAATAATGCGCGAGTCAAATTTGGTTTGTTTGTCGCATTTTGAGCTATTATATATAGTGCAGCCAGACGCTATGCTATTGTTGGGTGATATTGATATGCCAAGCCCATTGAATCGCGATGACGGTGGTTTATTTCCAGAAGCTTATTTGCATCTTGTTAATAAATAACGTCATCATCGGTTCTATGAGGGTCCCCTGATGAAGACACTAGATTGGAGTATCGAAACATTGGGTCATGTACAGTATAACTTTTAATGTTACGTTCAAAAAACATTTCAAGTCAGTAGCGTCAAACAATGTTTGATTTATCACCTGGTTGCGTTGGGAAATTATTTGATTCGTCAATTTGGGGCTGACACGTGACACGATAATACTGACATAATTGGTGGATTATCTCTGAGAATATAATAAACATATATTTGCCACATATATAAGCAGTTCACTCAATGTACTGTACCCTTTAGTGACTATCTTTTACGCGTTTTTCTCTTTCAAAATTTACAGTCTCCTGAATACGTGATGAAACACGCCGTCTTCATCGAGGGACACGCAATGCGGAGAATTTGTATTGTTGTACCACTCGTGTTGTTCACTTTGATTTATGCAAGCGTGTTTTTCCTATCAAACGAACTTCACGTATTTCATCCACGACCGATCAAGGGAAATATTACGAAGAATACTACAAAAGAAATATTACGAAGAATAACAACGGAAGAAAAAGTCCTCCTCCTTTTCTGGTCAAAGTTGTGGAATATACCAGCAAAAATAGTAGAACGAGTTTGGAAAAAAGGAGACGAGATTGGTGAATGCCCCGTAGCTTGTGAAGTGACAATTGACAAGAGTAGAGCAAAGCAGGCGAATGCCTTTATCGTCCATGCTAGAGATCCACACCCACTTCCTCCAAGTAATTATAAGTCTATGCCGTGGGTCCTAACTACACTTGAAAATCCAGTGTATACCCCTGTATTACAGAACCCAAGCTACATGTCTCAGTTCAATCTACTAAGGAGTTATCGACTGGACTCTGATTTTCCTTCACCAGGATTTAGGAAACCTAACCTATCCCCACCAGTTCCGTTTAAAAATAAAACAGGCAACATCATGGCAGTTTTCTCCAACTGCGAGAGAGTCCGCACTGAGTATTTAAGACAGTTAATGAAATTTATAAAAATCGATTCTTATGGGAACTGTCTCAAAAACAAACAAGGCCTTGTTAGACGTTATGGAGCGAATTTTCAAGACTCAAAAACGAAACTGTCTAGAAATTACAAATTTTTAATTGTCTTTTTTAATCAAGATTGTGATTATTTTATTGACGAAAAAATGCATCGTGCAATGAATGCTGGAGCAGTGCCTATTGTTATGAGTACGGATAAGATCAAAGAATTCTTGCCAGGTAACCTAAACAACTCTATTATAAATGTTCGTGATTTCAAGAGTCCAAAGCATTTGGCAGAGCGTCTGAAGTATCTCCTTAATAACGAAACTGAGTACAACAAATATTTGGATTGGAAAATAAAAGGATTTGATGATATTTCTAATACCGTGATTGGACGCCATTTGTTCAGACGACATGCTGCATGGTGCCAGATTTGTGTGGCTATATCTGAAGGAAGGTGGCACAAAAATGGTCTTAAACCGGATATTTGTAAACCACGAAGTTACAGCACTTGGAAGATAACTCCTGGAGGATAATTATGAACACGTTTTCAACTGTTAGCTAACTTTTAAAATGTGATGTCTATTTACGATTATCAGTCCTGGAAATGGATAAACTTTCAATTTCATAATTGTAAGATTATTAATATTTTTTTAATAAAATAATCTCTTAATGTTTAATTATTTTTTTTATTTCATCATCGTGTAATTTTGTCACAAAATATTGTAAATTTGGATACAATATAGTACAATACAGTATAGTATAGTACATACATGATAATCGTCTTTAGAGCGATGTTAAGTAGTGGTCACTGATCACGTGGGACTATTGTTTTTCCCGAGGGGACTTCTCCAGTGTCTTGTTACTTGTGTGTTATGAATAATAAATAACCGTTTATATTGTGATAATATTTGAACATTACAATATGTACCCTGGAACCTTGTGTTATTTATTAAAATAAATTAGTTAAAAGTAGTTAAAAAGTTAGAACTGAACTATGAAATGAAAACTTCATTTTCGTTGTTTTTCAAATTTTAAACATGTTTCCCGGTTGAGGCAGTCACTTTTTCCATATATGTATTTTAATATATATATAATAATATATATATAAATAGCGATAATGCAACGCCCACTATCCTGGTGGGAGTTTGAGCACTCTGGCCCTATACCGCTTCACGCTCTCTGGATGTGCGCATGACCGCTGTTTATCCCAGCGAAACACGTGTCTGTAGATATTGTACTATATATATATCGCGATAACCGCAAACCGCAAACGGCAAGAGAAGCGTCTCATTTTTAAACTTGGCACCACACATCCTCTTGGTCTTAACGAACGTTTTTCTTTTATTTAATTTCCCACAAGTTTTTTGTTATTTTAGCTTGCTTGGAACTTTTTTATTATTAGCTTATGCATTTCAAGTTTTGTTTCTTACTGCTTTAATATCGCCTAATCCCCTTATATTGGACCTGTCATTTCTCCCTCCTCCTCTGATCGACTGTAAAAATAGCAAATGATTTAACTTTTCGCATCTCATTAATTATTACTTTGTTTATCTCCCGTGCATTTGATTGGCTACTTTCTACTTGTGACACCCTTTTGGCATATATATAAGCCCTATTTATTTTATTTCATCTCGTCTTAATCTGATGAAGGGCTCCGCTCGAAACGTCAGTATCTCGTCACTAAATTATTGGCAGTTTACCACCTTTTCACTTTGCTATACATATATATATATGTATATATATATATATATATATATATATATATATATTATATATATATATATATATATATATATATATATATATATATATATATATATATATATATATATATATATATATATATATATATATATATATATATATATATATATATATATATATATATATATATATATATATATATATATATATATATATATATGTATATATGTATATATATATGTATATATGTATGTGTGTATGTATGTGTATGTATGTGTGTGTATGCGTGTGTATGTGTGTATATATGTATATATATATGTATATATATATATATATATATATATATATATATATATATATATATATATATATAATGTGATGAGGATTATGAACTCGGGTGGTGAGAATAATGATGATTTAAATGGCTACTCCGAGTGACGAACCATACCGGACAAGTAGAGAAAACTCTACTTGACCCGGCTGGGATTCGAACCGCGACCTTCGGTTTGCTAGTCCGACGCTCTACCAACTGAGCTACAGGTCAAGTTGGGAGCAGGTGGTCGAATGATGGTACTTGGGCTATTTGATATTTCGAAACAGATACTAGTTTCATCAATATCTTGACAAATAGTCTTTATACAGATAAATTTAATGTGATGAGGATTATGAACTCGGGTGGTGAGAATAATGATGATTTAAATGGCTACTCCGAGTGACGAACCATACCGGACAAGTAGAGACAACTGACATGTAGCTCAGTTGGTAGAGCGTCGGACTAGCAAACCGAAGGTCGCGGTTCGAATCCCAGCCGGGTCAAGTAGAGGTTTCTCTACTTGTCCGGTATGGTTCGTCACTCGGAGTAGCCATTTAAATCATTATATATATATATATATATATATATATATATATATATATATATATATATATATATATATATATATATATATATATATATATATATATATATATATATATATATATATATATATATATATATATATATATATATTTATATATATATATATATATATATATATATATATATATATATATATATATATATATATATATATATATATATATATATATATATATATATATATATATATATGATGAGTGTTATGAATGTTCACTTGGTCAAGAGAGCTCAATATAGATAAAATTTATTTTCTTCACATTACGTATCATGTCAATTTTTGTTACAGAACATAATTTCAGGTTAATAAATGTTCGCATTTGCCAAATAAATGAACAACAGACATTCTATCACAAGAAATTTAACAAACTATACGAATTCGCAATACACCCCACCCCACCCCTAAAGCTTATTTTCCCCATACATGGTCCCCAGTGCCCAGATCGCGTCTGTCGAACGTAGATTTTGAACGGTATCTCGGCCAATATTTACTCGATTTCAATTATGAAAACAGTTTTGGAGTCTAAATACATAACGCTCGTGTCTATTATATTACGAGAACGTGCATACCCTACGTAAAGACGGTTTATGTACTTAATTATTCGGCAATCAGCCAGCCGGCCCAACCGGAAGAGCTATGAGAGTTGTCACGGCCTGCTTCGCCACTACAAAATAGTGAAAGCTCGGGAAAAAGCTTGTTATGGTGTGGGGTATATACGTCTGGTTCAATGCTAAACACATTGAAAATTTATCATCTTAACGCTGACCTTATCATTTCATAATGTTAATCTTATCTTAACGCTGACCTTATCATTTGGCCCAGATGCAGACACTGGACATATGCCGAGGGTATAGCAGTCATGATATGTAAACTCTAAGATGAATTATATGCATATTATTATTCAAAATTCAGAAATATATTGTTTTCAAAATATGCAGATGATTATAATTTCGCATAGCATGACCAAATGCTATGACCAGCCGCCAACTGATAGCTCAGAGACACAGGAGCGATTATAGAATATCCGTCAACTTTTTAACTTAAATTTACTGACATAAATCAAGAATGTGAAGTCGTATTTATTATTTACTTTTCGCTAAACGTAGAGTAATGTAATTTTAAAGAACGAAGC
Source organism: Chrysogorgia sp. JL179-B06 (assembly GCA_035772405.1). Lineage (NCBI taxonomy): Eukaryota > Metazoa > Cnidaria > Anthozoa > Scleralcyonacea > Chrysogorgiidae > Chrysogorgia > Chrysogorgia sp. JL179-B06. The sequence goes on from JAYKKM010000428.1 coordinate 3,733,336, forward strand.
AATTCTATTATGACAATTTTCAACAATTTGACACGGTTTAATGAACATTTAATAGTAAGCGTTACTCATGGTATTCTGTTCCGGACACAGAAATTTAGCACTGTATAGAACTGCTTCGTTCTTTAAAAATCCCGTTTATTTATGAGCTGGAGTTCTCGAATTCATGAATTAAAACTATTATAGATAAAATAAACGGGATTTTGTAAAGAACGTGGCAGTTCTATACAGTGCTAACTAACATTTTACTCATGCAAATTTCTGTGTCCGGTGCACGAAGTTAGATCTATCTCTTACTTGATTCTAGAAGACTTAACATCATCGAGTACTTCTAGCTCACTTTTTAATTTCTGGCTTTCCCTCTCTCTTTTTTCCATACTGGTGTGTCTTAGAAGGGTTTCTATATTCTTATAAGTTTCAGACATGTTTTACTTCAGTGTTTACGTTTCTAAATATAAATCGTCGCTACTTGACAACTTTGCTTTTCGATCAACATTTCTAAAATCACATACTGTTCCTTGCATTTGAAGGACTAACTGTTGTGATCAATGGCTTATGGATTTACAACAATTTCACAAGATTTGAATAGGTTATATTTGCTTTTATTTGGCAAATGAATTGCAGTACGGTGTTTACAATATGGAGCAACTGGCAAGCTCGGGTCGTGCGCTCAGGAACGCTTCTGTGCCAACATACTCATATTCTGTGCTCATACTGTACTCGACTTTTCCTTTTGTCTTTTGTAATAATTAGTTCCACGCGATATCTCACAGAACAAAGGAAAATTTTATTTTCCGCCTAGTGGAGATTCGACGTAAGGGGCGGTTTTCCGCTGGGCGAATATTTTCACGCGAAGCGAATTTCTATATTGAAAATATTTCTGATTAGTTCCAGCTGAGAGCTCATAAGAGACATTTATAGGACGTAATTGGACAACAATACTTTAGAACATGGTGATCCCCACTCGGGCTAACAATATAACGTTGTCATAACGTTGTCACAATGTTGGACTTACGTTGTGACAACGTCGTACGCGAACGTCCTGAGAACGCCGATTTGTAGACACCTGAGAACGTTGCCACAACGTACCGGGAAAGTTATTTTAACGTTGTCACAACGTATAGCCTGCAACGTTGTCACAGCATTGTGACAACGTTTTATTAAGGTTGTGTGTCAACGTTGTAATGAGGTTGTGTCAAAACGTTCTCACAACGTTAAAATACGTTTTAATAATATATTTACTAGCGATTCACCGACGTTGAAATGTCGACGTTGCTACGACGTCCATATATGCGACGTAAATAACATATATTTCTTGCATGGATTTGCTTTATTTATACATGTACCTTGGAATAAGCACTACGATCAGACAAATTTCTCAAAGTACTTTATTATTCACAAAACGATTGAATCCTACAGTCTTTAACCATTGAAAATATAATTATATATAGAAGTATATGCTATATATGCTCTCTCTCTATTTCCGGATCGTTGAAAGAAAATCCAAAACGTTTTTGGTCTTATTTAAAAGCTCGCACTAAATCTGGATCGATTCCTAACATTGTAAAATCTAATAACTTGCGGTACCAGGATCCAAAAGATAAAGCTGAAGCATTTAACAACTACTTTTTCTCATCCTTTACTTTGTCTGCCGACGATCTTTCTATTCCTGACTTTAGTGTAGACAGTGATTTTGGAGTAGCTTCTTTAGAAGATATCATTCTAACCAGCGAACAAGTTGCAGGAATTTTGAGTCAGCTTCATTCTAATAAAGCTCATGGTCATGACGGGATTCCGGCAAGAATACTAAAAGAATGCGCAAATGAAATCGCTCCTTCATTATGTAGTTTGTTCAACAAATCCCTTAGACTTGGACGCTTACCATCGCAGTGGAAACTTGCTCATGTTGTGCCCGTTCATAAAAAAAATGATAAAGAACTCGTGTCCAACTACCGACCTATATCTCTTTTAAGCATCGTATCTAAAGTTCTTGAACGCTGTGTGTTTCTAAACGTACTTCCGCATGTTTCATCCAAGATCAACAGTGCTCAGCATGGTTTTTTGAAAGGCCGATCAACAGTCACGCAACTTCTATGCTTTCTACACGATATTGGTTCTGCACTTGATAAAGGTTTTCAAACGGATATAGTATACCTTGACTTCAGTAAAGCCTTCGACAGTGTTAACCACAAGCTGCTCATCCACAAATTACGAGCCTATGGTATTGGTGGAAATCTTGCCACTTGGTTCTCCAATTATCTAACAAATCGATTTCAAAGCGTTGTAGTTGATGGTGTAGTTTCTAGCGCTCTCCCAGTTTTATCCGGTGTACCACAAGGATCGATCTTAGGACCTCTACTATTTATGATTTATGTGAATGAACTACCCACTATAAATTCAGAAAGCAGCTCCATTTTCCTCTATGCAGATGACACAAAGTGCTATAGAACCATCCACCAAACCGCTGATGCAATATCTCTACAAAACGATCTCAAACTTCTGCATGACTGGAGTAAGAAATGGTTTCTGAAATTCAATGAACTCAAATGCGAGTCTCTTTCTATTACAAGAAAGAAAAACCCGGTGTGCTTTGACTATAAGATGGGTAGCCACGTCCTTGGTTCTACATCTACCCAGAAAGATCTTGGAGTGTTGGTGACTTCTGATCTCACGTGGAAATCACATACGTCCAATGCGGTCAGTAAAGCGAACAGAATACTTGGACTATTGAAACGAAATACCAAGTCATTCAGCATTAGTTCAAAGAGATTGCTTTACCTGGCCCATGTTCGTCCTCATATTGACTATGCTAGTGAGATATGGTCTGGCCAATCAATTAATCAAATGAGAGATATCGAGGGCGTCCAAAGGCGAGCCACAACATACATCCTTGGCATACCAAAGTTGTCCGCCGATTACAAAGTCAGACTAATAAAAACCAAACTTCTTCCGCTTTCATATTGGCACGAAATTAAGGACTTGCTTTTTCTTCATGGTTGCTCAAATGGAAAATACAACATCGATTTATCTAACTATCTTCCAAATCTACCGGTTAACCATCTCAGGCATTCAAATAAACATAATTTCAAAATACCAAAACCTCGGACTAAACATTTTCAAAAAAGTTTTTTCATAAGATCATCTAGACTTTGGAACACACGATCCGATCAAACAAAAGAAATTAACAAATATAGTCTCTTTAAAAATTATTTAAAATCAAGATACTTTGTCGCTCTCCAGAACACATTCAATACTGATATTATATCTACCTGGCGCTCAATATGTTTAAATTGTAATTCTGTCAGAGACCTTGAATCGCAGAACTTCAGTATTTGTTGTTAATATTAACTGTGCGTGCGTACGTGAGTGTGTGTGTTAGTATAATGTATTTGTTGTAATAAGTGATATAATAAGCGTATCACAGGCTGTGATATAGTAATATGTAAATGTTATAGTTATATATGTAATGTATTATGTATGTTTGTTAATTCTTAGGGTAAGACACCATGACTAGGGCTGAACATCCCTGTTGTGTCTTGCCTTGTGTATGTAAACACGAAAACAAATTTTAAAAATATATATATAAATCAATATATAATATATAAACTGGATCAATATATAATATATATATGTATAAGTGTCTCACTGTCCCAAGCGCCTCGTCTCAGCAAGCATTCGCATAATATTATATATAAGGTAATACGAAATAGTCCTTGTTTCTTGATCAGTAATCATAAGATTTATCACTAGTATAGTCCTGGTATTTATTTGAAGAACAGATCAATAGAATTGTTGTTTCCGTAGTATATTTGTATTTAGCCGGAACACGTTGTATCCATTTTCTTCATTGAATATATAATATTATTAACCCAAGAATTTGGTCAGAAGAAGTATAGTGGTCCTCCTTTGTGAAATATATTGTTACAACCATCAGAAAAAGCTTTAGTTGTCCCCTATAGTTGTTGACGCTTGCTTTCGATCGCTCGATATGTGTGATATGTGTGATATGTGTGTTGGCTTAAGCGGACACGGACCTCTGCGAAGACAGTCTTGCTTGTTTGTAGCTAAATTAAGATCAGTGTCAGCCTCGCCTGATTGGTTAAAAATTCATAGAATTGTCCTTCGACAGTGTGAAAATTATGAAATGAGAATTTGTCGCGGAGTTTTGAGTTGAGTTTGGTACAAGGTTAATTATGTGTTCAGTTATAGCTGCCTTGTATATATGCAGATAACTGGTACGACATTCTTGATAAACGTTTCAGCACCTGAATATAACGTTGGTTTGTGACGTCGATACTACGTCCTGACAACGTTATGTCAACACGTTCACATGGGTTATGATGTCGCTACAACGTTCTGACAACGTTATACCAACACGGTCACACAACGTTGGATTGTGAACGTCGTTACAACGTCCACACAACGTTATGACACGATATCCAAGTGACAAACATCCCGTAAACGTTGTCTGAAGGTTATGTCCGACCTAACGAAACTAGAACCTTCCCACAATGTTGTCACAACGTTATAGTGTTAGCTGGGTAGTCATATCATAAGTTCGAATAAAAATGGTTCAACTGACCACAGAGCAACCAGTTCTTACTGTTTTACATTATACCGAGACTCAAAGTATAGCCGCAGTACAAAACGCGTTTCGAGCAAGGTTTCCTGACCGAAATCCTCCTGTCAACTGCTCCTAATTCATACGATTAGAAGCTATTTTAAATTCCCGGGAGCAGAAAATCTTGTGCTTTACAACAATAGCTTAATTTCTAAAGGTCTCGTTTTTTTTATACACCCTGTATAGAGCATACTAATAACGCTTTTGAAACAAAGGAAAACAAAGCCTCATTAGTATTCTCTATACACACTGTTATTTTCACACTGTTATTTTCAAGGAGTTAAAATAACTCTCCTGTTACCCTCCTGTTGTTAGGTGGAGTTAAAAAATAACTCCACTATTGGGAGTTAAAATAACTCCCTGAAAATAACAGTGTACCGAAGAAACATTATCAACAAAACTGAAAACGTCATCCAACGAATGCGATGGAAAGCCCACTTCTACTTAAATGGCCATAATGACGGAACACAGAAAACACCGACAATCGGTAAGCCCACCACCCATACCAGAATAGAGACACTTTGAAGAAGACGTCATAAAAATGATTGAAAACATCCAATTCAGAAACGTCAACGACCAGTTGACGTAGAAAAATAAAAGCGTTTTTATTTTCGCCGACAAGACACGAAATATCTATGAAATGGACACAAACAACTACAACAACCTGTTAACTGAGAATGTTACGTTCGTCAGAGAACGATAAACTAATTTCTCTTAATTCGAATGCGACACACATTCCTGTCCGAATTACTAATCCGCTGGTCAACGTTAATGTGCCTCGCACGTCTATAGTGATGTAGTGAGGCGATGCCGTAATTCGGGTAATTTAACACTTACCCAATTTCTAACATGCAAAGTGACCCTGTCTTTTCAAGTGTTTATTTGCCTTCTTTTTTCCTTTCAAACACAAGATCTCTCGTTAATAAAATAGAAGATCTGGAGGTTGTTATTAACGAAAACGATGCAGATATCGTTTGCATTACAGAAACTTGGCTGACTAATAATATTCCAAATTCGGTAGTTGAAATTAAAGATTACTCGTTAGTTCGGAAAGATCGAGGGTTTGATAAGCGGTGGTGTTTGTGCATATATCAAATCCTCTATTGCTTTCACAATAATTGGTGAACTTGATAATTATTCTTTCGAATGTCTTTGGTTATACCTCCGTCCGAATAGACTTCCACGTGGTTTTTCGTGACTGATTATTGGTATTATTTATCACCCACCACAAGAAGATGATGCTACATTTACGGAACATCTAATTTCATCGTTGGATGCTGTCTTGATTAAATACCCTGATGTCGGAATTATGTTAGTCGGTGATTTTAATCGTTTGAACTACCGGCATATCTGTAATCATTTCCATTTGCGGCAAATTGTTAAAAATCCAACATGTGGTGGTGCAATTCTCAACTTAATTTTTACCAACTTGTTTCACCATTACAAAAATCCAGAAATTCTTCCTAGCATTGGCCTAAGTGACCACAACTCTTTAATTGTCCGACTTTAATGACAGTCCATAAAGTGAAAGCAGAATCAGTTTTTAAAAGGATCATAAAACCAAGTTTGAAATTTGGTTTTGGAAGATGGTTAACATCTACTGACTGGTCTTTCCTTCAAGCACTACCAACTTGCACGGAAAAGCTTACTGCATTTCAAACGTTGCTTGGTTTTGCCATCGAAACGTTCTTCCCATTACGAAGATTTAAACAACATCCAGCCGATAAGCCTTGGATTACTTCTGAATTGAAGACTCTTATTCAACAACGTCAACAAGCAATGTTCAACGACCCGGCGGTTTTTAAAAAGTTAAGAAACAAAGTAAACAGGCTAAATAATAGTCTTAGGAGTTCCTTTTTTGAAAGCAAATTAAAGAATTGCGACAATGCAGCTTCTTGGTGGAAATCCCTTAAGCAGCTTGCAGGATTTCCTAAGAAAAAAACGGTTTCTAGTACCGTTTTATTGGGTAAAGAAATACATTCCATTGAATTAGCAACTAAAATTAACCAAAGTTTCCTGTGTATTACAAATCCTTTACCACCTCTTCTCCAACTGGAAAATGTCGAAACTGATTTTGTTGTGGTAAATGAAATCTTATCTAAATATCACATTTCTCCGGAAAATGTTTATTTGAGGCTCTCTAACCTCAAACGTGTTAAAGCCTCAGGTCCAGACAAATTTACCCAGTTGGATTTTGAAAGATTTTGCTATGGAGTTTTCCCCACCTATTAATTTTTAATGCGTCAATAAAAGAGAGGATTGTTCCGAACTCATGGAAAGAAGCAGATGTTGTACCTATTCCTAAATCAGATGTGGTTAAAGACATCGAAAACGATTTACGTCCAATATCGTTAACTCCAATTCTTTCAAAAACCATGGAACATTTTTGTTGCTGAATGGATTATGTCACAAATTAGACATCTTGTTGACAGGAAGAAATTTGGATCACGCACTGGTTTATCTACAACCTATGCCCTTTTGTCTTTTTTTCATCATCTGTATAAAGCGACTGATCACCACCCAACCAGTGTGTACGGATCCTGCTCCTATATTTCAGCAAAGCCTTTGATAGGATAGACCATCATATCCTTATTAAGAAAATGGAAGAAATGGTCATCGATCCCATTTTGATTGCGTGGGTGAGAAATTTTCTTACTGGTAGGAAACAGCGAGTAAAGATAGGAAAATTATTTTCTAGCTTCGAACCTGTGAATGGTGGTGTTCCTCAAGGCACTGTCCTTAAATCATCGTAAATGTAAAGAAATCCTCATTTGCTTTTGGAAAACCAATCCAAATTAATCTCCCGGACCGATGGCTGTCGACGAAAGCCCGTTGAATTGGTAAAGTCTGCAAAACGTCTTGGTGTAATTTTCAGAGACGACCTAAAGTGGAACGATCATTTGTCTTATATTGTGAAAAAGTCTTCGAAACGTCTTTATATGCTTAGACTCCTTAAACGAGCCCGTGCGGATATAAAAACACTGATTACAGTGTACGTTACATGCGTAAGACCAATTTTGGAGTATTGCGCCCAAGTTTGGCACTATAACATCCCTGAATACCTTTCTGACGATATTGAAAGGATCCAGTCAAGAGCTTTGAAAATAATCAACTCATCACTATCTTATAACGATGCTTTGACAGTGTGTAATATTCCAACTTTGTCTTCAAGGCGTGAACTTCGATGTTCGACCTTTTTTAGGAATAAGGTTCTTCCACAATCTAGTCCTCTTTCCGAACTTATTGACACTGTAGAAAAGTCTAGTTACAATTTACGGTTCTCTAATAAGCTCGTTCCAATTAAATGCAGGACCAATCGTTTTATAAATTCGTTTATTCCGTCTTCTGTAATGCAATATAATGAACATTCAAATGTATTGTAATTTCTCCTAGTTATAGCTGTCAAACATTTGTAAATATTCTAACATTTATTCGTTATATTTATCTATTTTTAATCAAATTAACTCTGTAATTTTTAACCTTTCTAAATAAAGTGTAAATGATAGATGTATTTCAACCTTCATGGTTTCAAAATCTATAATTTTTAAATAAATTCAAAAAAAAAAAAGAGACAGCATTAACCACGAACTGAAAGACATAGCTCATGCGCTGAGCATCGCAAACCGCATAGAACAGATGGCACAGACACAGGCTTTTATTTAGTTAAAAGACCACAAAGAAAACTTCGAGACCCATACTAAATGCCGCCTGATAAATCCCGCAAAAAGCGACCTCGGCAAAGTCAGCAAAATCATCTTGGACAGAGTCAACACGGAAATACGAGCGCAAACATGTGCAAACCAGTGGCAAAATTCAGACGAAACCATCGCTTTATGGTTCAACTCAATAAACAATAAAGACAAACACACATTTTTATCGTTTGACATTGTGGACTTCTATCCATCCATTTCTGAAGCCTTACTTTACCGTGCAATCACGTGGGGCAAACAATTCACTTCCATTTCCGACAGCGACATCAGGATTATAAAGCATGCACGAAAATCACTGCTTTTTAATAACGGCCAAGCATGGACGAAGAGAAATATACACTACCACATTCGACATAACAATGGGAAGTTTCGACAGGGCCGAAGTTTGTGAGCTGGTTGGACTCCTCATCTTACACTCGCTAGAGGAACGATTCGGAAAAATACCGGCTTATATCGAGATGACTTGCTTGGCCGTCATTAACACTAAATCGGGAAGATTGGCAGACAAAACAAGAAAATAATTAAACAGTATTTTCGAGAATTTCGGCCTGAAGATCACGGTGTAAGCAAACCTGAAGAGTGTCAACTTCCTCGATATCACATTCGACCTAACAAACGGAACATTCAAGCCATACCGGAAGCAACCAAGAAACGTTCGACGCAGCCGCCCCACTATACAATGACGCTCTTAAACGAAGCAACTTCGAAACAAACCTAACGTACGAACCAACTCAAGAAAACGAAAATATTAACAGAAACAATTCTCAAAAACGAAATAGGCAACGAAACGTAATATGGTACAACCCACCCTACAGTAAAAACGTCAGAACGAACGTAGAACGAGACTTTCTAAAACTCATTGACAAACACTTTACACCCTCAAACAAACTATACATAAAATATTCAACCGCCACACAGTACGGATCAGCTATAGCTGCATGGATAACATGAAAAGCTTTATCCGCAAACACAACAACCGAACCCTGACTAAAAACGCTAAACAAAACCACACAGCAAACAACGAATCCCGTATCATGTGCAACTGCCGACAAACCAATGAATGCCCAATCGCTGGAAATTGCCTGACAAAGAGCGTAGTTTACCAACCCGAAGTAACGACAAACGACAACGGAGACACAATGAATTACATTGGAGTAACGGCCAACGAGTTTAAACAAAGATACCGCAATCACACGAAGTCTTTCCGAAACGCGAGATACTCAAACGACACCGAACTATCAAAACACATTTGGAAATTGAAGACGGAAAACAGAGACTTTAACATCAAATGGTCTATAATTAAGCGAGTAGCGGCATATAAAGCACAATCAAAATGATGCAATGTATGCCTAGAAGAAAAACTGTTATTGATGAAAGCAAAGAAGAAACACTTTTTAAATAAACGATCCAAACTCTTTTCGAAGTGCCGACATGTAACGAAACTAATCTGTCAGTTGCCTGAAGATCGCATGTAGCGTGAAATATATTAGGTGATTATAGAAATTGCGTGCGCTGATTGGAAATGTTGTTCCTGAGAGTGGGAAAATGTGTATTTATACTAAAACAATTATTCACCTCAGGCTCAGAGAATATCGGTGAATAAAAACCTCGACTTCGTCTCGGTTTTTATTCACCGATATTCACCTCGCCTTCGGCGAATAATTGTTAAATATATATATAAATATTTTGTGAGAAATGATCCCTAGGGGATAAAGCGGCATGCTATGCGTTCGTCACACCGAATAATTAATGAGGCGGCATCCTTTAATTGATTGCTATTTTGTCCGCTTTTACCCATAATTATTGCGGCCATAACTAAAGAAAATAGCTCATTTGCAATAATGCGTGAGTCAAATTTGGTTTGTTTGTCCGCATTTTTAGCTATTATATATAGTGCAGCCAGACGCTATGCTATTGTTGGGCGATATTGATATGCCAAGCCATTGAATCGCGATGACGGTGGTTTATTTCCAGAAGCTTATTTGCATCTTGTTAATAAATAACGTCATCATCGGTTCTATGAGGGTATAAATAGGGATCCTAACTTTACAGCAATCACGCCTGATGAAGACACTAGATTGGAGTGTCGAAACATTGGGTTATGTACAGTATAACTTTTAATGTTACGTTCAAAAAACATTTTAAAGCCAGAGTAGCGTCAAACTATGTTTGATTTATCACCTGGTTGCGTTGGGAAATTATTTGATATCTATAGCTGTTTTGGGGCTGGCACGTGACGCGATAATACTGACATAATTGGTGGATTATCCCTGTGAATATAATAAACATATATTTGCCACTTATATAAGCAGTTCACTCAATGTACTGTACCCTTTAGTGACTATCTTTTACGCGTTTTTCTCTTTCAAAATTTACAGTCTCCTGAATACGGGATTGCAAAAAAGTCCGTTTAAATTTGAAGAAACACGCCGTCTTCGTCGAGAGACACGCAATGCGGAGAATTTGTATTGTTGTACCACTCGTGTTGTTCACTTTGATTTATGCAAGCGTGTTTTTCCTATCAAACGAACTTCACGTATTTCATCCACGACCGATCAAGGGAAATATTACGAAGAATACTACAAGAGAAATATTACGAAGAATAACAACGGAAGAAAAAGTCCTCCTCCTTTTCTGGTCAAAGTTGTGGAATGTACCAGCAAAAATAGTAGAACGAGTTTGGAAAAAAGGAGACGAGATTGGTGAATGCCCCGTAGCTTGTGAAGTGACAATTGACAAGAGTAGAGCAAAGCAGGCGAATGCCTTTATCGTCCATGCTAGAGATCCACACCCACTTCCTCCAAGTAATTATAAGTCTATGCCGTGGGTCCTAACTACACTTGAAAATCCAGTGTATACCCCTGTATTACAGAACCCAAGCTACATGTCTCAGTTCAATCTACTAAGGAGTTATCGACTGGACTCTGATTTTCCTGCACCAGGATTTAGGAAACCTAACCTATCCCCACCAGTTCCGTTTAAAAATAAAACAGGCAACATCATGGCTGCTTTCTCCAACTGCGAGAGAGTCCGCACTGAGTATTTAAGACAGTTAATGAAATTTATAAAAATCGATTCTTATGGGGGCTGTCTCCAAAACAAACAAGGCCTTGTTAGACGTAATGGAGCGAATTTTCAAGACTCAAAAACGAAACTGGCTAGGAATTACAAGTTTTTAATTGTCTTTTTTAATCAAGATTGTGATTATTTTGTTGACGAAAAAATGCATCGTGCAATGAATGCTGGAGCAGTGCCTATTGTTATGAGTACGGATAAGATCAAAGAATTCTTGCCAGGTAACCTAAACCACTCTATTGTAAATGTTCGTGATTTCAAGAGTCCAAAGCATTTGGCAAAGCGTCTGAAGTATCTCCTTAATAACGAAACTGAGTACAACAAATATTTGGATTGGAAAATAAAAGGATTTGATGATATTTCTAATACCGTGATTGGACGCCATTTTTTCAGACGACATGCTGCATGGTGTCAGATTTGTGTGGCTATATCTGAAGGAAGGTGGCACAAAAATGGTCTGAAACCGGATATTTGTAAACCACGAAGTTACAGCACTTGGAAGATAACTCCTGGAGGATAATTATGAACACGTCTTCAACTGTTAGCTAACTTTTAAAATGTGATGTCTTTTACGATTATCAGTCCTGGAAATGGATAAACGTGCAATTTCATAATTGTAAGATTATTAATATTTTTTTAATAAAATAATCGCTTAATGTTTAATTAATGCTTTTTTATTTCATCATCGTGTAATTTTGTCACAAAATATTGTAAATTTGGATACAATATAGTACATAGTGTAATGATAATCGTTTTTAGAGCGATGTTAAGTAGTGGTCACTGATCACGTGGGACTATTGTTTTTCCCGCGGGGACTTCTCCAGTGTCTTGTTACTTGTGTGTTATGAATCATAAATAACCGTTTATATTGTGATATTTGAACATTACAATATGTACAGTACCCTGGAACCTTGTGTTATTTATTAAAATAAATTAGTTAAAAGTAGTTAAAAAGTTAGAACTGAACTATGAAATGAAAACTTCATTTTCGTTGTTTTTCAAATTTTAAACATGTTTCCCGGTTGGGGCAGTCACTTTTTCCATATATGTATTTGAATATATATATATATATATAATAGGTAATATTTGGCATTTCACTCGATCAAACTACATGTTGAAAGGATTTTTGGTGAAGGAAATTTCGATTGTTGGAATACATAAATTTTAAGACCAAACTGGGACCAGTTGCGAAAAATGCAACTTCAAGGCCTTCCGGCTGGAATTGAACCCGCGACCCTGCGATGCTAGTGCAGTGCTCTGACCACTGAGCTACAGAAGCCGTTGCCGAGAGCCTAGTCACGAGTTCTGTATATATGGTGGTAATGCCGGGATAAGATTCTGGGTATATTATAGGTAATATTTGGCATTTCACTCGATCAAACTACATGTTGAAAGGATTTATGGTGAAGGAAATTTCGAGTGTTAGAATACATAAATTTTCAGACCAAACCGGGACCAGTTGCGAAAAATGCAACTTCAAGGTCTTCCGGCTGGTCCCAGTTTGGTCTTAAAATGTATGTATTCCAAGACTCGAAATTTTCCTTCACCATAAATCCTTTCAACATGTAGTTTGATCGAGTGAAATGCCAAATCCCGGCATTACCACCATATATACAGAACTCGTGACTAGGCTCTCGGCAACGGCTTCCGTAGCTCAGTGGTTAGAGCACTGCACTAGCATCGCAGGATCGCAGGTTCAATTCCAGCCGGAAGGCCTTGAAGTTACATTTTTCGCAACTGGTCCCGGTTTGGTTTTAAAATGTATGTATTCCAACACTCGACATTTTCCTTGGCCATAAATCCTTTCTATATACTGTATATATATGTATATATATGTATATATATATATATATATATATATATATATATTATATATATATATATATATATATATATATATATATATATATATATATATAAATATATATATATATATATATATATATATATATATATATATATATTATATATATATATATATATATATATATATATATACCGGGTGGCGCAAAAACATGTTCCCCCTCTTCGACTCATTGTAATTAAAAAACTGAAAAAGCTATCTTATACAAATAAACATTATTGAACGTAGTTATGTCTAACTTAAATTTTGATGTATGCCTTGCACATTTCTATAAAATATTAGCCGAGATATAGGCGTTTACACTCAATGTAGCGTTTTTGGAAGACGCGAAAAATTGTCTGAAATGGTCTAATAATGTGCATTATGGTAATAAAATGGTAAAAACACGCATAGTGTCGTCCGAGTTTAAATGCCTATATCTCGGCTAATATTTTATAGAAATGTGCAAGGCATACATCAAAATTTAAGTTAGACATAACTACGTTCAATATTTTTTATTTGTATAAGATAGCTTTTTCAGTTTTTTAATTACAATGAGTCGAAGAGGGGGAACATGTTTTTGCGCCACCCGGTATATATATATATATATATACGGAAGTATACAAATGTGCCCTACCGGCTATCACCATATGGTTTCATGGCAACTGTGGACTTGGGACCCACTATGTACGGCTACACATTGTAGGATTGCATTGTGGAGTTACCAAAGCGCTCAAACTGCGAGCAGTGGGCGATGCGTAATGCGAACAGTAAACGTCTCACTGAGACTCTCCACCCAATCCATGAGAGCGCTCAAACCACACGAGCGGTGAGCGTAATATACGGAAGTATACAAATGTGCCCTACCGGCTATCACCATATGGTTTCATGGCAACTGTGGGACCCACTATGTACGGCTACACATTGTAGGATTGCATTGTGGAGTTACCAAAGCGCTCAAACTGCGAGCATATATATATATATATATATATATATATATATATATATATATATATATATATCTTTTTTTTTCTGCTTCCATGTCATGTGGCTAATGTGAGGTTAATTGATAATTCATATGAACATAAAGCCCTGGATATTATTACAATTTAAGAATATATTCCACTGCATACAATCAATAAAGAATAAAATCACATTACTTATTGATATTCTAAACTTACATATTTTCCAAATATCTTCTAACGAGATTCTCTCCATTTAATGGTTGGAATTGGGCTGTCCATCTGCATCTTTTTTGTGAGATAGCTGTAGCAATTGGTGAGCAACATTTAAACCTTGTATAAAATTTAAAAAAACAGAGAAAAAAGTTCACTTCTGTGAAAAGTTACAGTAATTGTTTCAAATAAATTATATAAATTAAAATTAGACATGCAAGATCTTGGTAATTATCACAGATGATGCAAAACCTAGGTATAATTATATAATTGGATTGCAGAACGTATATAAGTTCAGGAAAGGGAGAATCTTTACGTCAATTTCAAAAGTCATCTCATGTCAAAATGACTTGATACTATGCCTTTATGCCAAAAATAATTTCCTTGTCCATAATGCCAATAAATATCCAGGAAAACCTTCCTATATATTCCTGAAAGTAATTTGGTGGTGAGGAGATTGTGTGTACCGCCAAGTACTTCATACCTATAGTCATTGATATTTTTCATCCTAAAAGATTTCATATCAGCTGTTACCTTTTGCAAGAATAGTGGTTCATATGCACCACCAGGGTGCTTCTCCATACTTTCTTTCCGCACTGATCATACATGCTTTATTTGAAAGATCAATTTTTGCAACAAGAATGCAATGCTGACCATCTTAAGAAAAATTAAACAGTAATAATTATAATTAGGGAGCATTCAAGTTTCTTACAAACTTGATTTCTTTGAAATAATATATAAATCATAGTCCTACATAGAGGTAAACTTGATTGTTCGATATTACATGGGGATGTTGTTGTAAGAAATTGGTATTCAATTTATGTTTCTCGCAATTTTGGTTGTAAAAGTGCTATGTCAGCTGCAAAAACAGTAATAGACTGAGCACTACACACAATATACAAACATTGTTTTGCTGCAAATAATACCCTTCTTGCTCACGTGCAGTAAGTTACTAATGCCCGTCTCTGATATAAGTTTTCCAATACAAAGTGGACTTGTATTTAAAAGAATGACAAAAACACAGAAAAGTTAAAACAATGTTAAAAATAAATGGAATAATAAAACAATTATTGCATGAACTTGGTTATCACAAAATATCATGATTTGTCATTGTCTCATAGGTTGATTTGGCAATAATTTTGGAAAATAATCTGCTACCACTGACAAATTACAATGTTTTGCTCAACCTTGTCCTGCAGGACAAAGATGACTGGACATATCACAAAGCCCAAGCTCGTTGTGTGGCCATTTGTGTTTATATTGGAATTTGTTTGATTTGTCAAAATTAGAGGATATTTTCATCTATTATTTGCAGTTTATTGTTACAATATAATGAAATAATGTGTAATTATATCTACCATAAGGTATGTCATGTGTGATCAGTAATATTTTGAACATTTACAGTGCAAAAATATAATGGCCATATATAACCATATATTAAATTTGTTCATATCGAACATCATATATACTAAGGATATTCAACAAAATAAACATTTATAAACCCTGTTGTTCTACCTACTGTACATCTTTATTGTATCGGTATGTTCATCCTTGTAAAACTTGGCACCATTCTGTTCATTATATCACAAACAGGTTTGAATTATAATGATTCATTATTAATTGATTAGTGATTCATTATTAATCATTATTAATAAACAGAATAGTCAAGTATCGCCATTATGTTTTCACACTGTAAATGTTCTAAATATTACCGAACACTCAACAGACACACACATACACCTTATTGCTGCCATAGGCAGCACACTAATCTTGACTTGCTGTGTCTCGTGCCCAGACCTCTTCGCGGAACTATGTATAGTCGATCGACTTTAAATTACGATCATGGAAGGATGTTTGTATGTCCACAGATTTATGACGTTTTATGACGTACTCGTAGATGTTCGTATAATCGCCGGATGCGTAAACTATCCGAATCAAATGTTCGGAACTCGCCAACGGAAACAAAATAAAATGTCTTTAGCTACGAGGGCCATCATACTTTGCGAAGAGAGTGTCGGGGATATTTTCAGCATAATTAAGGCTTACGTAATGTTACGCAATGTTTATGTAAGATCGGGACATGATCGGAGAGCGCTCGGGCAGAGATGGGGAGCTGGGAAAAAGGGACAAAAACAGTGAACACATGTGAGGGTTTGCGAGCTATATTATTGTAAATTTCTGGTTTGAATTAAAGTGATACGAGATAAAAACATTCGCGACACAGTGGCGATCCTGCGAGGACGGCGTTACATGGAAAAGTGCGAGGAAAAAAACGACAATTTAAACAGTTTGTGAGAGAATTTGTGAGTACAAAAGTTGACCAAAATATCCAAGATGGCCGACGTCGAGAAAAAGATCGAAGGTAAGCTTCGTTTGTTAGAATTTAACGTGGATCAAACACCCAAAATCATTGATTCAGCTGACCTTAAAGCTATTGAGAGACATGTGAGCGTTTTAGAATCAATTATTGAGAAAATTCATGAGCTGAAATTACAATATCAAGAGATTAAAATTGAGAACGGTGAGGATGCTAGTGAAGTTAGAGTTTGGACTGAAGCTGTAGAAACAAAGCTTGGGAAATTTGAACACATAGCTAAAGATGTAAAACATGTAGCAAGTGAAATAAAGTACAATGAGAAAGAACAACTTGCAGAACAGAAACGCAAGCAAGTTTTAGAGAATGAAATTCAGTTAGAAAAAGCAAAGCTTGAAGTAAGATCAAAATTTGAAGCAAGCCCAAAGTCCCCAAGTGTTGGAGCTAAGTTACCGAAGCTTGTCATTAGCAAATTTCAAGGTACATATTTAGATTGGGTGCGATTTTGGAATCAATTTGACACTGAAATAGATAAGACTACTATAACACAGGTAGCCAAATTTTCCTACTTGAGAGAATTACTCATACCCAGTGCCCGGGTGTTGATTGAAGGTCTACCATTCTCATCTGAAGGTTATGAGAGAGCGAAAACAATCCTAAAAACCAAATATGGTCAAACAAGCGAAGTGGTAAATGCACACATACAGTGTATTATTGGGTTACCCAAAGTACAGGTAGAAGACCCCGCCAAAGTGTATAAATTTTATGAGACACTTGCTGTCATGTGCAAACACTGGAAACATTGGGAAAACTCAAAGAGATTGGGGGGTTTGTACGTGCCACTCTAGACAAATTACCTGCAATAAGACCTGATCTAGTTCGTCTTGATGACGAATGGCAACAATGGGGATTCCCACAACTGGTAGAATCTCTAAGGAAGTGGTGTGATCGCAATCCGGCGGAGACAAGTGAGCGTAGTAGTCGGGGTGATGGTCATAATCGTGGACATGGTCATTCCTACCAAGCTTCTCTTCACCAAGCTCGAGTTTGTGTTTATTGTGATGCTCCAGATCACAAAGCGATGGAGTGTAAGAAAGTTCCTGATGTGAGAGAGCGAAGAAAAATCCTAAGTGGAAAGCGACTCTGCTTTAACTGCACTGGCTCGAGGCACCAAGCAAAGGACTGCAAGAGCAAATACAACTGTCAAAAGTGTGGTGGTCAACATCATACTTCCATTTGTGTCCAGAAACCTGGGAAAGAGCAAATGCTGGTGGCAACAGGTGAATCTACTGTTATCTATCCTGTAGTAGTGATCTCTGTAGATGGGATCAAATGTAGAGCACTCCTGGACTCGGGTTCAGGCAGTTCGTATGCCTCATCATCATTAATCAAGAATCTGAACAAGAAACCAACCCGTACCGAACACAAGCACATTGAGATGATGGTCTGTTCGACAACCCAAAAGGTCCACAGTTATAAGGTGAACATCTCGAGTGTGGGTGAGAATTTTGAAATGTCAACAATGCTCAACAAAGTGGATAAAAGTGTGCTACTTACAATCCCAAACACTGGTTATGAAGAGCTGTTGAAGAGATACAATCATTTGGAACAAGTGGTCATAAATGACAATGACACTAAGCAAGAACTGCCAATTCATGTCATATTGGGAGCAAGTGATTATTCGAGAGTCAAAACCGAAACGAAGCCAAAGATTGGCCAATCACTTGAGCCAATAGCCGAGTTTACAAGACTTGGTTGGACGGTGATGTCTGCAGGAACTGAGTCTAGTTCATCCAACACCTATATGACTAGAACATCCGGTGCAGAATACCAAGAGCTATGCAGTCTAGATGTATTGGGCCTCAAAGACCGACCAGAGGGTGATCAGCAAGTCGTGTACGAGGAGTTTGCAGAACAACTAAGTCGTAACGAGGACGGACGGTATGAAACAAATTTGTTATGGAAACCCGGACATGGTACCTTACCAACAAATGAACGTGGAAGTATAAAGCGATTGGATAGTCTGGTGAAGAAACTAGTAAGAGAACCAGAACAGTTCGAGAAGTATGATAACATTATCCAAGAACAGTTAAACGAAGGTATTGTAGAGAGAGCTGTTGAGGAGCCACAACTGGAGAGCGCAGAGAATGAGAAAGATCCTGCTGGTGACAATCTACCAAGCTATGCCAAACAGCAGTTGGGAGTTAGCAGTGGTGAAACAAAGTTGCTAGGACTCTCGTGGAACAAAACCGATGACACCCTTGCTGTTGCGTTTCCGAAGAAACCAGTTGAGAGAACGAAGAGAGAGATTCTTGGAATTGTATCGCCGGTGACCCTACTCGGCAAATTCATTTTTCGCGAAGTTTGTGATCAAAATCTTCCGTGGGATGAGAAGATATCAGATAACCTCGGGCAACGATGGCTAAAGTTCCTGAAATACCTTCCCGAGAAGGTCCAGTTTGCAAGAAGTATCCCGAGATACCGAGAGCCGTTGAATGAAGTGGAGTTACACACGTTTGGAGACGCAAGTGGTTCTGGAGTTTCCGCCGTAGTGTACGTGGTCGTTAAACAACCTTCGGGAGAAAGTACGGGGTTGATAGCATCTAAATCGCGATTGGCCAAGAAGAATCTCACGATCCCAAGGTTGGAGCTCGTGTCGGCACATATGGCAGCAAACTTAGCTGCCAATGTACGAATTGCACTCGAAGGTTACCCAGTGAGCGCGGTTTACGGATGGTTAGATAGCCTAGTCGCCCTCCATTGGATCAGAGGAGGAGGAACATATAAAGACCTTAACCCCGCAGACCGAGGCAGCAGAGGATGCGAAGTAAATCGTTTGACTGATGAGTGGCTCAACGGACCAGATTGGCTGACAGATCCAGACAAGTGGCCGGCGTCGGTGATGACGGAGCCCAACAAAGACTCGGAAGCAGAAGCCAAGAAGATACGAGAAACCCTTGCGAGTCGCGACGGCAGTGGAGATGGAAGATAGTTTTGATGCACTCTTGGTGAAACATCCTTACTGGAAGACAATCCGCGTGTCAACTCCTGGATGGCAAGATTCGTCCGTAACTGCAAGACTCCAAAACATTTGCGAACCTACGGACCCCTGACCACCGCAGAAACCGAGCAACAAGTGAAGTGGTGGATACGAAGAGTGCAAGAGAGAAATAGTAAAACGGAGAAGTTTCGCGAAGATCAGCTAACCCTAAACCTACAACGAAATAGCGAAGGTATCTACGAGTGTAGAGGTCGGATCCAAGGAAGTTATCCCGTGTATCTACCGCCTAAAGTCACCCTTTCCGAGAAGATCGTGCAAGATGCCCACGAGTTGACTCTCCACGGGGGAGTTGGCCTTACGATGGCTCTCGTTTGCCGTGATTACTGGATACCACGCCTGCGCCAGCTTGTGAGAAGTGTCTACACTCACTGTTATGGTTGCAAGAAATTTCACACGACGGCATTTCACAAACCTCCCCCGGGAAACCTACCTGTCGAGCGTACCGAAGGTTCGTCGCCGTTCCAAGTAGTCGGCGTAGACTACGCAGGCCCGATGGCCTACAACGTATCCAAGAAGAAAGAGGGCAAAGCATACATTTTGCTTTGTGCATGCAGTCTATCGAGGGCAATCCACCTAGAGCTGCTGACAGACCAAACAACCGAAGGATTCATCCGTTGTCTAAAACGAATCATCGCCAGAACTAAGGGGGAGACCTTCTACCATCTACTCAGATAACGGGAAAAGTTTCGTAGCCGCGGCGAAATGGTTGAAAGTGATAATGAAAGAAGAGAAGTTACAAGATTATCTGGCCCACCACAATAGTCAATATCGAATGGAAGTTCAATTTGGCGAAAGCACCCTGGTGGGGTGGACAATTTGAACGGTTAATCGGAGTAATGAAACAAGCGCTTTACAAGTCGATCGGTCGAGCCGTTCTGTATCTTAATGAATTGGAAGAAGTTTTACTCGATGTGGAGATAGCTGTTAACAATCGTCCGCTGTCGTATGTCGAAGACGATGTTCAACTCCCGATTTTGACACCGAATCTGATGATGTACGGGCAGTCAAACATTTTACCAGAAACGGACGTAGATTCCATCGAAGAAACCGAACTGCGAAAGAGGGCGAGACACTTACGTCGTTGTAAGGACGTTTTGTGGTCGCGTTGGACCAGTGAGTACGTGAGAGGTCTGAGGGAAAGACATAACCTGAAACACAAGAGCAAGAGTTTGTCGTTGAAAGTTGGTGACGTGGTTCTCATGCAAAGCGAGCTGCGAAATCGAGGTAAATGGAATATCGGAATCGTCGTGAAGCTCATAAAAGGAAGAGACGGGGAGATTCGGGGAGCGAGATTGAGAGCGGGAAAATCGTATATGGAACGGGCAGTTCAACTATTATGTCCAATGGAGCTGAGCTGTGATATCGAGAAGAACCAAGGACAATCGAAAGGTTTAGATCCTGAATCGAAGGAATTCACACCCAAACGAGCCGCGGCGGTGATTGCGAAGGAACGTATTCGAGATGTGTTAGCTGGAGAAGCTGCTGATGCGTGAACGGAGAACATTGGAACAATCTGAACTTGAACACTGTATCCTTGAACTGTAGTGTAGGACAATTGCCTTTTAATTTTAAGGGTTTTATTTGTTTTAATACGGTAAATCAAATAGGGGGAGAGTGTCGGGGATATTTTCAGCATAATTAAGGCTTACGTAATGTTACGCAATGTTTATGTAAGATCGGGACATGATCGGAGAGCGCTCGGGCAGAGATGGGGAGCTGGGAAAAAGGGACAAAAACAGTGAACACATGTGAGGGTTTGCGAGCTATATTATTGTAAATTTCTGGTTTGAATTAAAGTGATACGAGATCAAAACATTCGCGACAAGAGCTTCATTTGTCAATCGTCATATAACGTGTTCTGCTTTAGTGATGAACTTCTGGCAGCTGTGCTTTAGCCTGGTTGTGCTTTGACTCTTGTCAAAGTAATTAGGTAACTAGAATTTAACTCGCTATTAAATTTTAAGGAGATCAATTGTCATTGTTTATAATATGCTACTCGTCATGGTTATCAATATCACAATTATCAAATTATTTGTTTGTGAATAAGATTTACCTTCTATTTTAGGTGTATATTGGTGTGAGTTCATCGTTTCTCACGATATGCTCATACACAGCTGTGAGATATATTGAACTGCATTTTTATACAAATTTATCAACTGTTATAATGTCAAGAAACAAATTCTGATTGACTTAGTTTATCAACTGTTATAATGTCATATTGAACTGCATTTTTATGCAAGAAACAAATTTTGATTAACTTAGTTTATCAGCTGTTATAATGTCAACGTTTTGTGTTCATATTGAACTGCATTTTTATGCAAGCCTTGTACAGAGAGCTATGTTACTTTATACAACTATTTTATCTTTATGTTCTACTGCATTTTTATGCAACTGTTCCACTTACATCTGTTTAATATTACACATGTTCATGAACTACTATATTGTGAATAGATGTTGAGAACGGTTACAACACAACAAGTGGGGTATACTCAGACGTGCAGCATGTGCAGGGGGCCCTGGCTGTGCATAATGAATGCCTTACCCCAGATAGATGTCTAACGCATCCCAGAGTGCCCCAGAGTTAGTACGTACCTATGGTCCAGCAAGCTCATTGTGAGCTCCATATATATGTAGAACTCACTGCTACCTGAACCATAACCGCATGGGTACGAGGCTATACTACCTCTGACTTGAGTTCAATAACTAGCCCACCACTTAGTTTTGCAATTTTGCACAATATTACGACTGTCTTGGATTTTGAGGCAGCACTTCCCTTGCGATAGTAACTTCTAGTAATTTCATTATATTGTAACAATAAACTGCAAATAATAGATCAAAATATCCTCTAATTTTGACAAATCAAATAAATTCCAATATAAATACAGATTGCCACACAACAAGCTTGGGCACACTGTGCACATATCGAGACACCGCACATTACGCACATAAGCGAGATGATTTCTGGCTCACGCGTTTATATAGGAAAATTCATCCCGCTTACCGAGTGATTTCACTCTCCTCCGCAGAGGCTTCTTGCGCTTTTTTTACAGTTCGGGAAATAGTTTGGGCAGCACGGGCTGGCGGGCTTATAGTATTACCGCGGAGGAGAGTGGAGTGATTTCAAGTGTTTCAAATGCCAAACAATAGACGGCGTCGGCATCCCTTTGAAAAGTCATCTCGGTAAGCGGGCCAGCCCGGCTGCGAGTGTTTATATGAGAAATTTTTCATCCTGCTTACCGAGATCTCGCCTCTCTCAAGCGAGATCTCGCTAACCGGGCTGACCCGCTTGTCCATATTAACGGACGGAATTTTTAACAACAATATAACTACGCGGTGAGATCTGAGATCTCGCTTGCCGAGCTAGCCCGCCTCCCATATAAACAGCCCCTAGGAAAATCTTTGTTCAAGGTGGAAAAAACTTTGTTAGAAAACCTCCTCAATCATGAAATAAGTCCGTTAATTACCTCGAACGTCGGGATGTATGCGATATAAATACAGTCCTCGCACACTACCCTCGTTCTCGGTAATTATTAAACTCTTACATAAAAGCCATATGGCTGCACTAAATATAGCACTAACTATCGCACCAAATGGTCTGCTTCTTGCCGACCAAGTCATTGTACTGCGAAGTCATTGTACTTTCGAACTTCAACTGGAATAAAATTTAATATTCGATGTGTAAATATTATGTTATTTTGTTGTCCCGGTGGCTCAAATACAAAGAACGTTTCAGATCAAATCAGCACTCACCTTGATTACATTCTTTGCCTCGTGGTTGCCTTTTCGGTAGAAATAATTCTCCATAGAACACTTTTTCTTCAGAGGTTTATCTCCATTGACAAAGACGATAGATTTACGTCCTTCGCGAATTATACTACATTTCTGCAATCCAGGCATTTTAGAAAATCTAAGTATTGGAGACAAATTGAAAGTGGCTAGTGAAAATACAGTCGAAACAGACGCTTTGTGATCAGGTTTCAAATAACAACATGTCAAACTTTGTTCGAGCGACCAATCACATTTGAGAAGAAGGTTTCCCTTGGTATCAGCTGGCGCCTGATTGGTTTCCGATTGGTGCTTTTTCAGTCATTTCCTGTTTACGCGAAATGTAACACACATGAAGCGGCTATACGGATAGAATATTGTCTCCATCTTCGGCGGTGTTTTCTTCGCCTGTAAAGCAAGACGACAATGATTGTTCGCCAGTGCTAGCCTTTGGTTTAACAAGTGGATCTGATGTCGCGAGTTCGCCCGTGCTGTTTTTCCCTTCGGCTTCGGCTTTATGGTTTCGACCAGGAAATTCCCAAGTCGGGATTGAATCGTCTCAAAGTCAATTCTCGCTCTGGGTTTGATATCTGCGTTGCCATTCGTGATGAGATATCTGCGTCACCATCCAAATCAACAAATATGTCGACAGAAATCATAGGTATCAATTTAAAGGATCATTTTAGCAACTTGACACTGACACTGACAAGTTATTTTTAAAATTGTCGGACGAATAATCATGGCCACACAGTGTCCATTACACACAATTTGTAGGGATATTTACGGGATATTTAGTGTTAGGAATATGCCTTGATGGTTTTTTGTATCCACGGCGTTGTTTATAATATCGAAGTGGCTATTCGTACTGATTTCTAATAAGTGCTTGTTTCATATTATTTTAGTTATGATACCACAGGTAGCCCAAGCTCATTATATGGCCGTTCTTTTAATATTTTTTTACTTTACTATTAAGTTAATTTCTATTAAAAGCTATATTTTTGCTTTTGTTTGTGATTTTGATGCGATTTTGCATGGCCATCCTCTCTGAAATCCCCAAAAAATCCTAAAAATCTAGTATCAATTCTATTATAAAGAACGCTGAACGGTTGTACTGCAGGCTACATGTAATTTTCTTATAACCGTCAGTTTATAAACAGTTTTAGTATCGCAAAAATTCCACAGAAATACAAACATTTTTTAACTTTTAACTGCATCCACGTGTTCTTTGTCATTACCTTTATCTTTTGTGAAAGTTTGAAACCATTTTGTTCAGAATTGAAGTACCTGTACTCGTGGGAATAACCAACACGTTTTGAGACCTCTAAATAAATAGGAAGGTAGGCAAGCCCGGCGCCGGAAATCACAGACTCGGGTCACTTCAAGAGCGAATATATCACAGACAAGCGATCCCACGACGATTTAAACGCCGATACACAACTCCTCGATGTTTTCTCATTCTACTTAGCTAAAATCGAGTCTCGTTGTATTTTCTCTTCTCCCAAAAATCGCCGATATCAAACTCTATTTCACCACAGAGCGACCTTTTTCAAACTGCCGAGCGACAAATCATCCCTTGGGTGGGGAGGGTTGTGGATTTGTTGTATATATTTTTGCAGCGACATTTCCCGTCACGGGTCGCCATGGGGGATGATTTGTCGCTCGGCAGTTTGAAAAAGGTCCGCTCTGATCTGTCCCAGCATCGTTACGCGCCACTTCGTGGTGAAATAGAGTTTGATATCGGCGATTTTTGGGAGAAGAGAAAATACAACGAGACTCGATTTCAGCTAAGTAGAATGAGAAAACATCGAGGAGTTGTGTATCGGCGTTTAAATCGTTGTGGGATCGCTTGTCTGTGATATATTCGCTCTTGAAGTGACCCGAGTCTGTGATTTCCGGCGCCGGGCTTGCCTACCTTCCTATTTATTTAGAGGTCCCAAAACGTGTTGGTTATTTCCACGAGTACAGGTACTTCAAGAACAAAATGGTTTCAAACTTTCACAAAAGATAAAGGTAATGACAAAGAACACGTGGATGCAGTTAAAAGTTAAAAAATGTTTGTATTTCTGTGGAATTTTTGCGATACTAAAACTGTTTATAAACTGACGGTTATAAGAAAATTACATGTAGCCTGCAGTACAACCGTTCAGCGTTCTTTATAATAGAATTGATACTAGATTTTTAGGATTTTTTGGGGATTTCAGAGAGGATGGCCATGCAAAATCGCATCAAAATCACAAACAAAAGCAAAAATATAGCTTTTAATAGAAATTAACTTAATAGTAAAGTAAAAAAATATTAAAAGAACGGCCATATAATGAGCTTGGGCTACCTGTGATGATACTTTCATTATAGCGATTCCGACAAGCATTCCCATCGTTCGTAAAACGAATTTCTACATTTTATCATACGCGGGCTATGTATAGAAAGCCGACAAAAACTCTTCGAGTTCCAATGAGTAAGTTTAGGGATATTTGTTTGCTTTTTGCATGTCATTAATCAATGTAAATCTTTACAATTATAACAATATCAGTTGGTTCGCGTGTTATTTTCCAGCGTGTTATTTTCCAGCGTAGAGAGTTTAGAAATTCGTTTTACGAACGATGGGAACGCTTGTCGGAATCGCTAATAGTACTTTAACAAAGGTAGATTAATGAAAATCATTTGAAACAAGTACTTATTAGAAAATTGGTGGAAATATTTTGACTCCAGTACAAATAGCAAAAGGACTTCGTTATATGGTTTATATATTATATAGCCCGTGTGGCGTGCTGAGATTGTATTGAACCGACATTGGTCAATTAGTTGTTTATAAACCTCGGGCCTCGGTATTACAATCTCAGCACGCGCGAGGACGCTTTGAGATTGTTACTGTGCTGAGATGGTATCAGTAAATGTAATCGAATATTAACGAGCAGTCCAAGCAAGCGTCTTGTCTTAATAAAACGATTGATTGATGACTTTATACATCCAGACACTGTTATTGACTACGGTATGTTATTGACTACGGTATTTGACATCCGAAGCTTGTTTTTATCCCTCGAAGACGTAGAAATTATCAAACCGCCGTTGTAAACGCAACGAAGACGATTTCTGTGGGAAGTTTTGGAATCAGAAATTCTGATTCCGAATTGATGTCCGTCAAAATAGCCGTATTTCTGAGGGAAGTTTAATTTGGAGTCAGAAATTCTGATTCCGAATTGACGTACATCAAAATAGCCGTATTTCTGCGGGAAGTTTTGGAATCAGAAATTCTGATTCCGAATTGACGTCCGTCAAAATAGCGTATTTCTGCGCCCGACTCCGAATTGACGTACATAAAAATAGCCTTATTTCTGCGGGAAGTTTGGAATCAGAAATTTTGATTCCGAATTGACATCCGTCAAAATAGCCGTATTTCTGCGCCCGACTGCGGGAAGTTTTGGAATCAGAAATTCTGATTCCGAATTGATGTCCGTCAAAATAGCCGTATTTATGCGGGAAGTTTAATTTGGAATCAGAAATTCTGATTCCGAATTGACGTCCGTCAAAATAGCAGTATTTCTGCAGCAAGTTTTAGGATCAGAAATTCTGATTCCGAATTGACGTCCGTCGAAATAAACGTATTTCTGCGGGCAGTTTTGGAATCAGAAATTCTGGTTCCGAATTGACGTCCGTCAAAATAGCGTATTTCTGCGCCCGACATCGAATTGACGTACATCAAAATAGCCGTATTTCTGCGGGAAGTTTTGGAATCAGAAATTCTGATTCCGAATTGACGTCCGTCAAAATAGCCGTATTTCTGCGCCCGACTGCGGGAAGTTTTGGAATCAGAAATTCTGATTCCGAATTGATGTCCGTCAAAATAGCCGTATTTATGCGGGAAGTTTAATTTGGAATCAGAAATTCTGATTCCGAATTGACGTCCGTCAAAATAGCAGTATTTCTGCAGCAAGTTTTAGGATCAGAAATTCTGATTCCGAATTGACGTCCGTCGAAATAAACGTATTTCTGCGGGCAGTTTTGGAATCAGAAATTCTGGTTCCGAATTGACGTCCGTCAAAATAGCGTATTTCTGCGCCCGACATCGAATTGACGTACATCAAAATAGCCGTATTTCTGCGGGAAGTTTTGGAATCAGAAATTCTGATTCCGAATTGACGTCCGTCAAAATAGCCGTATTTCTGCGACCGACTGCGGGAAGTTTTGGAATCAGAAATTCTGATTCCGAATTGACGTCCATCAAAATAGCCGTATTTATGCGGGAAGTTTAATTTGGAATCAGAAATTCTGATTCCGAATTGACGTCCGCCAAAATAGCAGTATTTCTGCAGCAAGTTTTAGGATCAGAAATTCTGATTCCGAATTGACGTCCGTCGAAATAACCGTATTTCTGCGGGAAGTTTTGGAATCAGAAATTCTGGTTCCGAATTGACGTACATCAAAATAGCCGTATTTCTGCGGGAAGTTTAGGAATCAGAAATTCTGATTCCGAATTGACGGACGTCAAAATAGCCGTATTTCTGCGGGAAGTTTTGGAATCAGAAATTCTGATTCCGAATTGACGTCCGTCAAAATAGCCGTATTTCTGCGCCCGACTGCGGGAAGTTTTGGAATCAGAAATTCTGATTCCGAATTGACGTCCATCAAAATAGCCGTATTTCTGCGCCCGACTGCGGGAAGTTTTGGAATCAGAAATTCTGATTCCGAATTGACGTCCGTCAAAATAGCAGTATTTCTGCAGCAAGTTTTAGGATCAGAAATTCTGATTCCGAATTGACGTCTGTCGAAATAACCGTATTTGTGCGGGAAGTTTAATTTGGAATCAGAAATTCTGATTCCGAATTGACGTTTTGGAATCAGAAATTCTGATTCCGAATTGACGTCCATCAAAATTCTGGTTCCGAATTGACGTACATCAAAATAGCCGTATTTCTGCGGGAAGTTTAGGAATCAGAAATTCTGATTCCGAATTGACGGACGTCAAAATAGCCTTATTTCTGCGGGAAGTTATCGAATCAGAAATTCTGATTCCGAATGAAATTCTGATTTCGAATTGATGTGCGTCTAAAAGGCCGTATTTCTGGGGAAAGTTTGGGAATTAGATTTTCTGATTCCAATTTTTGGATGTAATTGACACTAAATAAGCAGTCGGTTTTATAAATTTCATTAAAATATGAATATGCATAGTCTCTCAGTATGTAAATGAATATTTTGAACTATTTGTGCAGAAGTTTTTTAAAAAGCACAACATTTGATAATATTCACTTTTAAAATGGGAAATTATTCAAAATATTGTTAGTGAGTATGTATTTATGTAAACTAGCGCATTCACAAATAGACAGTTTGCATAAAATGCAAATAATTGTCGAGCTATATATCTATAACCTTGATGTTTTCATTCACCATTACCTAACGCCCAGTTTATGCAAACAGCTTTTTAATAATATTTTCCGCAAATTTGTATATATATTTTAAAAAGTACTATAAAAAAAATTTTTTCTCCAAAAGTAATTGTTATTGTCGAAAACGTAGATACAGAATGACAAATATGACGCTTTTCCATTGATTTATGCGGAATTTCCTTCTTTGGAATTTCCCAAATTAGTTTGGAACGCGTTATATATATATATTTTATATATATATATATATATATATATCTTTTACAGATGAAACAAGTTGTAGCAGACCAGTTTTGAGGTAAGCGAAAATATAATATATTTGCTCTAACTATATGTTGTTGAGCACTCTTTGCATTTCGTAGACCAAAACCTACACGTATATATATATATATATATATATATATATATATATATATATATATATATATATATATATATATATATATATATATATATATATATATATATATATATATATATATATATATATATATATTATATATATATATATATATATATATATATATATATATATATAGCAAAGTGAAAAGGTGGTAAACTGCCAAGAATTTAGTGACGAGATACTGACGTTTCGAGCGGAGCCCTTCATCAGAGTAAGACGAGATGAAATGAAATAAATAGGGCTTATATATATATATGCCAAAAGGGTGTCACAAGTAGAAAGTAGCCAATCAAATGCACGGGAGATAAACAAACTAATAATTAATGAGATGGGAAACGTTAGATCATTTGCTATTTTTAACAGTCGATCAGCAAGCAGACTGAGGGGGCGGGAGAAATGACAGGTCCAATATTCAAGGGGATTAGGCGATAATATTAGCATAAGAAACAAAAACTTGAAAAGGAATGAAAGTGCATACGCGAATAATAAAAAATTAATAATAATAAAGGTTCCAAGCAAACTAAAATAACCAAAAACTTGTGGGAAATTAAATAAAAGAAAAACGTTCGTTAAGACCAAGAGGATGTGTGGTGCCAAGTTTAAAAATGAGACGCTTCTCTTGACGCTTGCGGTTATCGTTGCCACCGGAGATGGGAAGGATGGCACAGACTTTCATGTCTGAAACCAAATGGTTGGAGCTGTTGAAATGGCGGGCTACAGGTTTGTCACCATCATTGATCCTCACGGAACGAAGATGTTCAGCAAACCTGTCTGAAAGACGTCGCCCAGTTTCACCGATGTAGATTTTAGGGCATTTATCGCATGAAATTCAATAAATTATGTTGGTGGACGTGCATGAAAAAGCATGACGGATTGTGTGGTCGAATTTGGGGGCAGTAATAACTGTAGTGGGATTGAGAAAAGCGCATGTGTTACAGCGGGAACGGCCGCAAGAAAATGTTCCCGCTGGTGCCGAGGTATTTTGTTTAAGGGCACTATGTACTAAGGAGTCACGAATGTTTTTATTACGGCGAAAAGATACCAAAGGGTTGTCGGTGAAAATGGCTGACGTCTCAGGATCATTTTGTAAAATGTGAAAATTCCGATTAATAATATTTTTAACTTTAAAATTGAAAGGATGAAATGTTAGAACTAAAGGAATTTTATTGTTTGAAACTCGTTCCAAAGATGGTTCAAGGGCGTCTAAACGGGGGACGAGAAAAGCTTTCTGAACGGCGAGGTCTAAAAGGTTGGTAGGGTAACCACGTTGGACAAAAAAAGATCTCATTTCCATTGATTTGACTTGAAAATCTTGGTCGTCGCTACATAAGCGGCGAAGACGCAAGAATTGAGAGTAAGGGATGGATTGCTTAGTGTGGTTGGGATGAGAGGATGAAAATAGAAGATAACTATGGGAGTCAGTAGGCTTGTACGAGACCGACGTTTTCAGCGAATCACCATTAATCGAAATTAAAATATCAAGGAACGACACAGAGGTCTCGCTGATTTCCCACGTGAACTTCCGAGCAGGATGAAAATCATCAACAAAGTTGATGAACTGCTCTAAAAGGACACGTGAACACGACGCTGTTCCTAAACAGTCATCGATAAATCTTCCGAAAAAATCAGGCAAGGGACCCGTGTATTGTTCAAAGATCTGTTTTTCAACATAACCAACAAATAAATTAGCATAGCTTGGACCCATTTTGGTGCCCATCGCAACACCACTTATTTGTTGATAATGTTCACCATCAAACGAAAAATTGTTAAGGGTAAGCACTAGTTCTGCTAAGCGGAGTAACGTGGTTGTGGAGGGTTCTAAATTAGTGCGCTGATCAAAGAAAAACTTCAGAG
The DNA here is from genome assembly GCA_035772405.1 of Chrysogorgia sp. JL179-B06. Lineage (NCBI taxonomy): Eukaryota > Metazoa > Cnidaria > Anthozoa > Scleralcyonacea > Chrysogorgiidae > Chrysogorgia > Chrysogorgia sp. JL179-B06. The sequence goes on from JAYKKM010000428.1 coordinate 3,764,532, forward strand.
CTTCAAGGCCATCACAATGGGGAATGACGGTGTATATATATATATATATATATATATATATATATATATATATATATATATATATATATATATATATATATATATATATATATATATATATATATATATATATATATATATATATATATATATATATATATATATATATATATATATATATATATATATATAGGTGATATATATATAGGTAATATATAGGTAATATTTAATCCTTTCAACATGTAGTTTGATCGAGTGAAATGCCAAATATTACCTATAATATACCCAGAATCTTATCCCGGCGTTGCCACCACCATATATACAGAACTCGTGGCTGGGCTCTCGGCGGCGGCTTCCGTGGCTCGGTGGTCGGAGCACAGGGTCGCGGGTTCAATTCCAGCCGGAAGGCCTTGAAGTTGCATTTTTCGCAACTGGTCCCGGTTTGGTCTTAAAATGTATGTATTCCAACACTCGAAATTTTCCTTCACCATAAATCCTTTCTATATATATATATATATATATATATATATATATATATATATATATATATATATATATATATATATATATATATATATATATATATATATATATATATATATATATAATGAGTGTTATGAATGTTCACTTGGTCAAGAAAATCTAAATGAGCATAAATATAAAAGCAAGTTTAAAAAGTTTAAAACAGTTACTCAGAGTTTCATGCAACGCTTCTTAAGTAGGCGCGGATTTGACATTGCTTGCAAAAAATTTATTTTTATTCACATTACGTATCCTGGCATTTTTTTTTACAGAACATCATTTTAGGTTAATAAATGTTTTAACCTCCAAACTATATGAATTCGCAATAATCCCCTCGCCCGCCTTTTCTGCCACTTCGCCCACCCCACCCCTAAAGCTTATTTTCCCCATACATTGTCCCCAGTGCCCAGACCGCGTCTGTCGATAACAAATCGACAAATAGTAGTTAATAGCCGGTTCGTCGTACGTAGATTTTGAGCGGTATCTCAGCCAATATTTACTCGATTTCAATTATGAAAACAGTTTTGGAGTCTAAATACATAACGCTCGTGTTTATTTTATTACGAGAACGTGCATACCCTATGTAAAAACGGTTTATGTACTTAATTATTCGGCAATCAGCCAGCCGGCCCAACCGGAAGAGCTATGAGAGTTGTCACGGCCTGCTTCGCCACTACAAAATAGTGAAAGCTCGGGAAAAAGCTTGTTATGGTGTGGGGTATATACGTCTGGTTCAATGCTAAACACATTGAAAATTCATCATCTTAACGCTGACCTTATAATTTCATAATGTTAATCTTATCTTAACGCTGACCTTATCATTTGGCCCAGATGCAGACACTGGACATATGCCGTATAGCAGTCATGATATGTAAACTCTAAGATGAATTACATATTATTATTCAAAATTCAGAAATATATTGTTTTCAAAATATGCAGATGATTATAATTTCGCATAGTATGACTAAATGCTATGGCCAGCCGCCAACTGATAGCTCAGAGACACAGGAGCGATTATAGAATATCCGTCAACTTTTTAACTTAAATGTAATGACATAAATCAAGAATGTGAAATCGTATTTATTATTTACTTTTCGCTAAACCTAGAGTAATGTAATTTTAAAGAACGAAGCAATTCTATTATGACAATTTTCAACAATTTAACACGGTTTAATGAACATTTAATAGTAAGCGTTACTGGTATTCTGTTCCGGACACAGAAATTTTGGCACTGTATAGAACTGCTTCGTTCTTTAAAAAATCCCGTTTATTTTTGTCCTGGAGTTCTCGAATTCATGAATTAAAATTATTATAGATAAAATAAACGGGATTTTGTAAAGAACGAGGCAGTTCTATAGTGCTAACTAGCATTTTACTCATGCAAATTTCTGTGTCCGGTACACGAAGTTAGATCTATCTCTTACTTGATTCTAGAAGATTTAACATCATCGAGTACTTCTAGCAAACTTTTTAATTTCTGGCTTTCCCTCTCTCTCTTCTTTCCATACTGGTGTGTCTTAGAAGGGTTTCTATATTCTTATAAGTTTCAGGCATAATTGCTCCCTGCAGTTTTACTTCAGTGTTTACGTTTCTAAATATAAATCGTCGCTTGACTTGACAACTTTGCTTTTCGATCAACATTTCTAAAATCACATACTGTTCCTTGCATTTGAAGGACTAACTGTTGTGATCAATGGCTTATGGATTTACAACAATTTGCTTTTATTTGGCATATCACATCCTCATAAATGAATTGCAGTACGGTGTTTACAATATGGAACAACTGGCAAGCTCGGACCGTGCGCTCAGGAACGCTTCTGTGCCCACATACTCATATTCTGTGCTCATACTGTACTCGACTTTCCCTTTTGCCATTTGTAATAATTAGTTCCACGCGATATCTCACAGAATAAAGGAAAATTGTATTTTCCGCCTAGTGGAGATTCGACGTAAGGGGCGGTTTTCCACTGGGACAATATTTTCGCGCGAAGCGAATTTCTATATTCAAAATATTTCTGATTAGTTCCAGCTGAGAGCTCATAAGAGACATTTATAGGACAACATTTATTGGACAACATTTATTGGACAACAATACTTTAGAACATGGTGATCCCCACTCAGCCAATCACCGCACAGTCAAATGAACACCAAAGACTCCTTATCGACTCACCCCTTGTCCCAACTACGTATGGGTTAGACAATGGTCACGAGTGCTCTATGGGATATAGAGTCCCGAGAATTAGAATGAAAAAGGGACTAATTCAAGGGACTCTATATCCCATAGGTCACGAGTGACCATTGTCTAACCGACTTAGAATATGGTCACACCCACGAAGAATTTCTCTGCGTGTGCTCCATATCCTCATTAGTAAGCTCTATACAGTGTGTATAAAAAAAACCGCTACCGGAAGCATTTTTTTCAAAGAACCCATTGTAATAGTTTGAAGGCTTAGACACCTCTGAGCAACGAATGCGTAAAAAATAACTTGGAATGCATTCGTATTGAAAACAGCTTTCTCTCTTCTTGATTAACGCAGCGCTTGGACCATCTTAATTTCCCAGGTGTATAATTTTTTTTTAAATTACAATAGGTTTCTTTAAGAATGCTAATTCATTTTCTAAGGTAGCGGTTTTTTTATACACACTGTATAGAGAATACTAATGAGGCTTTGTTTTCCTTTGTTTCAAAGGGGTTATTATAGGCTCTATACAGAGTGTCCCAAAAAAAAGGCTACCTTTTCAAATTCAAATTAGCATGTTAATTCAAGCAACCTATTGTAGTTCTTTGAAATTCATTATCGCTTTTGAACTACGAATGCGTAACAACACACAGTTTTATACACATGGGATATTAAACACAATAGGTTGTTTGAATTAACACGCTCATTTTAATTTGAAAAGGTAGCCTTTTGGGGGGGACACTCTGTATAGAGCATACTAATGAGTATATCTTATATACAGCAATTCAGGCCGTTTATGGAATATGGCATTGAAATACTATTCTAAGACAATAAGCCAGTGCGTCGACATAAAACTTATTTCAATTCATAATATCAGACTGGGGTATTCAGTATAACGAATTTGCAAGTGTAAATATAAATGCAAATATTTTTAGCGGCCTGATGTTATGAATTGAAATAAGTTTTATCCCGACGCAGAACACGTCATTTTGATGCGCAGTCAACATTACGAACTGGCTTATTAGATTAATTTACCCAAGAGTATTACATAATATGTGGTGATTTCAACATTGAATGGCTATCAGAAGAAGGTCAGAAACAGCAGATACTTAAAATATTTGGTCCATCATTCAGCGAAAATTGCATTTAGCTTCCTACAACCGATTATGGATCACTTCTGGAACATCTATACACCAATATTCCAGACGAATACGTTACAAGTGGAATATATCAATCATATTTTTCAGACCACAAACCGGTGTGGTGTGCCTTAAAATAGATGAGACATGCATACATATAATAAATAAATCATAATGTTCGCTTCATAATATGTCTTACACACAGGTTAAAATTTGAAAAGTTTAAAAACTACCAAACGTAATTTTAGACTACGATTTCATCTTCAGGGTTCAAATTGACCATTAACTAACCTTCGCCACAGCTACAAAGCTGAGTAATCAAGCCGTAAACCTTAATTGCTTAAACAACCTGTTGACAAACATCTTTTGTATACCACAATAAAATTGTCGTATATAATGTAATGAAAGATTGGTGGTAGCATATAGGAAACGAGACCATAGGTTGCGTTATAAAACAACCGATGGTTATAAGCGAGCTTTAAGGCTTTGTCACCTACTGTATCCCTCGCTATGAACGTTATCTCGATCAATATTTAACCGTTTTGAATTCTGAAAACAGATTTGGAATTACCTAGTCTAGATACATAACATAGTAACATACGTATCTATTATATTACGCAAACGTGTATACCCTACGTAAAAACCTCCAGTTTGTCAGATTACCACTCGTCAATCGCTGACAAAATATTGTCCGACTCAAATGGATCACCCAAACGGTGGTCCTGAAGCGTTAGGGAGGGGGAAAGCGGAAAGGCCAAGTGGGGAGGGGGGGGGAGAGAACGCCTGCACGAAAGACCCATGTTTTTGGATTTCCGCCCACATGAAAAACTGTCAAAAACAACCAATCAGCGACTAGCGAGCTTTCCTCAATGATTAAAACATTTCATTTCGGGCCGAATCGTGAAATATCCATGTCTGAAACTCCGTAAAAAGCTTGACTGCATCTGGTGGAAACAAGATTTATTTTGAAAATTTATTCAAGCAATCGGGTAGACATGGAAGCACGCAAGAAATGTCATAGGCAAGACAACGTAGAAACCATCACTTATATACGGTTAGCCGTAAGTCTCTTTGTTCTTAAACGTCGAAGGAATTCTCCGAAGGCCCAGAAAGCATTGTTGAAACACCTGAAGACAAGGACAAGGTAGAAATGAGACTGCTCAACTGTTCACGCGCTCCGGCACGAACGTCTGGTAGGTAAATCTACCAAATCCATAATCAAACTCTTGCCAAATCCCATTGCTAATACCATCAAAACATCTTTTCCTGCCAGTACCCTGTAGCTCCCAACTTTTTGTTCCTGTTTTAATTTAAAGCTAACCAGCAACGAACTGAAGATCGGTTAAAGCTTTCGAAAGAAAATAATCTACCAACACGGTTTTTCTAAAGTCGCCATTTTTAAATGTTTATTTTCTGACAGGAAACCCTGAATACTAATGAGTTGAGTTAGCCAATCAGAATTTAGCGTCCTCTGGTGGACATCCAAAAACATGGGTCTTTCGTGCAGGCGTTTCATCCGCACTCACCCCAGTCCCCGGCCCCCTCCCCCAATCCATAAACGCCTTACTTATATATATATATATATATATATATATATATATATATATATATATATATATATATATATATATATATATATATATATATATATATATATATGAAAAATGCTAAAATTGCAGCCAGGATTTGTCATAATTTAAAATAGTTGAGATTAGTTTGTCACTGACTAGTTAAAAAAACGTACATACAACGTTTTTATAAAACTTTATTAAGACGTTTCGACCGAACAACTACGGTCTTCGTCGGTTAAAAATATATTGAAAGTCAAAACAGACTTAAATACAGTAGATCCAAGTTATGCTAATAGAATACAGTGTTAAAAAAGGGACTTATAAACATCGGGAATTTCTATATGGTCATGATGAGCATTAGCATCCTTAACAGAAACCACGCTTCAAGAAACAAGCGTTGATGGTAATTTCCGACTTATTCAACGCTTGTTTCTTGAAGCGTGGTATTCTGTTAAGGATGCTAATGCTCATAATGACCATATAGAAATTCCCGATGTTTATAAGTCCCTTTTTTAACACTGTATTCTATTAGCATAACTTGGATCTATTTAAGTCTGTTTTGACTTTCAATATATTTTTAACCGACGAAGACCGTAGTTGTTCGGTCGAAACGTCTTAATAAAGTTTTATAAAAACGTTGTATGTACGTTTTTTTAACTAGTCAGTGACAAACTAATCTCAACTATTTTAAATATATATATATATATATATATATATATATATATATATATATAATATATATATATATATATATATATATATATATATATATATATATATATATATATATATATATATATATATATATATATATGGCTTGTTTTGCTCTGCGGTCCCTGCAAGAACGGCATTATCCATTACTCTTCAAGTTCACAAGGGTTTACTGAGCCGCACTCCAAGTTGCCACTTGTCACAGTCCATTGCTATTAATATATATAGCGCTTTTGTATATAAGATAACGTTTTGTACACAAAGATGTAGAATAACGTCATGTTTATTCAAAACACCTCATCATTCTAGATATACCAATACTCGTGAAAACTTGTAAGAAAACAAGTACGAAGTTCGATCAATGAAATTTTTGTTCATTGAAATATCTCGGTCTTTCCCGGTTGCTACCCGTTGCTAGGGTGGAAATGAATTGACCAATCAGGTGCGAGGTTGAAAGGTATTTAGGAGGTCTGACGTTTCGAGCGAAGACCCTTCGTTGGAGTGAAACGTAAAAAAACCTGAGACCTCTGCACGATTTCGGCAGTTTTTAAAAAAAATTTAAAATTATCACGGCCAACCGATTGCGTTTTAGTGATTGAAACTTTTAATATGGTAAAATTAACGCCTATATATAAGGTCACATACAATTACAAAACCGAACTACAATTAATTATTTTTAACACAAGGATTATAAACGTTAGGATAAACGCTAACGCAAGGATAAGCGTTAATAGATGCAAATTCAGTCCCACGGAACAAACGGCGTACTACTACCAAAGCCGCGGTAACGACGAAAGAACCGCGGCGTACTCATTCCTAAGCCGCGGTAACGATGAAAGAACCGCGACGAACTGCCAAAGCCGCGGTGATGGTAACGACTTGCCCAACTCCGATATTGGGACCAATACGGAATTATTACCTTCTTGGGGATGACGCCATCGATCACGTGGATCACCCCATTGATCGCGCTGATGTCAGTTGCGTTCACCTTAATATCGTCGATTTTGAAATCATGATCAATTGGGCTTATCTTGAACGAGATGTCTTTGTTGCGGAGATTATTTAATGTTGCGCGTCTTGTGCACGTTAGCGACCTGGAATACGCTTTGCCTCGTACGATGTGACGCAAGAGGAACGCCTCGGTCGAAACGTTGTCTTTGAGAATGTCTCGCAACTTGTCCACGGGAAGTCTCGCCATGGCGTCGACAGAAGGCGCAAACACCGTGAAGAGATCGCGGCCGCTGAGCAACGTCTCGACGCTGGTTTTTGTCATCATGCTCCTGAACAAGCTGAGCCGAGGGTCCGTGTCCAGGATGTGCAAGAGGTCGTCAACGGGAGGCACCAGGACTTCGTCGATGATGTGAATGGCACCATTGCAGGCTGGGATATCAGCCCTCTTCACGCAACTGCCTTCAACAGTGAACTGTGGACGAAATTACGACAAATATCGTTAGTTTTGGTGGTATGATCACCTATATGAAGATGCTAAAACGGCAACTGCAGTTAGAACGCAATATAAACTTTAGCATGAGAAATAGCGATGAAGATATTTTACTGGTGGTGATGAGGGTTGTGAAGAAGGTGGTGATGGCGATGAGGCTGTGATGAGGGTGGTGGTGGTGCCACGGGGTGGTGGTAGTTGTGGTGATGGTTATAATAAATGGTATTATATCGTTGCATACATGGTTTTGGCAATAATAACGACGATGGCAGTGGTGATCGATGGCGACTTTGTCATCACTGGTTTTGGCTGTAACTGGATGAGGTGTGGCCTAATCGTCACGAAAGTCACTGCTGATAGAAATACATGCAATATACAAATCTCGCTTACCCAGCTGTAATATCCAACCCTTTTTTTAATGAGAAGTTGGTTTCCCTTATTTAAGGTTTTCAACGTCATGTCATTTCTTAATTGCTTCTTCAAAATGCTCCCTTCAACAACATGGTATGCAAGAACTTTCAACAATAGTTGGGGATTCTGCACAAGCGTTTGTTTAAATTCATCGGAAACTTTATCAAATGCTTCGTTGCTTGGGGCAAATATAGTGTAATGGCTTTTTCCTTCCAATTTTGGAACAAGATTAGATGTTTTCAAAAGCTTTGCAAAGTCAGTGAGGTTTAGATGTTCGGAGAGTGAAACAAGATCCAACGCTAAAAATTAATGAATAGAAACAGAAAGATATATAACGTATGAGTATTATAAAGTTGTAAAGGTTTTGCAGTGCAAGATGTGTTGTTGTCAATACTTAGAAAAACTCCGAGCTCCAGTCAGGAGGACTCTTTTTAGAACTTTACCAACTTCAAGCTGCAATTTTAGCTAACTTAACTAACAATCATGTGTATTATAATAGATTTATTATATGGCTGGCTTCATTTTCCAGTCTATGCAAAACGACGCACGCTGATTGGCTGGCTAGCCGTCACGGCTAGTTTAGGCGGGAAAATTAACAAGATTTTAACAAACTAACAAGATTTTAAGTACGATTTAGAAAATATTAACAACAAAAAATTATAGTAAGGTTTGACTTGTGGGTACACCACGTTTATTATTTCTTGTTGAGCTTTCCCACCTGTTGACTCAGGTCTTCTTCAAAGCAAATGACAACATCCTGTTAGCTAAAGTAGAAAATACATGTTGCTACTCACCCGTACTCACTAGCATCACCTCGTCAATGACGTGGATCACACCATCTGTGGCCCGCACATCTTCCTCGCTAACAGCCTTACCATCAATCGTTATTTCTGCATCTGATTCACTTCTTTCAATACACACTTGAGACCCTTCCAGCGTGTTGACTGTCATAGCTTTGGAAGGACTGATGGTTTTTGAGAATAGGTAACCGCGAACAAAATGGTTTTTTACCAGGGCCTATATAGTAACAAAGCATGATATAAAATATTATAGTTACATAAGAGCACAACGCAATATAACGCAACACGGCAACACAACACAACAGCATAACACAGCACAGTATAAGTACAACACAACACAACACAACACAACACGGCACAACACAACACAGCCCAGCTAAGCCAAGCCCAGCCAAGCCCAGCCAAGCCCAGCCAAGCCCAGCCAAGCCCAGCCAAGCCCAGCACAGCACAGCACAGCACAGCACAGCAGCACACAAATTCAATGGCAACGCAACACAACGCAACGCAACGCAACACAGCACAGCACAGCACAGCACAGCACGCGGCAAGACAACAAGACAAGCCAAGGCACGACACAACACGACACGACACATCAAGACGCAACCCAGTACAGCACAACATAGCACTCAAAACGTACCAAGTAAAGGTACGACACAACACAGCAAAACACGACACAATCACACAACACAACACAACACAACACAGCACAGCACAGCAAAGCAAAGCAAAGCAAAGCAAAGCACAACATAACATAACTCAGTACAGTACAGTACAGTACAGTACAGTACAGCACAGTACAGTACAGTACAGTACAGTACAGTACAGTACAGTACAGTACAGTACAGTACAACACATGAACAACACAGAACAGCATGACATAAAACAAAATAAACAACATATTGTATACAGTACCACACAACACGACGTCACACAACTGTGCATGACACAAAATTACATTACACATACAAAATAACATTTTGAAAAGTTATTTTCTGATTGGCGAAACGCTGTTCTTTTATTTAACAATCACATTATGAGCTCGAATTTCCATGAGATGATAGTGGTTCTTGTTTTTTGTTCCTTGCACTCGACGAAGTCAAAATTGAAATGAAACCGCCGCTGTACATCAAGTTTGAGCAGTCGAGCAAACTTTAAAATGGCGTAGCGTCCAGAAGTATAAAATACGAGAATCAAAACGCTTGTTCTCCAGTACAAGAGCACATACCGTAATACTATTAACATTTCTAAAAATTATAGTTAAAGACATTTTATTTAAAAGTAATTTATTAATCTAATTTTCTACAGTTCCCCTTTACCTAAACACGAGATCATTATAAGATAAATTCAACTAACCTCATGGCAACCATTGCTGTCAATGATTTTCTTCAACGTTTCATTTGGTAGCTTTTCAAATGCTTTGTCTGTCGGTGCAAACAGCGTATACTGACCAATCAAATTAAGTGAAGCTTCGGTGAGAATTTTCTGAAAGATGGTAAAACGATGACCTTCGTCTTGTTTGAGGACCTCCATCATGGTGTGTCTGGGCGGGATGAGCACTCGATCAATCACGTGAATAACTCCGTTGCTAGCTCCTTGGTTGAGTTTCGACACGTTCGCTCCTTCTATCAAGATTGTCTGCGAATAGCACAAAAAGAAAAGACGATCGTCAAGCTCAAATCCTCAAAAAATGTTTCTGCATCCGGGACAGGGATCGAGCCTGTAACCTTCTGATTGCGGGTGAGACGCTCAAACCATTGAGCCACATGAGAATCAGATGGAGAGCGAAGGTTATAGCGATGTTCTCAGTTATAGCGATGTTTGGTTACAGTCAGATTCTTTTGAAGCGCTAATTCGCGTAACAGAGGTGTGCCTCATAAGGCCGTACACAGCGGGGGGGGGGGGGGGGGGGAGAAACGCCCCCACCTCAGAAAAAAAAACAAATTTGTTTTTTATATGGTTGATTATCAATTTATTATAGGTATACAGACAATTATTTAGTACGAGTGCTGAAATACGACGTAAACATAAATAATTCGTCTTGAAAATGTTAAATTGAAATGCAAATTTTGGTTATGCTTATGCTTAATATGCTGTGAACATACAACGATTTTGTTGAACGTTGCGTATACGCGTGACAGCACGCGCAACATCGCAAACTAGACTGGGTACCAGCCACCAACTGCAGACGCCATTACAGAGCCTAGTGCAAAAAGTTCCGTCACTGAAGCGTCTTTACAGTTTAAACCAATCAATAATAATTCAAGCAGGTACGAATCGTTTACGATGATAAATAGGATGACTCCAGAATATACACGAATCTAAACATCACTATATCCATACCAGGATAAGGATATTCCATAGCAGTGATAGCACACGGGAGACATGTTTTGACATTATAAACTTACAAGACGTATCAGTCTCCCGCGTGAACTCGGACAATATGGCGCGCGTGTAGATAAATACCTTTTCGGATGCCACAGAGTTGCCTGCGGAGGAGGCTAGTGTTGAAGTAGGGCAACAAAATAAACAATCACCTCACATGCATTTGGTGCGACTGTAAGCGCATGGGAATACAAGAAACTTAATTTCGTTAACAATGGGCTTGTTTTTCTTAAAAAAGTCTAAATATTACCAGATCTTACCCTCTCAGATATCGCCGGAAATGCACTCATAAACCTTTTTTAAATTCTGGGGGCATGCGCACAGAACCCCTAGAGAGGTTCGCGACAAACCCGCGAACTCAAACTTCACAGGATTTGTCTTACTGCTTCCCTTGCAAAATACTGCTTCCCTTGCGTGTTTTTTTCTTTTTAAGAAAAAACAAACAAACAAAAAAAACACGATTTTAATATAAAATGGTCAATTGTTAGACGCGCCGCGGCATACCGAAATGGATCGCGAATATGCAACCTTTGCCTGGAAGAAAAACTAATGATCACGAAGGCCGACAAGAAAACTCTTTTAAATAAAAGATCGGAAATTTTCGCGAAGTGTCGTCACACAATCAATCACTGATTAACGAACGTCAGCAAACGATCAACACACAACAACGTAATCAGAACTATTTTTAACCCGCCGAGTATATTAACGACAAATTGAACTCGAACTGTCAGTTGCCTGAAGATCGCATTACGTGTGAAACTCGGAGTATAGTGACGATAACATTCTAACTCTTTTATAAACGCTCTACCCCTAATGGTATCGAGCACTCTTGAACCATCCGCCAGCTTTGTAACATTCATGTTACAAATCCGTTTTAGTATATATATATATATCATCAATGAGAAAGGCATTATCATCAATGAGAAACTATGTACCAAAAGAATATAATATATTACTAGAAGTTACTATCGCAATGGAAGTGCTGTCTTGAAATCCAAGGCATTTGTGATGAAAATAGTGGTGGGCTTATTGAAGTCAGAGTTGCAGCGGAGGTAGTATACAGCCTCGTACCCATGCGGTTATGATTTAGGTAAGACCAGAGCAGCGAGCTCTACATATATATGAAGATCACACTGAGCTTGCTGGCGAAAAGGTACTCTGGGGTAATATCAGGGGCATACGCAGGGGGGTGGTGGTGGGTGAGATCGCATCCCCCTTTTGATTCCAATTAGGAACAAAATTATACAAAAACAAAAAACAAAAATTTATACATTATAAATCAGAAAGACAGAAACTGTGTAAACCCGGTCATCATCATGTGCATGGAGGGGAATTTTACATCCCTATAAAAACCTTGGGTTTTTGTGAGACAAACAATTCAAATTAAAAGTGTTTTCAGACTTTCAACATGTTGGAAAGAAGTCAACTGGTTGTTGCTCCCCTCCCCCCACCCTGAAATAATTTCATGAGAGGTACAACAACCCCCATTTGAAAATACCTGCGTACGCCCCGGAAGAAGCATGTGCATGCAGGTGCCCCCTGGCACATTTGTGGACCCCCTTGTGTTTTAACCGTGCTCAACATCAATCACAATATAGTAATGAACATGTATAATATTAAACAGATGTAACTTGAACAGTTGCATAAAAATGCAGTTGAACATAAAGATAAAACAGGTGTATAACATGGTTCTCTGTACAAGGCTTGTATACAATTAAAAATGCAATTCAATATGAACACAAAACAGTTGATATTATAACAGTTGATATTTGATAAACTAAGTTAATCAGAATTTGTTTCTGATATCGACACCAGGGACACTGATGTGCATTATTTTGCCTAAAATTTATAATTGTTAAGGCTACACAAAGGAAGTACTTAAAGATTTCAACTCTGGACAAGAAGACAAACTGCAAAACCACCTGGTTATCCAAGGCTCCTTTTTCGCTAATGTAATAAAATACTCATTGTCACAACTTAATATCATCTGATCCAAATCTCAATCTAACCTACCAAAAACATTTATAACTTTACCATTCGTTACACTAATAACTCTCTTTTACGCGCAAAAACCTTACCAGATGGGGTATATCATCAACCTCGGATTGTTCCTTTTGTTTAAACCCTGTGGTTGCAGATTTATAATTGTATATATAACAAAAGATTGTAATAAAGTTTCCATTATTATTATTATCATTATTATTATTATTATTATTATCATTATTATTATTATTATTATTATTATTATTATTATTATTATTATTATTATTATTATTATTATTATTATTATTATTATTATTATTATTATTATTATTATTATTATTATCAGTACAACCCCCTAACCTAGAGACCGAGGAGTCCCTGGCCGTTACTTTCAAGGGTCCACAATAACCAAAAACAACTTCCTCTAACCTTTCTTATGTCAGTGACGGACACTCGAAGTGGATCTTTAAACTCGTAAGAACTCAAATTCATTCCGTCCTTCAGGGTCTCCGCGATGTGTTTACCTTCGACTACGTGGTACTGGACAAAATACCTGGCCCACTTTAGACTTTCCATTTTCTCAACTACCTCCTGTGGCAGTTGGGCAAACGCTTCGTCCGTTGGCGCGAACAAAGTGAACTTTTCTTTCCCACTAAGCAGTTTCGAGACGCTTGTCTTGCCGGCATATTTTAGGAACGTATTTAACCCTAATTCTGTGGCCATTTCTGGGATGTTCATTGTGGAAGTATATAGCTCTATTAATAGAAAAGATAAGATGGTTTCACGCGAAAGAGTCATAAAGTGCTACTGCAGCGATGACGTAGTTTTCATTGAAGCGAAGTACACATTCACTTAACGTGCCTACGACCGCAAATTAGGGACCGCGGAAACGGAATGGTGGGAGGGTAGCTTTCCTAAACAAGTGTGTTTAAAACTAACGTCAGATTGACCTTGTCGGATTTCTGACGGTAAAGCATTCCAAAGATCAGGTGCTGCACATCCAAATGAACAATCACCATCTATTTAATATCATTCGGATTAGAAAGTTTCTTACATACAAAACCGTTCAAATACTAATCAACTTATTCGTGACGAGTCGTTTGGACTATTGTAACAGTCTTTACTATGGTCTGCCTGCTTCCCAGCTTACAACTTGTACAAAATACAGAAGCAAGAGGTTAGAAAACAAATTAGGCGGGGGTTTAGGGTTAGAAAACTCGTTAGGCGGGGGTTTACGGTTAGGATCTTTGTTGTTTTGGGGTTGCTTACAATCCAATAACTTATTGGGTACAATGCTAAAATAATGCCAATAATTTATTGGTTACAACGTGCAGAACGCAAAATAATATTTTGAGCTTACTTTTCGAGATGTCCTGGGTAACCAGGCCTTATCCAAAATGGCAGCCAATATTGGGGTTAGGGTTAGAAAACTCGTTAGGCGGCGGGTTAGGGTTGGATTAGAAAACTCGTTAGGCGGGGGTAAGGGTTATGAGCTTTGTTGTTTTGGGGTTAGTGGTTATTTACATGGTTAAGTGACAAAATTCTGACGATTATATAGCTCGCTTTTTAGCTAATACTGACGGCCATTTTGAATAAGGCCTGGTTACACAGGAAATTTCAAAAAATGATCCCAAAATATTATTCTGCGTGCGGAACGGCTGTCTAATCGGCGTTCGTGGAGATGCGTTATATACGATCGCGGCTCTCGTACTAGGCCCAATAAAAACCGACCTATATTAACAGCACATGCGTAGAATGGGTACAATTATTACGTCATACTTTCTATCACCGACTACCTTGACTAAGTATCGTCTTTGGGGAAGCATGTCGTGCTCTTACCTTCGGGGCAGCCTGCTTTTCCCGGAACTCGTTTGAAACCTGTGCAGCATTTGTATTCAGTATTATAATACGTGATTCTCCTGGAGAGTAAAAAGTATATAACATGTGGAACTGATTACATTTCTCCATAATTCTATTCTCCTCCAGTTGGTCAAAAACGATGCTCTTATATATTTAAAGAGCATTGGCATAAAAAAAGAACAACTTTTCATATCGAAGTATAGGCACTATGAAAATGCTCGCAACACATTGTAAAAGTTGAATAAACCATTAAAGAACAGCTTTTTGGATATGACCGCAATGTCATGTATTGCGGTTGGTTGTAATAGCGATTACAAAAATAACACTGAGAAGAAGCTAATTTCTTTGCATTATTGGATCTATTGTAATGTAAATTGCTTACAATACAAAAACCACATATTCAAGGCAAAGTTAAATAAACACTGATCGCTTTACCTGGTTTGAAGGGCATATAAGGATAAATGTACACAAACTCATTCTGGCTCCAGTGGTTCTATGGAATGCACCATTGCCAAAAAGATATGGAACCGTTCCTCTACACAAAAATTGAGGTACAACCGTATGGTATGTGATGGGGACAGCAAAGCATACAATTCTATCCGGGACACTTATGGCTGTTGTGATCTTTGTGCAAAATGGGAAAATGCCAATAAGCGAAGCAAAGAATACAAGAAGTGGATAGAATCCAGTGACCACAAAAAGTGGAAAGAAGGCCATGATAGTGGTGAGACTATGTGTGCAAGGGTTATGCAATTAGACTGTATAGGTAAGGACATGTACAAAAAACGCATGAGATCCCACCTGAGAGAGCTGAGAAAGAAGTATAGTGGAATCAAAATTGCTGATGGAAAGGCAATTTCTGGCAGCAAACATAGATTGACTGACAAAACAATTGACAAGTTGCAGACCTATACTATGGAAATGCAATCAGAGGCAGTGTTAGCCCTGGAAACCTGTCAGCTGAGGATCAGAAGAAGAAAATAGCAGAAATGCAGGGTGCAATTATGGCAGTGCTGTACCACTCTTGTGACATCAAAACAGAGGAACGACACCAGTTCTGTCCTGATGGTGAAAATAGTTGGTGCTCCTACAAGAGAGAGAAAAGGTCAGCAATAAAGGATCACCATTTAGATGCTGTATTTGTGGATGTGCTGGAGCCTGAATTCAAGAGGCTTAGCGATTATTCCCTTCTGTTACGCTGTTTGCCCGGGTTCTCACAGAATACCAATGAGAGCATCAATGGCCTGGTTTGGAATCGATATCCGAAACACAAGTTCCGATGGCCACACACAGTAGAAATGGCTGCAATGTCTGCTGTCTTACATTTCAATGATGGGGCAAGTGCAAGACATGAAGTTATGGAGAGAGATGACAGCAGAAGGAAGTTTGAAAAAGGATCGAGTTCGTATCACAAAGTCGAAGCGAAAGGCAAAAGAAAAACAAAAAAAGAGGAGGAGGAAGATCAGACATGCCAAACTACAGCAGAGGCTAGAGGAAAAATAGAGTGGGCCCAGTTATGGTGCTGGAATGTTTAACGAGGCTAACCCACTTCAGCAGTTATGCGAGTCTGATTCCAGTAACGATGAGCCATTATTGACAGTCCAGAACAAACTGAGAAAGTAAAGATCACGATATTTTCAAAGTACTATTCAAATGGTAGAGAAAATTAGATTTAAATTGTACATGGCGTTTTGTAAGTCTATTTTAGTGACATTTGAAACTTCAAATTGGTTTTTCTATACTTCTGCGTTTTTCCCGCAGGTCCGTATTCAAATTGCTAAAACTCAAAAAGTATGTAACCAATTGCTATGAAAGTTTTAGAGAATGTTTGCAGTGTTCTGCTTACAATACTGTGTTAGATATTCAATTTAATTACCAAATTGGTTGCTATGACAACGGTTTGAGGTGGATTGCCAAATCAATCCATCACTTTGTAATTTAGATGTCCAATATTGTATTAGAAATGGTTCAGTTGTGTTTTTCTTGATAATTTTATATGAGATAGGCTTTTAAGAATTTGATGGTATTTTGATTTTTTGTGAATTTATTATTAGTTATGGGTTTCAATCTAGTATATTTGAAAACTACATTAAATAAGCTTTCTAACGATATGCAGGTTATTGTATAATTTTGTATTGTATGTGTGCAGGGCCCCATAAAGCGAAATAGCAAATTTCAGGTCGATTCCCACCTTAAGTCTATTTATATATATATATATATATATATATATATATATATATATATATATATATATATATATATATATATATATATAGTGAAGGAAAAATTCGAGTGTTGGAATACATACATGTTAAGACCAAACCGGGACCAATTGCGAGAAATGCAACTTATAGCGGCCTTCCGGTAGGAATTGAACCCGCGACCCTGCGATTGCTAGTGCAGTGCTCTGACCACTGAGCTACGGAAGCCGTTGCCGAGAGCCTAGTCACGAGTTCTGTATATATGGTGGTAATGCCAGGATAAGATTCTGGGTATATTATAGGTAATATTTGGCATTTCACTCGATCAAACTACATGTTGAAAGGATTTATGGTGAAGGAAAATTTCGAGTGTTGGAATACATACATGTTAAGACCAAACCGGGACCAATTGCGAGAAATGCAACTTAGCGGCCTTCCGGTAGGAATTGAACCCGCGACCCTGCGATTGCTAGTGCAGTGCTCTGACCACTGAGCTACGGAAGCCGTTGCCGAGAGCCTAGTCACGAGTTCTGTATATATGGTGGTAATGCCGGGATAAGATTCTGGGTATGTTATAGGTAATATTTGGCATTTCACTCGATCAAACTACATGTTGAAAGGATTTATGGTGAAGGAAAATTTCGAGTGTTGGAATACATACATGTTAAGACCAAACCGGGACCAATTGCGAGAAATGCAACTTAGCGGCCTTCCGGTAGGAATTGAACCCGCGACCCTGCGATTGCTAGTGCAGTGCTCTGACCACTGAGCTACGGAAGCCGTTGCCGAGAGCCTAGTCACGAGTTCTGTATATATGGTGGTAATGCCGGGATAAGATTCTGGGTATATTATAGGTAATATTTGGCATTTCACTCGATCAAACTACATGTTGAAAGGATTTATGGTGAAGGAAAATTTCGAGTGTTGGAATACATACATGTTAAGACCAAACCGGGACCAATTGCGAGAAATGCAACTTAGCGGCCTTCCGGTAGGAATTGAACCCGCGACCCTGCGATTGCTAGTGCAGTGCTCTGACCACTGAGCTACGGAAGCCGTTGCCGAGAGCCTAGTCACGAGTTCTGTATATATGGTGGTAATGCCGGGATAAGATTCTGGGTATATTATAGGTAATATTTGGCATTTCACTCGATCAAACTACATGTTGAAAGGATTTATGGTGAAGGAAAATTTCGAGTGTTGGAATACATACATGTTAAGACCAAACCGGGACCAATTGCGAGAAATGCAACTTAGCGGCCTTCCGGTAGGAATTGAACCCGCGACCATGCGATTGCTAGTGCAGTGCTCTGACCACTGAGCTACGGAAGCCGTTGCCGAGAGCCTAGTCACGAGTTCTGTATATATGGTGGTAATGCCGGGATAAGATTCTGGGTATATTATAGGTAATATTTGGCATTTCACTCGATCAAACTACATGTTGAAAGGATTTATGGTGAAGGAAAATTTCGAGTGTTGGAATACATACATGTTAAGACCAAACCGGGACCAATTGCGAGAAATGCAACTTAGCGGCCTTCCGGTAGGAATTGAACCCGCGACCCTGCGATTGCTAGTGCAGTGCTCTGACCACTGAGCTACGGAAGCCGTTGCCGAGAGCCTAGTCACGAGTTCTGTATATATGGTGGTAATGCCGGGATAAGATTCTGGGTATATTATAGGTAATATTTGGCATTTCACTCGATCAAACTACATGTTGAAAGGATTTATGGTGAAGGAAAATTTCGAGTGTTGGAATACATACATGTTAAGACCAAACCGGGACCAATTGCGAGAAATGCAACTTAGCGGCCTTCCGGTAGGAATTGAACCCGCGACCCTGCGATTGCTAGTGCAGTGCTCTGACCACTGAGCTACGGAAGCCGTTGCCGAGAGCCTAGTCTATATATATATAAATATAGGTAATATTTGGCATTTCTATAATATACCCAGAATCTTATCCCGGCATTACCACCATATATACAGAACTCGTGACTAGGCTCTCGGCAACGGCTTCCGTAGCTCAGTGGTCAGAGCACTGCACTAGCATCGCAGGGTCGCGGGTTCAATTCCAGCCGGAAGGCCTTGAAGTTGCATTTTTCGCAACTGGTCCCGGTTTGGTCTTAAAATGTATGTATTCCAACACTCGAAATTTTCCTTCACCATAAATCCTTTCAACATGTAGTTTTGATCGAGTGAAATGCCAAATATTACCTATATATATATATATATATATATATATATATATATATATATAATATATATATATATATATATATATATATATATATATATATATATATATATATATATATATATCAAATAGAGAGCTTGTGTTTGTGTTTCGAGAGTGCTCGATACCATCGGTAGAGCAAATATATAGAATAACTGGACACGGTTACACTTTCGACATTAGTTTATTGCATACAGTTCTGTTTCGTACAGGCGAACCTGCACTCATCAGTGCTAGACTAAATGTGACTTATAAAAACACCTACAGCACCACAAGCATCATATTACATCTTCCGTTACTGGCCTATCTTATAACATTATGAGATCACGCCTGTAATTAGAGACTTTGCGTGTTTAACTCGTGAAGACGTTCCTTAACAGAAATTTCGCTTTATGTCTACACTTACTAATTAGTTCGTTCCGTTTGTTCAAAGTTGCGCTCTCCGGTTTGCATAAAATATAAAACTTCTCTTCTATACATAAATTACATCGTTTCGTGATATTAGAATAGTGGGGAGCACGGCATAAAATGTTCCATTTGATAGCGTAGTTCAAATTTTTGTCTTTCAGATTCCAAATATGTTTGCTCAGTTCTGTTGCGTTTCGTTTTGTTTCCGTTTTGAATGAGGCCTTATGGTTTGCGTATCTGGATTTGAAGCTGGTTGCGGTCAGGCCAACGTACGTTTCAGTTGCATTGCCGCAGGTTACTGTTGCACGGTAGACAATGTTGATTCAACGACGCTTCTCACTAATTTACTAAGTATGACTTTGCTAACGTATCCTATTTCTGACTTGGTTGGGTTTATTAATCTGCAGGTGGGGTTATTTTCAAAGTTGGGTTTATGATCTTTTAGGGTGATGAAGGCTTCTTTTTCCGCTAACTTGTCTATTCGGTCGCTAAGGTTTATGCTTTCTGCGATGCGCTTGGCCTCTCTGTTGACTGATTCTACTTCGCTCTTGCTTGCCTTCTTGTAAGTCTTGGTCACATTTTTGCTTACAAGTTCGTTATAAGTTTCGGGATTCATCTTATAGTAATTTGTTGTTTTGTCGGCCTTAATCGTTAACTTCTTGTCGTGTTTTGTTGTCTTTAAGTCTTGTAGTAGTTTACTTTGGAAATCGTTCGGTTTATTTTCGAATTCGATACCTTGAATCAAGTTATAAAATATAAAACTTCTCTTCTATACATAAATTACATCGTTTCGTGATATTAGAATAGTGGGGAGCACGGCATAAAATTAATTTATGTATAGAAGAGAAGTTTTATATTTTATGCAAACCTATTATATATATATATATATATATATATATATATATATATATATATATATATATATATATATATATATATATATATATATATATATATATATATATATATATATATATATATATATATATTGGGAATCGAACCATGGTCTCCGAATCAACGTTTCGGCGCTCTGACCTTTGAGCTAATGAGACACGGTCAGAACAGTCAGTGATTTTTCCATATACATATACATGGTTCGATTCCCGGTTGGAGAGTCACTTTTTCCATATATGTATTTGACAATATTAAATCCTCATATATTAATTAAATATATATATATATATATATATATATATATATATATATATATATATATATATATATATATATATATATATTATATATATATATATATTATATATATATATATATATATATATATATATATACAATATATATCAGGCTATTTAAATCACGTAATTTGATATAAAATATACTTATTTTTTGTTGCCAATGTTGTTTAGCAATTATTCCATGAATTCAAGTCGTATATGAGCTCATACATGATGAGAGTGAATTGTATAATTGTTTTATAATATAGACACCTGTGGTATTTTTGCGTTGTTTTATAAAGCAATTCTTTTGTTTTTCAAAAAAAAACTGCCTAATGAATTTAAATGTCGAGCATTATTTTCCTGGGCTTTCAATGACCCACACAGTTAAATGTTCAGAAATTGAAAATGAAACTGTGAATTCCATGACTTTCCAGGTATTTAAAGGAACTCAATGGCAAGCATACGGATCATAGGAATATTCGTACCTGGTATTCTTTTTCCATGGACAACCACTGTAGCGAGCCACCGCCTTCTTAAATTCGCACACATTGGGACTAAAATATTAAAATATCATATTTAAGAAATAGAAACAAACAAATATAAAAACAAACAAATATAAAACAAACAAATATAAAAACAAACAAATATAAAACAAACAAATATAAAAACAAACAAATATAAAAACAAACAAATATAAAAACAAACAAATATAAAAACAAATAAATGTGAAAACAAACAAATATAAAAACAAACAAATATAAAAACAAACAAATATAAAACAAACAATATAAAATAAATAAATATAAAAACGAACAAATGTAAAAACAAACAAATATAAAAACAAACAAATATAAAAACAAACAAATATAAAAACAAATATATGTGAAAACAAATAAATGTGAAAACAAAGAAATATAAAAACAAACAAATATAAAAACAAACAAATATAAAACAAACAAAATAAAAACAAACAAATATAAAAACAAACAAGTTTTTCATCGGCTCTCTTACATATATACGATATACCATGCATATAGGTTTCACCCACAGCAATTTTGAAGAACGAGTCTAAAGTGTGAACGAGTGAAAACCCTGAGCATGCCATAAAAATCGTTTACCCAACCATTTCTATTCCGCACCAACACAGGAACAAATAATGAACGCTCCTTATATGGTCCCATATTCAGTTACAAACCGCAACACATGACCTCGGTACCATACATGATGAACACGACGTTTTAACATGCTGTAATAGTAATAATAATAATTTATTAACGTCGAAAGCGTAGGGAGTGGTCACCCAATCTTCCGAGCTACAGACTACAGTATTAGCTCATGTTAAAAATGCTCGACAAAACATACAATAATAATTTATCTATATGCAGTTTACGGATAAGAATATGTTAAAATAATTACAAACCTTAACTAATATTAGGATATATAAAAAAATAATTACGAGCAGCTATTACACATACATGTTACTTTAGATAAAACAGTTTTATTTCTTTTTAAAAATCGCTAACTAGAATCAGTCTCTTTTAAGTCTAACATTTAAGTTGTTCCATAAATGGGATATAATATAACTAAATGAGCTACGAATAAATACATAATACTGTAAGATGGTTGATCAACATTAAATCTATTATTCCTTAAGTTATATAGTTTGTATAGTTCGAGGTGTAAAAAATCAGGAATGTATATATAGGTCCATTTTGTTTAAAATGTTTAAAAAAGATTGGATGTACCGTTCTCATATTCGTTCGATTAAGAGCTGTTTCATAGTCGGTTGAACATTGGGTTGCAATGGTCTAAATGTGGCAAAACGTTGGCTTTATAAAGACGAACTGAGATATCGTAGCGCTCCAATTTTAGTGTATGCCTTCGTTACCATTTCCTTGATGTGCAATTTGAAATTAAGATCACTATATATCCAAACCCACTCCAAGTATTTTCATAGTATCAACTATCTCAATCAAATCAGTTCCAAGTTCCAACAGTAAAATTATAATTATATCCTGATTTACCAATTATCATCGCCTGTGTTTTCGAGGTATTTAATTCCAAGAAAGTTTTCACCAAACCGCCACATATAAATAGACACGAACGGGACTGACACAGGCGTGCGGTCATGTAAGCGCAGGCAAGCGCCGCTTGCCTATTCATTTTTGCAAAATAAAAAATTCTAGAGCGATTTAAATTTCTCTTTAATCAACGTATATACTCGATTATAAAATGCCGTATCTTTTGCGTTTGTGTGATAATTGCGGTTTTCTCTGCGGGGAATCAAGTGGATTATAAACGGCTTATCTTCTTCTGTTATTGGTTGTTGTAATATTGCGCCCTGTTCGATCACGATCAATACTCGTGCTCTTGCTTGATTATTAACCAAGGCAAGCGGCGCTTGTCTTCAGAGCTCAAAATTAACAATTGCGCATGCGCTAAAATACGTTGGGAAGTTTCCAATTGGACGAATTTTCACTGAAGGCAAGCGGCGCTTCTGAGGGCACCGCTTGATAATTGATTGGTCAATAGGCGCATTGTTCTAAACTATATATAAATGCATATAAATAATGAAGAATAAGTCGTTGGTGAATGGTGATATAATTTGAAAGGTAATATTTAGTTCTCTGTGTCATTTATTTGCTTATTTCCCTAAAAGTATTTATTGTTTATTTAATTGTTTAAACGCGCATTGAATCGGTGACAATCACAGAGATTTACTATTTGCGGGCGCGCGGTTTTATCAACTATGATTCAGCAACTGAAATACTCCAACGCTTCAGAATAGCGAATACACTAAGCTAAAATCACTGACCCTTCCCGGATAGTCCAGAACATACGAGACACGGTTTCGTCGGTTTGCCATTATAAGATAAGACGTTATGTACCAGTATCTTGATTAATATAGAGAACATACCAGACACATAATTTGTTTGACGCATGCACGTTGATAGTCAACAAAATAAACGATCATGTTTAATTATTTAATAACCCTTCACGTGTCTTTTGCTGCGCAAATTTGGTGCAACTATTTAATTATACAATAATGGTAATCTTTAGTGACAACTTTCAATCTGTTTGGAAATGTGCGCGACTTTATTTATGGTTACCTGAGTACATAGCTGAGAAGCAATCTGTTTAGTACAACAAATGTGTGACACCTTCATGACGTAATCGATTTCGCGGTGCTCTGGTAGAATCAAGAATAAATATGTATTTTTATATCATCCAGAGCGCGTGTATATGAACTTTATACTGTTATCAGGAATCACCAATATTATAAACTATTCGTTAATTCTTCTGATAGAGTTCTGGGCAGTCTTTCTACGTTATTTTTAACTGGCTGAAGAAAATATATCTACTTTTAACTCTTGACTCATGCAAAGCAAAGACGCCGTGAATTAACATGTTTATCCTAAAAAAGATATGAATAATACTTACTCATCAGATAACTTTTTTGGAAAACTCGTTCCTGAAATCGCTAGAAATGCACTTCTGGAGCTTTCAAAATTCAAAATTTTCTGGGGCATGCATAGGTGATATCCTCCAACTGGCCAGTTGAGCTTGCCTAACAATTCATGTCACCGCACGCCACTCACTCATTGCTCACAGACAAAAGCTTATAAAGCAGCGAGCCAGACGTTCGGATGCGCAATAATTCGTCAACACCTTGCGCCTATCCTTGTGCACAGCTTCCCTGACAAGCGCGGTGCATAATCTTCGTACTAATACTGCATGCAAACATTTTAGAATAGGCAGCGCAATACGCGAATTGAACCTACGAGTTGTCGCCCGCTGAGTGTCGATCTATACGCAATAACTGCGACAACGGACAAACAATATCAACATTATAGTAAAACTAGGAAGGTAAGTAGATAGATTCTTACTCGAATTCGCTCAAAGGTTTCTCGACGGCGTCTTTTTTATTGCCATCACCGCTTTCATAATAACGGCTGTTCCAAGACGAAGAAGGGTGCAAGCGGCGGAAGCGAAAGCCATACCTTCTTGGCCAAAGCGAAGACGAAGAGACACAATGCATCCCAACCATGACCGCGAGAACGATGGCAGGTAAAAGAATGCGAAACGAAGTCATCGTGAGAACGTTGAAGAAAGCAAGTATTTAGTTCTAAGAACTCCGCCTTATGTCCACTGCGCAATTGGATTCTGACGAGAACTTGCAGGTAGCGCACTTATAAGTTATATTGTCTCCTCGTTTCCGCGTCATATCATATGACACGTTTTATGTTCATCACCACCCGTCGTTGTTTTCTATTAACTATGGTTTGATCACGTACGTATGGTTTGATCACGTACGTACGTATGCCAAATTAGTGCAGGCTTTTCCGTTTTAGTACTATAAATTAACCTCCGGCCATGAGTATAACACAATAACTCATGTATGTTCAGCATGGTAGTGTGGAAAACGCTATTTCCAGCATTTTGAGGGCGGTTTTAATAAGAAATATTAAGATCACAAAACACCACTAAGCTGCAATGTTTAGGCTGAACGAACTCTGTGTCAAAGAAATAAATATGTCCAATAAATAATAAGAGTATGTTACAACTAGGAAGACACATAATTCGGTCAAAACATTGCAGCTAGGAAGATACAGAGTTTCCTGCAGAATTTTAGTGTACCTCGTGTTAGGGACGGAACATTAGAAAAGTGGGTAGTCAGCTATGCGTGTAATTTTTTTCTGTGACGTGTCTGTTGCATGTTTTTTTAAATATTTTTTGTTTGCTTGGATTTTTCTGTTTTCCCCCACCCCACCCACATCACTTTTCTAATGGTCCGTCCCTTAGTACACTTTAATGGTGTTGAATTGTTAGGGGTGGGGCTTAGTCCCATGATTCCGGTGTCGTGCAAGAACTTATCAGTGACGTTCAAAGTTAATCCATATAGTTATGCAGCAAGACATTTAACAACTGGAGCTTGTTAGCAAAATTATGGGCTTTCTGGTGTTAGAAAAGGGAGGGACCATAATTAGTAAAATTGGATAACTAAATCAAATGAAAAATATAGTGCCAATAAATATACATTGTGGGAATGAAAATCTCAAAATGTTGTTATCATATTAGACAGATTCAACGTCACTGAGACTACATTTACAAGACAGGGAAAGGATTCAAAATGTTTTCGCATTAAGATAAAAATGCTTGGATTTATGCATGTCAACTTCAAGATCTTGTCAACTAACTTCAAGATCATTTATTGACTTCAAGATCATGTAACCGAGGTATTTGTGCCAAAAACGAATAGCGTTCAATTACAGATGTGAAAACTATCTATATATAAGTCTATATTTACATAGGATATATTTACATATATATAGATAGTTTTTACACCTGTATAATTGTTACTCTGAAGATGTTGTAATTAGTAAATATGTTCTAAAACTTGACTTCTTTCCATATTGATATTATTATGGCCCTGGCAATACATTTACTTAGAGAATGGTTGCAACCACTCAGCAAATCCATGTCGTGTATTTCACTTCTCCAGATATTCCATAGTGTTTTAATTCATCAAGATTAGACAGATTAGTGAACTCTATACTGATAAAGTCCACTGAAAGATCTTTTGTTTTCTTTTGTCATAGCGCAGTGGACTCTACATAGAGTTCACTAATGAATTCAATAAAGTCACCAATGAATTCAATAAAGTCAATGTCTCCGATAAAAGGGACCGACGAGACAAAAAAACAATTTTATAGTAAAAGTTAGAATTACTTCGCGGTTTATCTAAGACGCTTAGATAATGGTCCCTCGTGCTCTATGGGATACAGAGTCACTCGAATTAGAGGCCTTCTATCTAATTCTTGGGACTCTATAGTATCCCATAGAACACTCATGACCATCAGACCATATCTTTATGCTTCGATTACGCTTTCCGCACTTATTATATATAATCTAATATGTGCACTGACACTTGCGCGATACAGCTATAATGTAATTACCCCATACCCTTACTTAGTTATAGTGTCATCTTAATTAGTTAATTTGTATACATAATGATTTATAATAACCAGACAAACCTTACTATAACTAATTTACCCAACTACCCTATAACAAATAACAAATTGACTAATGATATACACACAATAACGGTATACTATAATGATATATACACAATAACGGTAACTCCAAATAACGTAAACATATTTACTGAGAATTCAACTTTTCGACTAGCTTGAAGTCATCATCAGGAATGTGTTTACGTTATTCGAAGTTATTTGAACCGACCGGTGAGTGTATATATCACTATACATGTCATCGAAATCCGTTGGTTAAGCCGGTAAGGAAACTTAAGTTTGACTCGGGAAATTTAGAAGCTGGAAATATAAGCTCGAAAAAGTCACGTTCACTTTCACTGCTGTGACTCTCATTCGAAAACGACACAAAATGTAGTTAGAAAGAAGAAACAAATAGAAAGAAAGAAAATCCAACAAGTCTAGGCGTAGTTAAAACGTTTATGCGCACAGAGTCCAGATTCACACTCATGCCCATGGCTGCGTGTTTCTACCGACGCTTTATGCGCGGCCGTTATCACCAAAGATACCAACTAATGCCGAAACGAGAAAGCGTGTTAATTGTGAGATGAAACTGATCCATCTTAACCACAACTGATCCATTTAACCACAATTCACATGTTTACAAAGCTTGTATAGATCAATCAAGTGGGTAAGGTTTGTCTGGTTCTTATAAATCATTAGTATAGTGTCATCTTAATTAGTTAATTTGTAGGTAAGTTTTAGCATGGGCTAATTAGATGTATCGCGCAAATTAGATTCTGTAATAAGGCTAGCGTAATCGCAGTATATAAAGATAAGAGCTCAATATACGTATAAATGTGTTGCTATAATAATATGGAAACAAGTCAAGTTTTAGAACATATATTTACTAACGTTTCGTTGCAAACTTTCAAAATCTTCAGAGTAACAATTACAGGTGTATATATATATATATATATATATATATATATATATATATATATATATATATATATATATGAAAAATATAGTGCCAATAAATATACAATGCCCATTGCGCGAATGAAAATCTCAAAATGTTATCATATCAGACAGATTCAACGTCACTGAGACGTAAGGCACTAATTAAGGCAGGCATGGCCAGAAATGACGGACATTCGTATTGCGCGTGCGCGAAATAATTCGCCTTGTGATGAGTCAGATTAACAGATTTGTAACGTTTATGATATGGCGTAATTATAAATTCGCCAAATTGAATAGCTTCTAAGTTATTTTCAACGTTTGCCGAAATCGAAACAGAATGAAAAGGTGATCTGAATGCGTCTCAACAACACAAAATGTTTGTTAGCCTTCAAACTCGCCCTGCTTTTTAAACATTAATTTTCAAGCGTCGCCCTTATAGTTTGAATACGGATATTACACGGACTCACAGTTATTGCGTTGCTTTTCATTCTGTGGGCAACTATTTTTAGTTGCCGAAATCGTTTCTCATTAACAAATGATTGCTCGATATGCATGTTGTTGTTTTGAAAGTCCTATGCATGAACATAAATACTGTAAGAAAATTTATGGTTTTGTTTTTTCTGTCTCACTAAAAACACAAATAGAGTAATGAGGGCAAAATATTTCATGACCCAGGGTCAATTTTACCTGACCCAATATACCATAAATAATGACTGGCCCCTAAATGAGGCGAACATGCTTAAATTATATATACACTAAAATTACAAATATGTTTCTGGTTCAAAATGTTGGTATTGGGGAGAAATAATGTTTCTTCGAGCTGTTTAGCTTGTTGCATCATAGTCTTCAATATGCCAAAGTATAGCCGTAGCCTGCACAGGCTAAAATAGCCTGAGTTAACGCCTAGCGGGCGTCTTGTTTTAATTATCAACAATTTCTAAAAGTACATTGCATTTTTTTGTATGCATATATAAATGATATAACCTTATAAATGCTTCTTTTGGATTTTATATTATGTCCTTAAAACAGTAAATTTAACAAAATAAACGTAAAAATTTAAACGAAAATGTATATATTATATATAAATTGAGTCAGTGCAAACACAATGGTTCCTGTAAGAATAAAATCTCACAAATATACAGCACGTTGTCACCTGAAAGACATATAAAAGGGATAAAAATGCTTTGTTAAAATTTAAAACCGAGAAATGTCCGTTTACGGGCCCGTAAATAAATATACACGCTACCGTCACTTCATTAGAAAATATCATGTCTTAAAGATCATATTTACTTACCCTGAATGTCGAAAAACCGCAAATAATCCTTATATTTTCGACAAATTCACGGAGTAAAATCTGATGAGTTTCGCTGTCGCATCAATCGAACGTCCTCTATCCGTAAACATCCGCTACATCTCTGTAAGAGCTTCGTGTCACGTGACGCCATGACCGCCCCAAGAAAGAAATATTGCTAAACCCAGCCGATGACTAAGCTAGAGTGCTACTGGATATACATCCAGTAGACACAAAAATGGGCACTAATGACCCTGACACGACGGCATAAACTCTAACGCCCAACTATTTTATAAAAGCAAATACAATAGTACAGACAGAAAGTTTAACGAAAAGAAAGCAACACAAAAGAGGGACAATGAGGAAATTCAATGGCAAATCATTTCAACAACTCTTTGAGAGAAATATATCAAATGTACATTTTGTAATAAGATTGATGTTGTCGAGTAATAAATATTATTGCCCAGCAAATAATTTTCAAAAAGACCATATTAGACACGAATACATTCAAGGAATAAAGATTTAATTAATAGAAGTAACGTCTTCCGCCTGGTATCTCTATATCGCTGAAATATTTACGAAAAGATTGATGTTATATAAAACTATATGTTTCTATAAATAATTAAAATTTTGTAACAGTAAAACTTTTTCCTCTTTTATATTGCGAAAATCTCTTTTTTCTTGAACATCTTCCTTTTTAACAAAAAATAACGTAATTATATATGTAGAACATCTTTAAGGTCCAGTTTCACGTGGAATGTTCTTCCACAACACCACCTACGGCAGCAATTAAAGCAAAGGGAAATGGAGTAGTCCAACGAATCTTTTAGCGATAGTTCGTCAAGTTCTGGCTTAGAAGACAGCGGAGAAGATATTAACGTCGAAGGAGACGTAAACATGATTCAACCTTGCGCGTTTGAGCCAGACGAGGAAATGCCTAATCGAAGACGAATCAAATTCAGAATCCGAAAATGCTACAAGCAGACTTGAGGACACAAACTGGTAATTATACAGTCTACTTCTATTATTTATTTTGAACAATCATAGCAATCTTTGTGGCGGTTTTTATTTATAGTGCTTTATAATATTTTATTGTAGTCTAGTAATGCCGGATTTGCTTGTCAGTTGTCACGACTAACTTCTATTGTTAATGCACCAATTCTGCTCTGAAAATCGTAAATTTAAACGATATGATAAAGCCTAAATTCACCATGAAACGCTTAAACTCGATCGTGGCTTTATAGGTTCCTTTGTACTCACTGCCAGACAATGGATAGAGAAGAGGAATGCGGTGTGTGCTGCCAAGAGGTCTCAGCTTGTTCTTAAAAAATGAACAAGTAGCACAAGTTGAGCAGATTCCTATCACAGGCTGTATTACTGACAACCATGGATTTCAAGCTGTGTGTATGAATCATTGGGTCTTACAGGCTGCTTGGAACCAGTACAGACAGCGGTATGGTACAAAGGCATTTGAGGGGCCTGAGCACAAAAAACAACGACACATTGCATACAGACAGCTTGTTAGGCAGCACACTAATCTTGACTTGGGTTGCTATGTCTCGTACCCAGACTTCTTCGTGGAACTACTGTATGTATAGTCAACGAAATCTCGATTTGTGTAAATTGCCCTCTGTCGGTCGAGATATTTGTTCAGTTTTATGACGTTTTGTGACGTATCACGTGTATTAAAGTTCCTTACCTTTCGCCGTTCGGAACTAGTTGTCAACGCTGCGAGTTCTGCCTTCAGTGAGGAAGTATTCTCTTGTCAAGGTAAGATGACTAAGATAGTTATATATAGATATCACTATCAATTGTTTTGTTTGTGAATACAGTTTTCCTTCTATTTTAGGTGTATATTGGTGTGAGTTCATTGTTTCTCACGATATTGAGCATGCAGAAGAATGCACATCCGTGTCCCTCATACACAACTGACTGAGATATAAAGCGACAGAATATATTGAACTGCATTTTTATAATTTATACAAGAAACAAATTCTGATTAACTTAGTTTATCAATTGTTATAATGTCAACTTTTGTGTTCATATTGACCTGCATTTTTATACAAGAAACAAATTCTGATTAAGGTTACATTATATGATGAAACACTGATTTTCGTCATTTTTACATTTTTATATATTTATATCGAGGGGCTGGAGTTCTTTCGATTGCCTCAAGTTTTTTTCGAAAATATTAAAATGCGACCGAGATATAACTAAAAATCTAACGACCACTATTTTTTTGCCGCGAAAGTTGTAATTGTAATTGACAGTGTGTATCAATACCGGTAAGGTTTAGCGGCGTGTTTGTTTATTTAGAAAGATATCCTTTATCATACTTTGTATACTGTCCATACAACACAGCGAAATTTTCTTTTTCGAGCGGTAACAAGTACGCGTGCTTCATATCTCCGAAATCAAAGGGACAGAGAAAGAATACAAGTCCATTTTGCTTTACACGGAGAAAGAAAAAAGCTGAGCGAAAGGAATTTATTGCAAACGAGAAACAAGCTCTGGCGAATAGTGACATGGGCTCATGGTTTTCTCAAGAAGAACAGTGGCCAGAACAATTCGACGATTCCATAGCTTGTTCTTCAATGACAACTGAAGCAGCAACCGCGAGCGCGAGTAAGAGGAAGATAGAAGAAAGCATGAAAGCGTTTCTCTCTGAAGACACAGGTGGCCGCGTTACAGAATCAACTGATAGTTCTGATTTTGAATCACTATCGTACTTTCCTGATTGATCGGCAGAAAAGAGGAAAGCCGCCGAGGAAACTTTCCTCGGCGGCTTTCCTCTTTTCTGCCGATCAGCCACGCTTGCTTCAAGATTCTCTATGAAAATTGAGCCATCGAATCTGCATTTTGAAAATTATATATTGTTAAA
The DNA here is from genome assembly GCA_035772405.1 of Chrysogorgia sp. JL179-B06. Taxonomy (NCBI): domain Eukaryota; kingdom Metazoa; phylum Cnidaria; class Anthozoa; order Scleralcyonacea; family Chrysogorgiidae; genus Chrysogorgia; species Chrysogorgia sp. JL179-B06. The sequence goes on from JAYKKM010000428.1 coordinate 3,796,674, forward strand.
AAATAGTTCGGAGATTTTTTAAGTTTAGAAACCAGGAAGCTCGCTATAAACGGGAAATATATACATACCCAATAGCTCTCATATCCTCAAGAAGAACTTCTCTGCTATTAGTGTCGCTAGCGCTTGACTCCCCATTTGCCGACTCTCCGTCGCGCACGGCAGATCTTCTCCTGCATTTTCGTTTGGCCGATTTGGATTGCGCTGAAGATTGCTTTCTTTACGTTTGCGCTTCGCCGGCATATTTGTATGTGTTCCTGTTTGGTTTGTAACCTTGCCAAGTTACCCACTTAGATAAGTTGAACCTGATTGGTTCACAGTTTGAGGTGATGACAGAGGGCGGAGAAACACAACAGAGAGCAGGAAAACCCCGCCAAAGCTCTTTTCATCTTTTATAGAGAATGAAATATTCTCAGATTGTCCTCACAAAAAAAGATTAGTACAGCGTACGTTTTATTCGATTTTCTCCAAACTTGGCCACAATGTAGAACAGTACTACAGGAGCAAAACCGTGTTCGCGTTTTTGATTTAGTGCTATACTTTTCAAGTTATAGGCGTCTGTTCCATCGTCTTTACAAAATTTTGATCAGTTAACTTGTCTGCTTTATATCTCAGCAAATACAATACCTGTCAAAAAACGAGAACACGGTTTTGTTCTTTGATCATTTGAGATGGGAAATATGATGTTTCGGAAGCCTTTGAGCTAAATCAGAAGCGTGCGGATCTTGTGGCGCAAAGGCTGTCATATTTTAAAAAGCTACTCGTAACAACTACAGTTTTAAAAAATGTCGAGTTTTTTCGAAATCACTAGCTCCAGCAATGAATTATTGTTATGTTTGCCAAATTTGAAGGGGGAAAGGTAAAAATTGAACGCACGGTGGGCATTTTAGTGAAACGGGTTTTCATCATGTGGAGTAACCTTAACTTAATTTGCATTTTTATGCAAGCCTTGCACAGAGAACTATGTTATACAACTATTTTATCTTTATGTTCAACTGCATTTTTATGCAAGTGTTCAACTTACATCTGTTTAATACTACACATGTTCATGAACTACTATATTGTGAATAGATATTGAGAACGGTTACAACACAAGGGGGGTCAACAAGGTTGAGGCAGACGTGAGACATCTGCAAATGAGCCAGGGGCAGAAAGGGGCCCTGGCTGGATGTCTAACGTACCCCAGAGTGCGAGTACCTATAGTCCAGCAAACTCACTGCTCTGGTATTACTTAAAGTGCCTATAACCTTTTCACAGAAATATTGTTTAATTAAAATATGGGCAGTGAAAATGGAAGGCAAAGAAAAATTAATCGATTTAACATTTTCCAAAAGCTTTTTTTTTGCGTTTGAAATGCTGCAGTTGACGATCTTAATTCCCCATGGCCGCGTCGCTCCGAGCCTGGTAACTACTACGTCATCCCAGGAACAAGCCATTTTTATTTCGAAATCAACAAGATGTCTTCTTCGGATTCAGAAACAACCTGTGAATCTGATGACTCCGAATATAACCATGTTTGGGGTTATGTTGAACTCGAAGGGGTCTCTGAATGCGAGCTAGAAGATACAGTAACAGACGAACACGGACCCTACGCTGGGGGTCAAACAAAACGATGAAAGGGAACAGCGAGACGAAGAGCTGACAAGTCGTCTGGATGGAACAACGGAACTAAGATTATGGTATGTAATACAGATTTGCTAAACATGATTAGATCAGTGCTACAGTGGCAGTGCTAAAGCCTGGCTATTCGAATGTCCAACTTTCTTGCAGGTGTAAATGCGGTCGTTGCACACTGGATTATATAACAAACTATAAAGAATGTCTGTGCTGCGCTGAGATAGACGAGTGTTTGCAATCGCTGAACTGGAGGACGTATAGACATTCCACCAAATTGTATAACCCTTCATCCTGGCTTTAGTCAAGTTTGCCTTCAAAAATGGTCTCTACGATCGGCTTCAGGGAAATACAAGACAAAAGCAAGAAGAAGATATCGGCAGACTGGCACAGAAGAAAGGTATTACGTTTTTCTCTCATCTATGTAAATATGTTGCTATCTTTTGCATAGAAAATATCATGGTGTTTTTTCCCCTCTTTTTTGTATACTGTAGTTTTCTTCGAGTGGTAGCCTACAGAGAATTCACGCAGTTAGTTCATGGTTACCATGGTAGGAAAAGATACCCTCTACCAGCCTGTTCATACCATATTATCAGGACAACTTTCCAGGTTAAAGAAGAGGAATTTACTGGTTTTGAAGAAGAGGAAGACCAATAATATTCAATTATAAATGCACCATAATTGGACCTTTTTAATGCAATTTTGCTTGTTCATCTTTGGTTGGCACAAGCCTGATTGTCATAGTGTGATCACAGCAGCCGTGAAAGCAGAATGAACCAATTTGGGTATATTTGTGAGGCAACTTCATTTTTTTTTAAAAAAATCACTCAATAAGCTTTGACTCTCATCTCTAAAATAACATCTATAGGTCTTGTATATTGTAGTAAATCAATATGCTGAAACAAGACTTCACAATCTATTTTTAGGACAATCTAGGACATGTTTATGCCCTTTCATGGGTTTTTTACAAGTTCCACAGTGAGGTTTTGACCTGAGTGCCTGGTTTTCCAACACTTGCTGTGCTTGCATTTCCAGTACTTCGTTCACTGTTAAAGAAAAAATTATATATTTTTAAATAAATATGTTAAGTTGATTAAATTTTGTGACCTATTCACAGTAAAATGTCTACTGTACCTGGTGTGGTTGGGGGTACATCTGTAGCAACCATCTTCTTACGTTCTTCCATTTTCTTAATGGCAGTTATCTTGCACTCTTTCTCTAGCATATCACTAGACATTGGTGCAGGTTCCATAATTTTTAACTCCTTTGATGCATCTTGTAGAAGATTTTTAGCATTTCCATCAAGATGAAGTCTTGAAGGAGTACACCCAAAATGAAGCAGTAATTTTTCATATAAACTGTAGAAACTACAAATGGATCATTCATAATACTTACTGAAATTTTGTTTGACTTTTACATCTCGTACTTTAGCCAAACCATTTTTAAATTTTGGATAGGTCACCTTGATCTGCATTGATCCATTATTACTGCGTGGCTTCCGGAACAAATTCATATTAAAATGAATAACGGCAATAGCATGCCTATATGGAAATAGTCAATAATTACATCTTCATATTCCAAAGGTACAGCACAGGTATCCCAAACTCACCCCCCCCCCCCCTAGGGTGTGTGTGTGTGGGGGGGGGGTGAGTTTGGGATACCTGTGGGTACAGTATATGATTTTCACAAAAAATGAGATGCAGACATCACTCATAACTATGCTTGTGAACACTAACAGTACCTGCAAAACATCCCAGCATAGGTATAGGCTATCATTTTGGGTGCAAAGTGGTTGAGGACAGAATGAAAGCCTTCAAGGCAGCTGGTCTGGGCCAGTGAGCTCTATATATATATATATCTGGAGGGCTATCTGCCAGTCATTGGCCAGGCAAAAAGTGAAGCCAAAGATGGCCGACTTTGCACGTCAGTTTCAGTCCCCTACGCGGTTTATATATAAGAAATTGACGTACAAACCGCGCAGGGGACTGAAACTGACGTGCAAAGTCGGCCATCTTGGGCTTCACTTTTTGCTCGGGCAGATAGCCCTCCAGATATATATATATATATAGAGCTCACTGGTCTGGGCTAATGGGGATGCTTGCTTTATTCCAGAGACAAGCCTGCTGTTTGTCAATGCATCATTTAGTTTTTCATAGACAAGGGAATCTAAAATATTTGAATATAATAAATTTGGTTAACATGAAAATATTTTTTTTGATAAGGAAACAAACAGGTACGATTCAGATGTAAATCCTCTCAAATTATTTACCTTCTGTCAGCCATTTTCTTTCCTTTATTTCCCCGTGGGCACATTTACTAAATAATGGGTTATCTGTTGTCTCATGCTTGTTGATGACATGTGATAGGAAGGACTTGAATTTGGCCCAAATTACCAGTCCATTGCCTGAAAAGGTGGAGGTTGTGCTCCAATATAGGTGGTGCTCACATGGTCTTATCCAATCTGCCAGCTCCTCCATACCACGTTCTTTTGAAATCTTGGTCAACACTTTGGTAATTTCTAGAATCAAACACACATTTTATATGTATTGTTTGCAAAAACAATTTATCAAATTAAACTTACTTTTTTTCAAATGCCAGAGGTCGAAATAGTGTTTGATATTTGGGAGTTTTTCTCTCATGTGTTTGGCTATTGAAGAGTGCCTGTCAGAAACAAAGGCTGAAATCGGTAATGCAGAACCTTGGAGATAAGCCATGGCATTCTGAAATCCCATATACTCCATCAACTCTATATTATAATATAGATTGACAAACCTGAACAAGAGAAAAATAGATTATCTTTGAAACACTGCAACAAAAAATTGTGTATGCACCAAACTTTGCATATCGGCCATCTCCTGACATGACAACTTCATTCCTGGATGCCTTCACTTCAGCTAACACATTAGTCTGGTATTTTTTCCAATGAATAAGTATTGTTGGGAATATTCTTTCCTGCAAATTAGAAAAGATATGTTCAAATTATGTTGTTTGGGCAAATAATATTACACAATTATTTTACCATAAAAGCCCTAGTAGTAGCATTTTTCTTGATTACCTAGATATCAATATTGAATCTACAATTATAATATACATACTCGTTGGTGCTTGAAAAATGTCTTTAGGGATATACAAGCTAGCCCCATGTGGTCAAATATTTGAAACACTTTGCTTGCTGATCCACCAGCCAGTAAGATGGCAAAGCAAAGGAGAAAGTTCCCTGCAGCCACCACGGTTCCACTCATAGTTGGTTGACTTCTCCAAACTGTCTCTTTCTTTTGGCAATGTGGATTAATGCATGATGTACTAACAATTATCATAGTTCCATGTTGCCTGGCTTCTACTAGGGCATTATCAGCCTTACAGTGATGACAAAACTTGAATAGTAATAGGAGTTGTGACAAGAACACCACAAACTTTGGCTCATTCCTTAAATTGGAATCTTTTACACACACTCTATAAACAATAGTTATATTTACTTTGCTTAGTCTTAAGATTCAATTTGGAGAAGTTGTGTCAAACCTGAATAACTGGTTACCTGGAACCCTGGGGATCTTCAGATTCTTCTTCATCGTCACTTTCATCTTCTGTTTCTGTTTCATAGTTTAAATCTGATGACTTTATACCATCAATTTCCTCATCATCAGAACTACATTGATAATCATCAGGTGCATCCCTATCTCCTTCTACCAAGTTGCTGTCAAACTCTTGTGGTGAGGTGGCAGAAGGACAAGCTTGCTCTATCAACAGTTCACACTGCACTCCTATAATTCAATAACAATTATATTTATAATCTATAATTTATAAATGCCAATATTAGTCTCTATAAGTGACTAATATTGGCATTTTACACTCAGTGACATGCACAGTAGGGGACATCAACGATATGGATTAGTGTGGAAATTTTACAAGAGTCGTATACGTACCACAAGATATTGTTTTCTTCTTCAGCTTTGCAGTTAAATCAATAATTTTGTTGGACAGTTGGCGACATTTACTCCACAGTTTAATGCAACCTGTGCAGCCCTTGGTTTGAGTACATGTTTCCTGTAAAATATTATTTTCAAATTAGATGTGAAGCTCATGAGTTCTCGACATTGATAGTGGCACCTACCCTTAGTATCCTATCTTCAGTCTGTATTGCAATGTCCTTTTTTCTGGATGCCTCTTCTTGCATTGGTAATGGGCCTAATGGCTGACTGTTAATTTGTTCTGTCGCTTTTAACACCTAAACAAAACAACATTTCAGTAAGGCACCCGTATTGTTTACTATTTTATCTTATGTTATGACAAATGAACGTACCTGTCGATGACTTCGTTGGGTCAATTGTTGAGTATTCATATTGGCATTATCACAACCAGGATTACGTTGATGAAACCTGGGTATCGCCACAATTCCATACTCGTCCGTCTTTAATCGAGGAATACATTTCCCTTTTTCCGGTGTAACATGGAAAAACCTTTCATAATCATCTTCTGAAAAATGATTCGAGCAAATGCACCAGTTTGCTGTAGGATTCCACTTGGCTCTTTTCAACTTGACGAAGTCAATCCACCGCTTTCTTCTTTTTTTCCTTGGTCCATAAGCGTCATCTTCAAACGGAATTTTATGAAGCACAATTCCATTCTCAACATTTGGATAGTTTGAGCATCCGCCAACAACGCATCTATTCGGCATTATAATATTTTTAATCATAACGTTGATCAATTCGGAGCGAGAACTGCAAAAGCAAACCAAAGCTGGGCATTTTAATACACTTACAGGGCAAATAATACTGCCGAGTTCCTGGGATGACGTCACGAACCAAAGTACTCACCAGACCCCTAACCACGGCCAGTAGAAAACATGGCGGAAAATGTACTCATATTTGCAGTTTCCAAGGCTCAATTACACGAGATTGTAAAGGTCAGACTGACCAAATGTTATGCCTATTATAGTTTCTAGCATACAACCTACTAGATTCTTAATTATTTCTGAAAAGGTTATAGGCACTTTAAACCATAACCGCATGGGTACGAGGCTGTACTAGCTACACTGCGACTTTGACTTCAATAAGCCCACCACTTATTTTTGCAATTTTGCACAATATCACAACTGCCTTGGATTTCAAGGCAGCACTTGCCTTGCGATAGTAACTTCTAGTTAGTTCTTCGCTTACCGCGCAGTGACGTCACGAGGTAATACCGCTGCGTGATCGCAGGTTCGCTCGGATGTACATCATGGCTGCTGCGAAATATGCAAAATTTCGCACTTTTATCGCTCTATTTCTGGACTTGTATTTAACGCGGAGATTTAAGACTTGGTATGGAAGGTAAGAATTATATAATCTTTCATTTGAGCCTAAGTTGTTCTGAATTCTGACTTCCCCTTTAAACTACATAACTTCGCATATTGAACAAGGACGGCGTCGCGATAATACTTATAACTAACTAATATTAACCCTAACCCTATAACCCTTAGTCGAAACGGTATCGAAACGGTGTAATTTTATAAGACTCTGAAGATGTTACTTGAAAAAAACGTTAGTAAAATAAAATTGTTTTTCTAAATCTTTCATTGTTATGCGTTTTTTAAAGATTCTTTTCTGGATAATTATCTTCATGACAAAATGTGAAACAAACTATATCTCGCTTCATCACTATATTTTCTCTTGACGCCAAAGCAAAGCTCGGCGGTTTTAAGGTTGTAATTACAAAAGCCCACCTCGAATAAGGTATATTACATCGCACGGGTTGCATAAATTACATTGTGCATGCATTACCATGCGTGATACTGTAGTTTTTGTATTGCCTTAGCCAGTAAAAATCCCACCACATGTTGGATACGCAGAAGCAAACAACATTCCTCTTTACTCCATCATTTTTTCCATGTCATAAAAAACATCTAAAAGACAACTCATAGACCAGGCTTGTACGTCGCAACTATCTTTGCATACGGTGCCATTGGCGTTGGTGAGCTCAGGTAGACCATGCCAAGGAGAGTTCAGAAGATATTGATAATGATTTGAAAGAAGTTTCCGCACTTGTTGTGTTGTCGAAAGGAACTGTCTGCGACCACCAACGACTTTAGAGAAATAGAGTTTAGCACGAAGGTAAGGTCCTAGAACCCAAAGCCATTCCTAAAGGTAATTAACACCATTGGCTCGGTTTCCTTTGTTCTCTACAGGTCTTTATATATAGGATAAAAACCGAGTGGGAGGTCTTTTATTGAAATTCAAGACCGAGCGCGTATAGCGCGATGTCTCGAATTTCAATGAAAGGCCGACCGCACCCATTTTCTATTGTTCTCAAGAGGTTTTGGAAAATTTTGTTGTGAATTGACTAAATACTAACGTGTAACTTGTCTATGTTGAGTAAATTTCTTGTTTGAGTGAAAATTTTTCTGTATTCACTGCTATTTGATTGAACACTCATTCCAGGTTTTAATTTAAATTCAAGACCTATACCGAGTCTTGAATTTCTAATTCAAGACCTGTAATGTGTGTAAAGTCAGCCCCAATCTCCCCTGTCGATAATCAAATGCCGCCACTAACTTAATTTTAGAATGAGGTCTTGAGTCAGATACCAAAACCGATTGGGAACAATTGAAAATGGGTGTGGTAGGTTTATAATTCTGGTAACACGCATGATAATCCAACTGTCGTAAAGTTGGGGTGGTTTTGAATATTTGCAGGGGAGTGCGGGGCTGATAAATCCCTGAATTGAAATTATTCATGAGGTTGATAACTAGTTATCAACCTATAAATCCAACAGATTATTCAGCCCGGTACTTCCCTAAAAATATTCAAAACCGCTCTGACCAACAAAACATACAAAATTATTTTCAGAATACTTCACCAATGGTGATATTAAACAATTATTGGATGAGGCTGAGTATGATATCAAGAATTATCCAGACCGAGGTCAATGCTATCATTAACAGAGGTTAAATTGACAGAGGATAACATTGACAGAGATCTGGACAATTCAATTGTTTTATTTAGCCTTTAGGGCGTTTAGATAATAAGCCACGCAAAGACAATTACGTAACTTTTTAATATTACTCAATTTTTGATATTTTGTAGGTGACAAGACATCAAGAATTGTCTGTAGGTTTTTAGCCAATCACAATCGAGATTGTATGAGTATTGTATAACTAGAAATACGAATTCGCAATAATCCCCTCGCCGCCTTTTCTACCACTACTCCCCACCCCACCGCTAGAGTTTATTTTCCCCATACATGGTCCCCAGTGCCTAAACTGCGTCTGTCGATAACAAACCTTAAACGCCAGTTCGTCGTATGTAGATTTTGAACGCTACCTCGGCCAATATTTACTCGATTTCAATTCTGAAAACAGTTTTGGAATTACGGCGTCTACATACGTAACGTACGTTTCTCTTATATTACGAGAACGTGTATACCCTTCGTAAAAACGGTTTATGTACTTAGAAATTATTCGGCAATCAGCCAGCCCGGCCAAACGGCCTCGTCGTATATGTATATCCTGCACGTTAGTGCATAAGAGCTATTGCTATACCCTCGGCGTCCGCGTCCGTGTTTCCGGGCCAAATGATAAGTTCAGCGTTAAGATAAGGTCAATATTATGAAATGATAAGGTCAATATTATGAAACGATAAGGTCAGCGTTAAGATGATCAATTTTCAATGTGTTTAGCATTAAACCAGACCTACAGTACTGCCTAGAAATAACCTAACAGAAACCGGGGTTCATCCGCGGATCATCCGCAGTTCAACCTGGGTTCATCTCCGGTTCAACCGAAGTCGATCCTCGGTTGATCCGCGGTCGAACCTCGGTCGGTCCGCGGTTCAACCTCGCGTAACCTAACCGCAATATCAACCGCAATGCGTATTTTGGAATATGTCGTTTATTTCCGAAGTTTGGCGTCATTTGACACATGGTTTAAGTTCTGTTGCGGTTCGAAGAAATGGGAAAGTTGTCAAAATATGCTAAGTTACGGCAGCGATGTAGAATATTACTTATTTCAGAATATAATATCGTTTGCTATGAATTTGATAATATCGTTTGGGAGAACTTGTGGCGACTTAAAATTAAATACTTGTGCATTATCACAGGGAGCCGTAACGTCTATTAGCGAAGCGAGTTTAACACTAAAGCGGGTTTGTTTGGTATTTTTTACACAATAATTGTATTAAATCGCTATTAAAATGTTCTTACTTGTTAATTTTGTCGACAATCAGGACAAATTACAGGCAACCAGACCAGAAAGGCAATGAGTCAGTGTGTACATCAATTCGGAAGGCCGTTTACTGTACGTCTCGCGCGCGTATAGGAAGCAACTTTATTTCGGTAGTGATTTGTTTTGACGTCTAATGTAGTTGTTAGGTATAAAATCTTAGCTTGAAAATCGGCTACATGATAGATTAAAGGTTAATGTTCACAGTCGCTTTGAAAATTTTGTAATTGAAAGCTGTGATAAACATTTTTAGTGGAGACATTTCGTATCATCTGTGCTCCGACTTGAGTCGACCACCAGAAGTTAATTTGTCAAACACGCCACCATCTGTCAATCTTTTACACAAAATAAATAATGTTTTGTTAACATTGACTGTGTTTCTGGAGCATTCTAACTCGCACAATTAATTTAACAAACAAATAATTTACGCCGGATATACGCGCGCCGATGTATATATGGTCACATATATGAATTATATCTTCGAACGCTGATAATTCTAACACTAGTACTATTGGAAACTAATGCCATCAACAACACGACAAGACCTGCCGCTTTGTGTCTGTCATGCCATATTTTAAATCACACAATATCTCGCGTTCGGAGTAAAGATGTTCTTCAACAGTTTAAAATATCTTTTGGTCTTACTCTGACGAAGGGCACCGCTCGAAAGTCAGCCTGTATATCGTTGCTAAAAATCTTAAAGTGCCTATATCACTTGTGGGATCTTTACATATTTATAGTAATTGGAACATTCTAAGAAGATTTGTAATATATCTTCTCAGGCGAAAATTTCATCTTCATGGACTTTTTTGCAGTTAAAGTTACCGGATATGACATCAAAGGAGGAATTTTTGAAGCAAGAAACAAAAGAAAACTGATTTGCAATTCCTCCTTTGATGTCATATCCGGTAACTTTAACTGCAAAAAAGTCCATGAAGATGAAATTTTCGCCTGAGAAGATATAGTACAAATCTTCTTAGAATGTTCCAATTACTATAAATATGTAAAGATCCCACAAGTGATATAGGCACTTTAACAGTTCACCACCTTTTCACTTTGCTATATATCCCAAACACTGTCAACGCAACATTCTACTTTTTTACTACTCTCGGATATTCTATCGCTGCGATATGCCTAACCTTAATTAAGTAGTTTCGTCAAGGTCTCCATCACGAAATGGTAAGTAATTTGCTTCCTTTTTTACCGTCGATCAGTAACCATGACCTTACTTATTTTATCTAAGACCCGTTTTTCCAGTCGTATTACTTTAAATTTTGGAGGTCATACTCTGATGAACGCCTAGGCTCGAAACGTTAGTATTTTGTTACTAAAAAGATTTGCAATTTGTCATTTACACTCGTTCTTAATAACGACGCACAGCCATACATGTAGTTGAAGTAAGAATCAACTCAGACAAAACACTCTTAAAATAATGTCTAAATCACCGTTTGCCGACACAATAGCGTCCTGAATACCCATTGAATAGAATAAAAATTATTCATTTCATTCGCTTTCGTGTTCTTACGATCGGGCGAGATCGGAATCCGAAGTGTACGGTCGCCAATACTCTTGTGGTTGCGGTCGAATGTGTCAACCGCAACATCACCGCAACCGAACCGCAACCGAATCGTAACCGAACCGCAATCGAACCGAAACGCAATCTAACTGCAACCGAACCGCAACCGAACCGCAACCGCAGTGTTAGGTTAATTCTAGGCAGTACTGTATATACCCCACACGATAACAAGCTTTTTCTCGAGCTTTCACTATTTTGTAGTGATAACTGATCATGATATGTAAACTCTAAGATGAATTACATATTATTCAAAATTCAGAAATATATTGTTTTCAAAATATGCAGATGATTATAATTTAGCAGCATGACCAAATGCCATGGCCAACTGATAGCTCAGAGATCCAGGAGCGATTATAGAATATCCGTCAACTTTTTAACTTAAATTTACTAACATAAATCAAGAATGTGAAATCGTATTTATTAATAACTTTTAGCCAAGTAATTTTAGCTATGTAATTTTAAAGAACGAAGCAATTCTAGTATGACAATTTTCAACAATTTGACACGGTTTAATGACCATTTAATAGTAAGCGTTACTGGTATTCTGTTCCTATTGACCTAGCGGCTTCGTTCTTTAAAAAATCCCGTTTATTTTTGTCCTGGAGTTCTCCAATTTATGAATTAAACCTATTATAGATAAAATAAACGGGATTTTTAAAGAACGAGCCAGTTCTATACAGTGCTAACTAAAATTTACTCATACAAATTTCTGTGTCCGGTACACGAAGTGGCAAAGTTTCTTCATCACCTTTCTATATGTTAGATGTATGTGATCGTCCCATGTTAGAGTACTATTTAGGGTTACCCCTAAATACTTAAAAGAATCCACTTTATCAATCTCCATTCCTTCGATTTCTAAATTAATACAATTTGTTGATCTTAATTTACTGGGACTACCAATCAGTATAAATTTAGACTTGGTAGTATTTAATGATAGGTGGTTCTGTTTCAGCCAGGAAGAAATATTCGCAAGATCTTTATTGATGACTTCCTGTAGATCAAATATATTTGTTGAAGAATAGCTCAGGGCGGTGTCATCTGCATAAAGTGTGACATCAACATGTTCCAAACTTTTTGGGAGGTCATTTATAAAGACCAAGAACAATAGCGGGCCAAGAATGGAGCCTTGGGGGACGCCCATAGAAATTATTGCAGATTCCGAAAAACATTGACCATGACTGGTGGTTTGATGACGGTTGTCGAGATATGAAGTAAACCAAGATAATTCGGAGTCACGCACACCAAGAAGAAATAGTTTATTTAGTAAAATTGCGTGGTTAACCGTGTCGAAAGCTTTGGACAAGTCCAAGAAAACGACACCCGTTAGTTTGCCTTTGTCCATATTCTCAAGGATTTTATCAGTGAATTGACCAACTGCAACACATGTTGACGATTTAGTTTTAAAACCAAATTGTTTCTCTGACAAAAGTTGATTCGACTTCAGATAAGTGTATAATTGAGTATGAACTGCTTTTTCTAATAATTTACTGATAACCGGAAGTACAGAAATCGGACGGTAATTCGAAGGGTCAGTCTTGGTTCCTGATTTGTAAATAGCAGTGACTTTAGCATTCTTCCATATGGCTGGAAATGTAGACGATTGTAGTGATATATTGAACAGGCGAGTAAGAGAAGGTACAATAATGTCAATGGAATCCTTTAAAAGTCTAGTGCTTACTTTATCCAGGCCAATAGCCTTATTTGATTTTAGGCGTTTCAATTCATCTTGAACAAAGGTTTGAGATATGTCGGTAAATTTAAATGTAGAACTAGCACGTTCTTGATTACCATTATTTTCCCAATTTGAAAATTTCTCGGCATATTTCTTCCCAATATTCACAAAGAAGTTGTTAAACGAGTTTACAATAGTTTGGGTAGAAGTAACAGTCACGCCATCAGACGAAAGAGAAGATATCGGATCCATACACTTACTTGGTAGGGTTTGTTTGATGGCATTCCAAAGCTTGGTGCTGTCTCCTTTAGATTCATTGATGAGGTTAATGTAATAGTCAGACTTGGCAGCTTTGATTAGTCTATGGACATAATTCCTAAGTTTACAATATTTGGTCCAATGATGACCAGATTTTGTTTTTGATCTAAGAGCCTTTCTGTGATGGTAATCTCGATTTTTCATAGCGTTCGCTACATTACTTGTCATCCAGGGTGCTGTTAAACCTCGGGCTCTTCGGGTTTTAATTGGGGCATGTTCATTTGCTATGTCATTAAATAACTTAGTCCATAGAGAAACGGAATCGTCAACATCATCGAAACTTTCAATGGTAGACCAAGGGATATTCGAAAGGTCTCTTTTAAAATCATTAATATTATAAGTCTTAAAGGACCTATATTCAATTGTGCGAGGAACTGATTTAGGTATACCGGATTTCATCGTACAGTATACAAGTGAGTGATCGCTTAATCCCAAGGGTATCAATCCTATGTTGATTGTTAACAAAGATTAGATCGATTGTTGTACTCGAAGTAGCTGTTATACGAGTTGGTGAGCGAAAGATCTGATGCATGTCGAATAATCCCAAGAGATTCTTTAATTTATGTTTTAAATGAATGTTTGTGTTTTTACTTGAGGTAGTAAAGTTGACATTAAAATCACCAACTATAACTATTTCATAACGCATCGCCGAATTTTCAATTTTAGATAGGGAGGCTTCCAGTCCTTTCAAAAAATCATCTAATGAGTTGTTTGGAGAACGATAGCAGTTTGCTATAAGTAGAGATTTGCACTTGTTTCGCGTCACTTCGATCCAAAGCACTTCATCGTCATTTTCATTTAGATCTTCCCTATACAAATAGGCCAAACCATCTTTAACAAAACTTATTAAACCACCTCCACGTTGTAACGGCCTATCCCTTCTCACAAAAGAGTAACCAGGTATACGGACTTCATCATCATGAACGTTTTCATTAAGCCAAGTTTCGGATAAGGTCAGAACATCGAAAGGTTTAGATGACATTAAAAGTCGAAGTTCATCCTTACCGTTTAGGCTGCGTATATTTAGATGAGCAATTTTTAAACCTCTTGCTTTTAAAAGGATAGGCGATCACTCTACTTGACCTCAAAAATGCTTTTGGCGAAGTTCGCCACAACCTAATTCAATCCGTTCTTGACTACCACCATATCCCTGATCACATAAAATTAGTTATAAAAGGTTTATACCAAGATTTTACGACCTCAATAATCACACCTGAATTCCGTACTCCGTTCATACCTGTTGGCCGTGGCGTACTGCAAGGCGATTGTCTCAGTCCACTTCTATTTAATAATTATGTGTTTCAACACTTTTATTCAACATATAAAAGCTGAGAAATATCGTCAATTTGGTTTCTCCTTCCAGTTAATAAATCCCATCCACTGGTTTCAGTTCGCTGATGACGCTGCCGTGATAACTAGTCAAGAGTCAGAAAATCAACACCTTTTAAACCGTTTCTCTATTTGGTGCCAATGGTCCAACATGATTATTCGGGTTGACAAGTGCAGTACCTTTGGCATCAAAAAAGCTGTTACAAAATCAATCCAGTATCTACCGAAACTCCTTATTGACAAGCAACTAATTCCAACAACCAAAATTGGAGAATATTTCCGATACTTAGGAAGATACTTTGACTTCAAGATGTCCGATCAACAACACAAAACTGAACTTACCTCGCTCATTGACCAACTTATGACTGATATTGACTCGAAGCCACTACATCCAAAAAATAAAATCCTTCTTTATACTCGCTATATGTCTTATCCAAAATATCCTGGCATTTCACCGTTTCTACTTTGTCTAAAACTTGGATCTCAGAAAATGTTGACTCTATAGTGAACAGTTATATTCGTAAATGACTTGAAATACCAATATCAGGAACACTAAGTACTGTCTACCTAACCCGAAACAAATTTGGCCTTAGTATTTGTCCTCCATCTGTGAAATTCATTCAATGTCAAACAGTTCTCCGAACAGCTCTAAAAACATCTCCAATCCAAGCGATCAATGAACTCTGGAAGTCGACTAGTAATAGCACAAATATCCAGTATGACGTCTATAACTCAACCAAGCAAGTTCTTAAGGACTTTCGTTCTGAACAAGAGAATAGACTTCAAAATAATTTAACCTGTCAAGGCTCTTTCTTCTCTAATATCACAAAGTTCTCCCTCTCCCAGCTTACGAAGTTATGGTGTGCGTCTCAATCTAATCTACCGAAAAACATTTTTAACTTCACTATACGCTATATGAATAACTCGCTTCCCACACGCCAAAACCTTGCAAGATGGGGTATATCACCAACTTCAGATTGTTCCCTTTGTCTAGCCCCAGAAACTCTTTTACACGTTGTAGCAGGTTGTCAATCATATCTGGAAAGATTTACATGGAGACATGACTCTATCTTAAACTTTCTTGCGACGAACTTACTGACGGTCAACGGTTCAAATCTCTATATGTTGATCTTCCTGGGTACAAAAGTTCATCCATAATAACCGGCGACACATACCGTCCAGATCTACTTTTGACGACTACAAATGAATGTCTCTATATTGTTGAACTAACTGCTGGTTTCGAATCAAATCTCAAAAAAAATGTTGAACGTAAAAAAGATAAATATTTAGAATTAATTAGGGAGCAAAGTAAATCATTTAGATCTGTTAAATTTGTTAATTTATCAATGAGCTCTCTTGGTGTCTTTGCGAAAGAATGCTCTACATTCATAAAAATGCTCAACGATCTTGGTTTTGACAAACTTCACCAAAAATATTGCGTAAAAAGAATGACGACGATTGCAATCAGAACAACATATTATATATTCTGCTGCGGTAACAAGAAATGGACAAATCCCGACTTACTTACATTTAATGTTGTGCTGTATACTGTTATGTGTTTTTATAGTTATATGTATTGATATTATCGATTCAAGTAGCCGATTGTAAATTACCTTAAAAAGCGAGATTTACAATTGTATATGTAAAATCTAAATTTAAGTTTAATAAAGTTTCCATTATTATTATTATTATTATTATTATTATTTAGTTATTGCAACAAATAAGGCGATAATTCGATTATATGAAAATCGTTTTACTGCCCCAAACGGGAATCGAACCCATTGCACAAAATTTGTTTCGTATCCGTAAAAACAATCCAACAAGTTTGATGTATCATGTCACAGAGCAATGTAAGATATAGTGTGTAAGATGTAATTGTTCTAACACGAGAAAGCGTTCTTCCTCTGATTTCTAAATACGGATAAAACGGTTGAAAAAACAAGGCGCAGCCGAGTTTTTTAACCGGTTTGTCCGTATTTAGAAACCAGAGGATAAACAATTACGAGTGTTAGAACTTGCTTCTCCAACAAATTCGGCTGTAATCTTCCTCTTATTTCTAAATACTGATTAAATATTAATTTATTTTGAATTTTCTTTATGAATTATTAATGAGTTTGAGAAATAAAGTTTCCCGATAGAGATTGAAGCAAATAATAGCGTTTAAAAATTCCTGAATGTCCCGTTGGTTGCGGTTCCTTTAAAATTTAAAATTGTTTTCGGTGTTCTAACAGCTCAAGTGTACAGGAGGCACCAAAACAATCATAAACAAGACGCCCGCTTAGGCGTTAACTCGGGCTGCTTTTGGGATGGCAGCGTCGCATACTGTATATATCTCATTTTTGCCAAATTTGTCAGTTGTCAGACGTTTCCGGTTAAAATTGTTCAGCTAAAATGGGCCCAGTTGTCTCTTAACTACAGTTTAACTGTTGTTTGGGGATTTAAATTGTAGTAAACCTCTGAAACAATGATCATGATTTGCAAGAGTTACTCCCTGAATAACATAACTAACACCCCTTGAGTTTCATCTAACCCCCCCCCCCCCTGCGGGATTTGTATTTGTTGATCACAAATCGGAAAAGATGCATGTTTATTAATCGTAGATTTTGAACGTTATCTCGGCCAATATTTAACCGATTTCAATTCTGAAAACAGATTTGTAATTACCGAGTGCAAATACATAACATACGTGTCTATTATATTACGGGAACGTGCATACCCTTCGTAAACACAACATGTTCTGAATTTGAGATGACGGACCAACCTGTTTCGAAATCGCTTGTCATCTTTTAGTATAGGTCTACCACGATCAGCGGGAGCAGTTGTAAGCATATTGTGAGCCTATTCACGATCAACACACTTTCAAAATTTACCAACAGAAGGCCCAATTACACTGGGGAGTTTTGGTACGATTTTTCTCATCCTAAGGCATGCAATTGAATGGATTACACATGAATTGCTGGAGGAACTTCACCCAAATAATTAATTTACATCTTTTGTTTGTGGTATCAAATGTCCATCAATAAACCTTTGTGTTCTGCGTCTCAAGGGATCGATTGCAAACCATCCATGCTTTGCACAAACGGTCCAATAGTTTTGTAAGTGAATCTACTCGATCGTATGCACCAGGATGAGAAAAATCGTACCAAAACTCACTGGTATAAATGAGCTTAGAGTCAAAGAACAACTCGACGAAAAGCAAAGCTGTCGAAAAGAAAGAACTATTGGCTATTGACCCGCAAAATGCCTCACGGTTCGCAAAAGTCTGACGTGAAATATTATTGCTCAATTTTGCAGATTTGTGGAACCCCAAAAATAATAATAATACGACGACTAATGAAGCCGAAACCTAGACTCGCGCTACCACAGGACCCGAGTAATAATGTAGAGAGCATGACTGTATATTATCAGAAAATATTTGAACTGAAAATTTTACAATATTATTCTGGTTATGAAAATCCTCTCACAAAGCTGCTATATCATCGTTTCTGTCTACAGTTCTAACAAAATTAAGGAAGCTCTTACCGGTCCTTGATGATAATTGAAGCCACGAGCACTTTTATAAACATCTGAATCACAAGCGTTATCATAAACACCATCGTATGCCCAATCCCTAAAAATCAAAATATTATAAAAATTGTATTGGAGCCATTATAATTATGATGATGAAATATAATAACAAATTATGTTTATGTAATTTAAATTCATTTTGACTTACTACGAAATGAAAATGTTTATTTGGTATTTTTGAAGGAAATATTAAAATATTGTTCAACAATATTAAAATATTGTTCAAGTAAAAATAAGCCACTGGAAAATAACTTTTCCACTTACTCTTTCAACCCTGATTTTTGCGACAATTTATAAGGGGACTAGTAAATACCTTTGCAAACGCGATTGATTACAGCCTTATCTTATTATCGCATACATTTCGACATGTTTGATTGAGGTTTTGGAATGTAAAAGGACACGATGTTAAGTTTTAACTGACAGAAATCTAATTTCTAATCCTTAGTCAAAATATTAAATAAAAATATTCGTTTCATAGGCACTTTAAGAAAGAAATGAAAGTGTTCTCTTTTACTCTCCTCATTTTCCCCTTTCCCAAACAATAACCCTGCTTACTCTCGGTCTAAGGTGACAAGACCTAGGGGACCAACAAGATGCTTTTCGATCATTTCAAGTGCTGTCCAGGCATACTTTGGATTGAACATTTCAGGAGCCTAAATTAAAATTGAAATCCAATCTACAGTTAAAAATAAAACTACTGTAGAAAATTTAAAATATAAAAAGTAAATTATGTTTACTTTAAAAATAAAAACATAGTTATTCACATGAGCAAGGGAATTTGAGAGAAAAGTTGCAATTTCGACTAACTCAAGATTAACGATAATCAACTTTTAATAACCAGGCTGATGTTAGTTTCATTAATTTTACATAAGGATCACTGACACTAAAAACAGGGGCATCCATAAAAACAATCCAAAAAGTTTGATGTCTCATATAATGTCATAAAGTATAGTGAATTGTCACATACGTCCTCTACTTCCTAGGATCTACTTCCTCTTTCTTATGACAGAGAAATGAAAGATTTAGTATTTTTCTACAAAGCTTTAAATGGCTATATAAATCTCAACGTTAATAACTACATGTATGTTTCATTCGTAAACCATTCTCGCGCTCGACTCAGTCAGACTTCTAGTGTTATTCTTCATATCTCCCTCTGCAAAACAAGTACGTTTCAGGCAACTTACTTCGATCGTATTGTTAAGATATGGAACACTATTTGTAAAGAAGTGCCTATTAATCACTTTTCCGGTCCGGGTTCATTTAAATTTTATCTTAGGTGGGTATATTCCTCCTTAGTTAGTTCAGTTTTTGATGCAGAAAGGACTTGTACTTGGTCCATGTCTCGTGACTGTCATTGCCACAGAACATAATATTCATTCATCCATCCGTCCATCCGTCCATCTATCCGTCCATCCATCCATTCATTCATCCAACCATCTATATATCCTTCCAGTTTTTAACTCATTCAATCATTCATTCCTTCCTTTTTTTCTTTTATATTAATCTATACAGTATGTTAATTTAAATGGGTGGGTGCCTTGCATGGGTCTTAATTAAAGTCCCGTTCGCAGCTAACCCTTTAGGATATTTAATTTGTTTCTTTTTTTCATTATTATAATTATTATTATTAGTTTTATAATTTTTTAAATTAATTAACTATTTTTTTAATTTTATTTATTTATATATATTTTCCTTTTCTATTATTAATATTAATATTATTACTTATTATTATTATTATTAATAATATTATTATTAATAATATTATTATTAATAATATTATTATCTTCATAATCATCATTACCTCCATTATTATTATACTATATTATAATATTACTGGCTTATACTATAATATTACTATTATATTCCAGTTATTTATTTTAATGTAATTAATTATTTGACCCAAATAAACTCGATAAAAAAAAAGATAACACTCTTCAATAGAGTATACAGAAACACGAAGTCCAATCTATGCGTGTAAAATTATGTACTTATGCAACTTGTCTGACGTATATTTGAAAACTGGCTAAAAGACGGGGACAACAAAGCACATTCAATGCTCATATAAGGTATACTTACCACCATCATGGCCATCAGGAAATTGGGCCTAAGTTGGTAATCTGTAAAGCGATGTGTTGCTTTGTAGCAATCTTTATAAATGCCTCTCTTGTTCACTATCCCTGTTTCTTCTCCCTCCGCAGTTAAATCTGGATTTTCAGAAATCCAAAATTTTTCCTCGAATGCACGTTGTACTTTATCGTTCCATTTGGCGTAAGACCATGTTTCTGACAATTTAAGTAAAAAACAAAAAAAAAGGCAACACAGACAAGTACGCTTTCAAAAGGAACAAAGGTAACTGAACACATATCAATAACACAAATCAATAACACATATCAATAACACAAATCAATAACACATATCAATAACACAAATCAACAACATAAATCAATAACACAAAGCAATAATTCAAATCAATAACACAAATCAATAACATAAATCAATAACGCAAAGTAATAACATAAATCAATAACACAAATCAATAACACATATCAATAACACGAATCAATAACGCATATCAATAACACAAATCAATAACACAAATCAATAACACAAATCAATAACATAAATCAATAACGCAAAGTAATAACTAGTCAAATCAATAACACATATCAATAAATAACACAAATCAATATAAATCAATAACATAAATCAATAACACAAATCAATAACACAAATCAATAACATAAATCAATAACATAAATCAATAACACAAATCAATAACATAAATCAATAACATAAATCAATAACACAAATCAATAACATAAATCAATAACATAAATCAATAACATAAATCAATAACACAAATCAATAACATAAATCAATAACATAAATCAATAACACAAATCAATAACAAAAATCAATAACACAAATCAATAACACATATCAATAACACAAATCAATAACACATATCAATAACATAAATCAATAACACAAATCAGTAACATAAATCAATAACGCAAAGTAATAGTCAAAATAGTCAAATTTTTTAATCGATGCAATTAAGGAGCCTGCCGCGATTCAGTAAAGGACAAGCTCAATTTTGGTCATATTCTGCTTAGCTCTCCTCAAAGACTAAAATCTTTCACTGAAACTGATGTATAAGACCGCGTATGGGACTGAAAATTACGTACAAAATCACCTCCATGTTCGGCATGTTTGGCTTCACTTTTTGTCCTGGCAAAGATCGATAGGTACTTATAGTATATGTATTCAATATAAAGAACAGCAAATACTGTCACTCTATAATTGTTACCAGTAAATATATATTCCAAACTATAGCATTTATCAAGCGATAAAAGGTACTAAACCTAAACCCCAAATCACCCAACCGCAAAATGTGTTATCCTAGCCCTAACCCCCCGCTTTACGTACCCTAAACCTAAAGCTTAAAGTGCATATACGATAATTTTCAATTTTTTTTCTACAAATCGGCCGTATCGAGACGATTCTAACGATATATAACATACTTAAACGGATAAAAACTTCTCGAGATATCTTGTTCCAAACATGAGTTTTTCAAAACATGCATGGCCGGGAGAAAAGAGTCTGAGTCCGAATAACGCTGATGACGACAAATCGGGAACGAGCTGTACGACGACTATAGTTGTTTACTTGGTTTTACCGATCCAACTGCGGACAAAATCCTTAGCGATGCGTTGTATACGGGTCTTCCAACAAGCCAGACCCTGAGAATGGTATAATGTAGCACAAGATAGCTTATGCTGGTGATTTGAGACCGGAGGCAATAGAAATACGGCAACGTTGGATAGATTTTGTTAAGCGCAAGCGCGCAAAAATGGGAGCCTTCCAGGTCAAGTTGCGTATGCTCAGTAAACACTTCAATCCACACGATTATGTTAGAAAACTTGGTTTGCCAGGACCAACGAAGGCCTACATTCCGTGGCTAAAGAGAGATGAAATTGGAATAACAAAGATGATCGCGAAGAACTTTCATGGCGAGCGGCAAGAGCGATACGACGCAAGGTGAGAACATATTTCAAATAATTTTTATCACAAACAATAAGCCACTATAAATAACTATTTACTATAACTATAAATAACAGGCCAAGGAAATAATTGTCATTGAACATCTTGTCAGCTGCAAGCTGCAAGTCTTCTCCAGTTACAGGCACTGACTTGGTAATTAAATACATCTGCTATTAAAGCCACTTTTCCATATACAGTTAAAATACACGAATATGTTGAAACTGATGATAACTCATGTGCTTACTATATTTATCTATTTTTTTGTAATTTCCAAATTATGTTTGTTTGAAGGATGATGAGCCAATGCAATTGGAAACCGAATTAATTACATAATAACATGAGCAAATTGTCTTTATGGCACAATGATTTTGAGGATTACTAAAGTATTTTAACAAGTTTTTTTACTTTGTGTTATTTTGTAGTATCTCAAGTTGAGGAAACAACACAAAGCCAAAGAGCCAAGCGGCCAAACCACACTACCATTATAACCATCATCTGTGTATCAGTCAATTTGAACAAACTTTAAAACAAGTGGGGATGAATTTACAGGCTTTGAGGAAGATGACTCAGACTGTTATAACACAATTTATAACAACTTTATATTGATTGCCTTGGGCAATCTAAAACATTCTTATGACCCTTCATGTTATGGGGTGGTGAGATCAGCCTTCCCAATGAGATCAGCCTTCTCATGCTGACCAGCATGAAGGGTCATATTTGAAGATTGCCCAAGGCAATCAATATAAAGTTGTTATAGATTGTGTTATAGCAGTCTGAGTCATCTTCCTCAAAGCCTGTAAATTCATCCCCACTTGTTTTAAATTTTGTTCAAATTGATAGTTGATAGGATACACAGATGATGGTTATAATGGTATTCTCAGCCTTACCAATGTACCATCGACAAGCTGAGAGAATAAATTCTCTATATGATATTGATTGTACAAACCCAAAAAAGTTTAAATGTTGTGTCACTAGATTGATATAAATAAATAAAAAGCTAATCGCCTACAGTATGCAATTATGAAAAGTTGGTGGAGAAATTATTGACTACCGAGGAATTAGCCCAAATAAGATAAATGACCCTGCAAGTTATATTTATTGTACTAATAGTTGATGTGTTACACATCATTCTGGATTTCGCGTGAATAAATAGGCTTTAAGATTAAAAGCTTCGAAGTATATAACTAAAGTCGTATAAATATTGTCGAAGGTATCGCCAAAGGTTTGGAAGATGCGTACACTGTATAAAGTAGAATTTTGCTGTTATGATGGTGGCGTTTCGACATCTTGTAGGACGTCGTCAGAACTCAATGCTTTCACAAACCTCTCAATCTCTAGACAGCACTGAGTTTCGTACTCGTTCTGGAGTTTCATTTGCACCGATACAATATTCAACCGATACTCGCTCGGTCAGTCGTCATTTTGGTGTCGAGTAGGCAATGAGATAAAAAGTAATTAGGAACTCCACCGTCTAATCGTTCTTGAACAGCCTCAACGCGAATCTTCTCTCTCTCTCTTTATCTTCTTCATATGTCCGAACCCATTCTTCATCAGCAATTGGTTCATCGTCATATGGTCGGTAGGACAACCGCACCGTCTCTCCGGCCGTCTTTGTCAGTTTGTTTGTCTTCCTGACAAGGAGAAGCTGCATGCATCTAGTGAAGCAGACTCTGACTCTCATTCCTCCAACTCGAGTTCATAGTTGTCAGATAAGTCCAAATGCGTGTCCACTGTTGAACTTTCGTCTGAGTAACATCCAGATGTAGACATTGTCACAAAATACAGAGTAATCGATAAATCGCTGCAGCCTGTCTCTCCAAACTATAGTAAACAGCAGCTTGTTCCCGATTTGACGTCATCAGCGTTATTCGGACTCAGACTCTTTTCTCCCGGCCATGCTTTGGAAAAACAATTTTTTTGCTATGTTTGATGCAAGATATCTCGAGAAGTTTTTATCTGTTTAAGATATATTATATATCGTTAGAATCGTCTGGATACGACCGATTTTTAGAAAAAAATTGAAAATTCTCGTATATGCACTTTAAAGGACATTGGCAACAAAAATGAAGTTTGTCTAATATGAAAGAACTCGTAAAATGATAGAGTAACACCTTTTACAACTTTTACGTATTTTACTTCGTTTTTGAAATATTTCAGTTTGTTTGATGCCGGGAAAATAATTTTCACTCATTAGAATATTAGTTACATCTTCAAGATTGTTCCACAATCTCCTCATGATAATGAACGTTGTAAACTTAGCAATCACTGAGACATAAGTGAATATGATATGAGTGAAAATTCTCTACCCTGCACCTGATGTCAGAGACCATCTCATTTACATATCAAACAAACTAAAATATTTAAAAAACGAAGTAAAATACCGAAAAGTTGTAAAAGGTGTTACTCTATCATTTTACCAGGTTTTTTCATATTAGACAAACTTAATTTTTGTTGCCAATGTCCTTTAAGGGAAAAAGAACTGAGACTAGTACCAGATTAGTTTCAGTTTTGTATCTACAAACTGTTGTAAATGCATGTACAGTATTTGTTTTGAAACCTTTTGAAAGTTTGTAGCACTGTTGCTTTCCATGAAGCGTATAGACCTCTTTCATAATGGCGGCCAGTCTAAATATTCCTTTCTGGCATAATTTAAATGAATATAAAAGAATATTTAATTTAGGTACGTTAATGTAGGAGAATTATCGTTAATATATCGCAAGATATTGTAAATTTATAATTCAAAAATGAATTTATATTCTGCTATCGATTCCAATCATATTTCAATTATGGGTTTCGAACAACCCAGTAAGCTCTATATTTAACTGGATGAGTATGTTCTGGTCTTTGGCCGAGAAAAAAGTGAAGACCGAAAGTAACCCTGGCCATATAATAAACAGTATTACTCTCATATCTAGGTTACATTTTGTCACCAACAGTTTAAATAAAAACGAAATAAATTGACATCGAATTTTAACACACCTCCGGTGTTTCCAGCCACCACTCCCTTGTACGGAAACACCTTACTCTTCGACATTTCTGAAAGCCACCTCAGCGCAGATTTAGAAAGACCAACTATCTCAACAGCGCTACCATCTCTAAATAAAGATTTGATATAAATATTTGGTATTTTAATGCAACAAAGATTTCTAAGGAATGTCATTATACATAAAAAAACATTTTTTCGCATCGTTAGGATATCACTAAAGGGAGACAAATGTAAATATGTAAGCAGGTAAGACTTTTAAGTAATCAAAACCACAAACATGCGATACCAGGAACCAGATTGGACACAAATGAAAAATTTATAGATATTGATTTATAGATAAAACGTTTCAGACTTATAAACAAAAAATAATAAGCAGATAATAAAAATATGAGACTGAGAGATAAAAAATATGAGACTTATGAGATAAAAAAATGAGACAATTGTAGATAAAATATGAGACTTATAGATAAAAAGTATGAGACTTACAGATAAAAAAAATATGCGAATTACCGACAAAAAAACATGGGACTTTTATAGATAGAAAATATGATACTAGATTATAGATAGAAAATATGAAACTACCTGTAGATAAAAATATGAAAATTATGGACATGAGAATTGTGGACGAAAAATATGAGACCAAAAGATAGAATATACCTGTATATGAGAATTATTATTATTTATTATGCTACATAATGAAAGTGGCAGGGTTGCCGCAAATGCGTACGCCAATTATTGCGGTCCCAGAATTAATTAAATTAACGTCAAAATTAAATAGTTTTCAGAATGTTGCTAGTTGTTATAGACGCAGCAGCGTTGGATACCAATTAGACTGCGAACAGAATTGCATTTTGGGCAAATCGTTTTCCATGTTCGCGGATCTTCTGGGTCATAATACTCCAATGCCGTGATGTAATATTGCATTAAAGGGGTTGCATTTAAAGTAGGATAACGTAAATTCCTAACCCTAACCACTTCTGTTCCATATACAGTGTAGCCAATCACAAAACCTGTTCGTTTTAGGTACTTATTTACTGATACAAATATGAGACTTATATTATATAAAATATTAGACTTATAGATAAAAAATATGAGACTTGTAGATATGAGACTTCTAGATTTAAACTACCGTTCCTATATTATTTTCTTAATGTTCTTTCATGGCGATGTAAATGAAATAAATCAACCGGTGGTAACAGCATGTAATTTAAAGTTCAGCTAAGAAAACGCTTTTTAGTCCACTCGATTTCGCAAGAGAATTAAAATGTGCAAGTTGAACCTGTTTATAAAACGTGAAACCTAAAGCTATTTCAGAGAGGCAACTGCAGTAAAAAATAAATACTTTTAAATAAAAGGTGAATTAGAAATGTTAATAGTTTTACGGTATCTGCTCTGGTCATTGAGTGCGTGTCTTTTGTTCCTTGCACTCATGTCAAAATTGAAACGAAATCCTCGCTGTACAACGAGTTTGAACGATTGAGAAAAGTCTAAATGGCTGCGTCCAGAAGCAGAAAATACGAAAATGAAAACGCTATTTCTCGAGTACAATAGCAGATATCGTAAAATTATTGACATTTCTAAACATAATACTTGAAGGTCTTTGATTTAAATATTATTTATTTCTTACTAGACTTCCCCTTTAATTAGAACCTAGAGTACTACACATTCCTTGTCATGGTACAATTTATGTCAAGAAATGTCGAGATTTTTAAAGCATTAATTTACCTCGGAGTAGCTGGTACCCCTGCATTTCCAGCTACATGTGATTCACCAACTTTATCCATCCATGTCCCATTATTCCATTCACTTCCCCCATAGATGAAACCGGTGTCTCGGTCAACTCCAGCTTTGACATCGAAAGCCTCGTTTCGAGAATTTCTCTCCAAATCTGGACCAGCATTTCGTTCTCGAAAATTAATACCATTAAAATGACACTGCATTACCTCTTGAATCACATCTTGTAAAGGTTGTTCCTAAATAATTCATAAATCATCTTTATTTAAAAACACGGTATTCTCATGATATAAAAGAGCGTCTCAGTCAATCAGATCGTCTCAGTCAATCAGATAGCGATTTCACCGGAAGTAACTTGTGCCATATACAATAATAGTAATTATAAAATAAACATAAAATAAAAGTAAACATAAAATAAAATAAAATACAATAAAAATAACTTATATACTAGAGATGTGTTACTGTAATTTCTATCATTTTCTAAAATATGTTTATGAATATTACATTTAAAACTAACGATGGATGTAATTTCTCTTAAATCCACGAGAAAGGATTTCCAGTCCTTTTTTCCAGCAAACGAAGATTGTCCTATTACACTTTTTACCATTGGGAGATTCCCTTGGGTATTTGGTTCCCATGACACCTTTCACTGGTTATTCCCCCCATGTCAGTTTTCTGATCGATGATAAAAATAAAAAAAGACTTTCCATCTTCGTCATCTCATTATTATTTGCTCCTTAACATGTGAAAGTCCCTATTTATTTCACGTAATGTAATTTTACTTACAACTTCCCCTGGAGGAAAGGGTTCTGAATCATCTTTAGGATACATTCTAGCGACAGGACATGTAAGAATATTAACACCATTTAGCGCCATTTGACAGTAATCTTGAATGGCCTGAAGCCACCACCATGTTGCATCACGACAGTTATACCTGGCCCCAGTACCACCATTTAGTAAGTTCGGTATTAAACCATGGCGAACACAACCAGCATATGCAAGAATCAAGTTTCTAGAAGAAACAATAAATGTTCAAAGGAAGGGTTAAAATTTATCTTCCTTAAATAAAAATATTGCATAAAGCCCTAAACCTCTTTTGCATAGCGACTATATTTAAATAATAGAATATGTTTGCCCGAGTCTCTATAATTACGTTATCGAAACCTGAGTGACGTAATAAAAACACGAGAGAAGTGTAGGAGAAGCACAAGCCGTCGAGGCGAGTGAATTCCGGACTTCTCGAGTATTCTATTATTAAGGGACTGTTTATATGAGCCCGACCCAAAAGGATCATTTGAATAAACTTTATACTCTTTCTACAGCCAAATTAAGCCAGTTCTACTTTGAAATTTATTTTGGGAATCTATAGTAGCCGTGATAAAAACTTTGTTAAGCAATTCAGCCCGGCAAACCGGGCTTAGCCCGGGTAATATAAACAGCTGCTAAGTAATTCAGAAACAATATCTTATACTTCCGGTCTCTGTATAGCCTGATCGAGACCGGCAAGCTGACCAATATACAGTACAAGATTCATACATAGAAAAACATTCAAGGCATCAAATAATGTTAATAAATAAATTCGTGATCCTTTACTGTTGAACACTTATGAGATTAAAATTTACATTTTCCACTTTTCAAGAAACACGGAGCGAGCGCATAAACATGGCGAGTTGATTATCGGCAAACAAGTCTAAAACTATCAGCGTTGATCCAACGTTTCATTTCCTTCGGAAGATTAATTTAGGAGTTATAGAACTTCAGTTAAAATAATTTCAATGACAGCTTCTTCAAGAAATTCCAGGAAAATAGACTGTGTATATAAAGTAGATATGATTCATAGCTGAAAATGAATGTGCGATAAAACGTTGACCATTGAAGAATAGCGATTAATAAAACTTTAAATAAGGTAATAGTTCACACACGAGTAAGAGTTCTTCCTCCGATTTCAAAACAACGAGCGAAGTGAGTTCAAAAAACGAGACGAAGCCAAGGTGATTTGCTTCTCAAGTGAGAAAATTGAGAGAATATTTTGAGAGAAAATCGATATGAAAGTATGACTTCTCCTCAGGGACTTGCGAAGACAAAACAACGAGACTTTTTCTTTGTTTCGTCTTTTGTTCTGCTCTTGGCTTATTCTTGGACTATGACCCTATGCTTATGACGATCCTTATCTTTGTTTTGCCTTTTATTTTGTCCTTATGCTTCTTATGCTCACGTGTGAACCAGGCTTTACCGAGATCTCAAAATCTTGCGTTCATATGGTAGTTTCATGATGAAACTACCGGATGAAATCGGCAAAGACCGCGTTCTATTTGGTCAGCAATGGCTTTGTTCGCATGTGCACTTGAAGAATTTCGTAATCAATTTATCCCGGGCGTTCTGTGTCCCCCTCCCGCAAGCAATGTTTTGGACGATGTTTTTATTAGTACTAAGGTTAGTATTAGAAAACCCATTAGGCCAAGTAAAAAAATAAAGTAGTTTATCGTCCCCACCCGCATCCTTTTTTCCGGCCGCATCAAATTTTATTTTATTTTTTATTTTATTTGCATCGAAAATCTGTCTTATTTTTGGGCCTTTTGCGCAACCTTTCGGCCATTTTCGTGCGTTTCGGTATCTTCCGTTACCTTTCGGCAACTTTCGGGACTTTTCGGTTCATTTCTGGTTTTACACGCCACAATTTGTTTTGGCGCAATCTTGTATCGAAACAGTTGTAGAGAAATCCATTCAATTCTTGTTTGTGCTTGTAATACCACGTTAAATAGATTTGATATGTGTTAAAAATAGGTTTTGGTAGATTGATGACCATTTCGGAGAAGCCATCTTGAAGAAAAAAAAAAAAAAAAAAAGCGCCCGCATTCTCATTTTTTTTCAAAGTTAGGACGATAAACTACTATATTTTTTACTTGGCCTTAGGCGGGGTGTTAGAAAACCCATTGGCGGGGTGTTAGGGTTAGGATCTATGTTGTTTTGGGGTTAGCAGTTCTACGATGTATTTCATCATACAGGCATGTCCGATCGTATATGATAGCTTTACAATCTCTCATTTCGTCCCACCTCTCGCGGATACTAAAAACGTCCAGAAGACGATTGTTTGGGGGGAGGGGGGCATCATCCCGGCAGACGAATATATTGTTAATATTGGAAAATTTCATCCAGGCTTCTCATATGAACGAAACGAAAGTTCAATAGGGAGGTAAGTGAGAGGCGAGATCTCGTTAAGCAGGCCAGCCAGTTCACCGGGACCATATGAACAACAAGCCATTTCCTAATTGAAGTGCCAAAAATAAAATAAAAACTCTGAGCATTTGTACAAATATGTTCATTAACTAACGAGTAACATCTTCAGAGTAATGATTACAGAGTAAATATCGACTTAATAGATAGACTGTTGCAAAAATATGCATGAAATAATGCAAATAAATAATAATGATATACAGAATGGTGACCATATTGTTTCGTTTGACAATTTTTCCATTTTAATTTCCGGTGCCATATAATTTTCGTCCTTCTCAGAGAAAGTAATAGTCAAAATAAATCCTTCTCTTAATTCAAATATTAGATCTTTTCCTTTATTGCTTTTCTGACTCCTCGCGTACTGTTTCCGCCTTCTCACCTTTCTGTACAGTATTCATTATTATTCATGATTTGCATTATTTCATGTCTGTTTTTGTAACAGACCAGCTATTAAACTTATATTTACTTTTTAATCATTAGGGAGGGGCGGAGGCTATTGGGGGGGGGGGGGGGGGGGGGGGGGGGGGGGGGGGGGGGGGGGGGGGGGTGCATGAAGCAAATTCTGTTTTCCTAGCAGGGAGTTAAGACCAATTTTATAAAAGAGCGAAGGGGCTTTAAACTAAAATACATACTGTATATAGAGTTTATTAACCCATTAGGCGGTAAACTCCACTCTCCCGAATAAAATTATCTGGCATTGTCCACAATAAGATGTTATTAAAGTTCACCCTTGCTCGCAATAAAGGGTTAAATATGAATATCGATATCTATTATACACATAAAGCAGCTTCGTTCAGCTGCTTTCATCGCTAGTTTCAAGTTCGATATCAGAATCTAACTGAACAACTCAACTAGAGCTACTAGGCTGTGCATCTGATTTTTTGCAGAGGCAGCCCTCTTTTTTCATTTCATTGTTCTCCTTGGATCTCTTTAATTTGTTCAGCCAAAGCATTGGCAAAACTCAGGGCATCTTTAGCAAAGTAGTTTTCTTCAATAAGCCAACACATTGCCTTGTAATGGAATCTGCCTACTAACTTGCAGGTCTTGTTGATATCCTGTAGACCAATTGTATTGCCTTCTTTCTTCATGTCTTCTAGTATGAATTTGCCATCAGTGAGCAACATTCCGCTACATTCCTCTGAAATCTGGCTATCTTCTCTTTTTCTGATTTCCTTACACTTGTTTTAGCTGACCTTTTCTGCCGTTTTGCTTCTGCTTCTAACTCTGCCGATGTATTAGTTCTTCTTTTTAACAGGTTGCTATTTGTAATAATAGCAGTCAATACCTTGTGCAGAGAATTTTGTCAGCATATATTCATATCCTTATCAAATAGATTTGTGCGTAGCACTGTAACTTCTTCCGTCTTTGTTGCAACTTCATCCAAATGTTGTTGAATAACTTTTTTTGACAGTTCTGCTTTGAATAGGTCACCTGGCTTTATTTTTCTCATTGCTTCAGATGAAAAATGGGCAATATTTTTAGCTCTGTCATCTCCACTATTAGGATCCAACATGATTTTTTACTTTCTTTTGTAAATCAGCTACACGGCCTTTTTCTACTTTCCATCGGGAAATACGTTGGCTGATGACATAATCATTAAATTGAATTTGTGCCGTGAGCTCAAACTTGAGTTATAGATTTCCAGCAGTACCATGTTGTAGAAGATCAATTGAGGTGTCAGCAGATTAGGTCCACAGTTCCTTTTCAATAGAGGGCCCTTAAACACATGTAAATATATAATATATGAACATATTAATGACTGAATAAGAACCATTAATTTTAAAATTATTAACAGAAATAGGTTAGGTGTTTAATATAAATTGAATTCCACATCAACTTCACAAGCCATATATTTATTTTTAATATATTGAGGACCAAAAGAAAACTAGAACAAATTTATAAAGGTTTTTTAAACAGCAACTCCCAACTAAAGATCTCTGGGCAAGGGCATATAAAAGAATATTCAAACAAATCAACTCACTAGTATAGATCGTAATTCGTAAGCTATTTACTAAATGTGTAAATAATTAATTTAAAAATATAAAGCACTGGCCCGTCAGAGAGCTTAATAATATAATTAAATATGGAAAGACAGGGTTTAATAGTGAAACTGTCGAGAGTCGAAACAAGAGCTTTGTGGCATAAACAGAAGTTCGCAAGTGCATTTGACCTGGCTTTTACTTACATTTCGATATGTCGTCAGTATTCTCTTGACTACATTTAGGCGTGTTTCCTCTGGCTTCTGGGCACTTGACAGGTTCTCCATCACCATGCTCAGCTTTTGAGGTCAAGATTTGGACAGCCCCAACGAATCGTTCCCTATGTCCAGGTTTTTCAAAGATGGCGACATCTTTCATTAAGCTAATAAGTTCTGAAGTATTGCCAGCCATTGAAATTATTTGATCCATGTCATCATAACCTTGATCTATAAAGTTGTTTGCTTGTTTTTTTCAAGAAATTCTCAAATCCAGCACTCTCCGAACGCCATATTGATTGCTACAACAAAATTATAATACGCATACATGAAGTACAACAACGAACTAGCTAGTTACCAGTCTTTCAAGAGCTGAAAATACGCAAATTTAAATTGCAAATATAGCGTTCGACCTTGACAACAAACTTAGGTCCAAGATACGAGAAGATTCCAAGATTTCAGAGCATGTTAGGGTTTGATCACTACAAACATGTACACCTCTTCACTGCGAAGCTTACTTGTCAGAACGGATTAATCATATTGAAAAATAATTGAGCTCTTCGCATGAGAACTTAGCCACGCAGAAAATCTGAAAGGACTAAGAGCCGTACTACAGACTTTAATGGCAAATATCAGACAAAACTGTCCAACTATCATATATGAAGTTTTAAGAAGCCTTGGGACTGTTCCTGTGATATCGTTCAAATGCACAGCAGTCAATGTTACAGACCGACACCAGACGAAAAGGTTTATGGATTTGGTTTGCCATCCAAAAAATGGCCTTCCAGTTTATCTTGTACAGAACCAGTACGTCTTATTGAGATCAGGAGATGTTGACCTTGACAAGTAAAGGATATTTTGGATAGCCTAGCTAGACACAACTTGGAACAGAAAGGTGTGCAAGGTTATTTTGGGGACAAACCTTTCAAAGCAAGAACACATGGAAACGGGTCTTACAGTAGTTCAAGAGTTTACAAATACAGGTCCGAGGTATTTGAGACCATAGAAACCAGGAAAGCACTGAGGAATAAAGCAGAAACGTCTGTCAAGGACGAATTGTTAGAAAAGGTAGCAAAGATTATCAAAATATTTGAACAAACAACAGTCTGATGATCTACAAGAAAGGAAACTTCAATATCAAGAAATTTTTGAACAAAAAAATTGGAAAAGCCTTCATCAAATGATAAACAGGAAGTACAGGAAAATAGTCTTGAGACAACTACATTAATCCAAGGAAGAAGAGGCAAATTTCAATATGTTCATATCAAGAGATGATAAAGCATATATTTGTCCAGGCACAAGCACAGGTTAGTATTTTTATCTACTGTACATTTCTATTAATAAAGTAGAATGCATGTTACCGGATGATGCAGGGAATATTCCGAATATTCAGTGGCTGTGTTTGAATTTGCCTTTTACATTTATTTATAGGTGTCCAAAGTGCAAGGAATGTACGTATCATTCAGCCATCCGATACCTCAAAGCAGAAAACCTTGCCAAAATACGACTTTCCCATCAGACTTGTCAATGCAACACCTGGTGTTAATCGGATTATGGATTATGAGCTTAAAGATGTTGATAGTGATACCAAAATAAAGATAACTGATGATAACACAGTTGCTTTTAACCGACCAGAATATTTCATCGGCAGCAACGGGTCAGTATGGGCCTCTGAGCTCATGCAACTACGTTACTTGGAACCGACATTATTTCTTTCTGGCAAGACCGACAAACTTGATGAGGATCTTGGTTGCATGATTCAACTAATGGACAAAGTAAAGCTTGATTCATTGTCAGTAATAAAGGATGATGTGTTGAATGTAACTGAATAGCAGAACTGTCAATTTAGGGAATATGAAAAATAGAGTTTACTCTCACTGAAGCAGACTGTTGTCAATAGTCTTGGATCTGGTAATCTACGGGCCGTTATAAGCCATAAGGTGGACTTGTTACTGAAGTCAATTGACAAGTTGCAGCTTTTGATAGAGACAGGCTGTTTCGGCCCTGATCTGTGGGAGGATGTCAGCAAAGTGGCTAAACAGTGTGGTGACCTCCACAAATAAATATATGAAGCCGCCGTTACATGAGTTTACCGATGCAGGTCCTGGGGTTGGGGTTAGTCAAACCAGGATGTAAAATTTCGGGTTGCTGAAGTTTCCATCCTAACCAATTTAGATTACTACATTCGCCACCATTTAGCAGCAGATGATAGCAGTCATAACGAGGTAGAACGAATACAAAGCTACGTAGGAGATGCCATCTGTGACGGAGGTCCCATAGACTGGGAGTACATGCAACAGTATGAAGGACTTTCTCACGATCAGTTAAATCAGATGTCCATAGATGACCTTGAGAAGAGTGAGTTGGACAGAATGAAGTACAGCGCTTTTAAAGTATGTGAGGAACTGACTGTGCGCATTGATGGCGCTCCAGTTCCTGGTGGCTATATGAAGGCATATTCATCTGAGAAGAATGAAAACCTATTTTTCAACAACCATGGTTATCTTAAAGATTACTTGTCTTCCTCTGACAAGAATAGCATGTCAATGCCTGGTTGCAACTATTTCAAACTGATTCAGACATTCATGGAGGAACATTTTGAAGTTGGAGAGAAGTATATGGAGTATGTGAGATACTCTTGCAATTCCTCATCTTGTTTGCATTGTAATGAGACTGGTTGGATTGGTCCATTTTGCCACACTGAGATACCAAAGCCAATGCCAGATTACAGTGAATGCATTAAATGAGTGTGCTTAATACTCCATTGGAGGTCGATGATTTACCTCGAACTGTAGACGACTTTCAGCCAAGAAAACAAGTTAAACACCATCTAGAGAAGCTCTCTACAGATGAAGAGATTGACGAGTTCAGTGAAAAATACATTGTTGTGAGAACATTGTTAACAAAGTACATTGATCATTTAAAACTGATAAATAAGAGAAAAAGAGCTGAAAAAAAGAAAATAGAAAAAGAGCAACAAAGTAGCAAAACATTTGAAGATTATGACTGGCCCTTACTTCAACAATGGTTTGATATAGAAATTGAGAGTGACAGAGATAAACAAATATATCAACCACTATGGTCTTTGCCAATCAATCTGTCTTAAAGCAGAAAAAGTCAAGTTTATCTCTGCTCATATAGCCTCTACCATGTTAAATCAACCCGTTGTGCATTCCCAGAACAATTTAATTGCTGAT
Organism: Chrysogorgia sp. JL179-B06; assembly: GCA_035772405.1. Lineage (NCBI taxonomy): Eukaryota > Metazoa > Cnidaria > Anthozoa > Scleralcyonacea > Chrysogorgiidae > Chrysogorgia > Chrysogorgia sp. JL179-B06. The sequence continues at coordinate 3,832,330 of JAYKKM010000428.1, forward strand.
TCAGACAGCTCTGACGATGAAAGTCAAAGCAGTGACAATGATCTGGTGATTGCTGATACAGCTGACTTGTTTATGGAATCAACGACTAATGACATCATGCATAGTGATGATAGTGACAATGGTGATTCTGATAACGTTGAAGAAATATTTGCTACAACCAGGAGTGGCAGGGTTACTATAAACTGGAAAGCAAGTAAATATGTGAGTATGCAAATTTATTAATGATATTGAACTTGTTCTGTTAAAAATGTACAGTTTTTTATGTTTTATTTATGTACGATTCTCATCTGTGGCATGGAATGGAATCAATATATTTCTTAAAAAGAAAATTTATTGACTTATTAAACAACTGAGATTTCATTACTTATTAGATTACTACATTTGGCTATGTAATTTTCTAATAGTAAACAAGTCAAATTTCTATGTATAGAATCTGTTAATCTAAATAATAAAATACTATAAATAAACCAGACTGCAATTATTAACAGATTTGTCTTTTATTTATTACAGGCATAGTCTATTAAAAGAAGAAAAGTGCGCCAAGATGCAAGGATAAAGTGTATTAATGTACAGACTAGTACAGAATTAAAAAGTAAATCATTTGGATTAGTAGATGAAACAGTACATGTATCTTTTCTATACCCCTCTTGACATTAAAATATTTAAATTTATTTGAGGGGGTATCAAGTAATTTCTTGAATGGATGGGGTACGAAACATTTTTCTAAATTTTGTAAATAGCCTTCACCCCCCCCCCCCGTCCATTACACATACTTAATGACCCCTCCCTTATTCTGAAGATGTTACTCGTGAAGTAACAACACTTTAGTTATTAAAGATATTTTATTATAGTTATACCACTCCTGTTTGCTTTATTATGGTTTTCTTAAAAGATATTTTCTGGGTGATAATATTTATCACAAGAATTCGATTCCTGCCGCGTGTTTTCATTGCTACGATTTCCATTGCTACAAATCTACAGAAACAAAACCTGGTTCGAAACATGTATTCCCACATGCTAAGCCGAGGAAAGCGTATTTTTAATATTAAATAACTGAGCTACTCTCTACTTATGCGATCGCACCGTGGTTAAGTAAACAAGAAATGAGAAAAAACATTAAAAACCATGAACAAATCGTTACCTAGCGTCCTGATACCGACCAGTTACCAGCAAGAGACCTCTCAATGAAACGAACGTGTCTCGGCCCCAGCTCCTCCACAGACCAACAGAGAAATTAGTCAGGCCAGCGGCAATCGTAAGGAGAGGGGAGTCTTTGGCTGATTTAGCGTCTAGAGATGCAAGGTGAGAAGATAGCCCAGGAAGTTGGGCGGAGATGGTTGATCCAACCAGTTGTACAGATCCCATGGCCAAAGCTTTTAAAAATCCAGAGCCATTTTCGATAAAACTAAAAAAAGTTAGTGTATAGCTTAATATATGAAAACGAGCGATAAACTATTTTTTAAATTTTAACGTTTGTAAAAATGTTCACCACACGAATAAAATATTATTGCTTCGTCTTGGATCAAAAAGTGAGCAGCAAAAATAGGCAATCCGTATAATAATTGACATTAAATCTAAAACATAAATATCGGTCGCGTTATATGCTAAAATAGCCAACATATATGTGAACTGACCTGTTCATTTGTTCCAAAACCATTTCAAGAAGACGAAAGTACACTGCCGTAATAAACACATCAAAATAGCCAGGAATCATGTATCGGGGAAGTTTGGAAATGTGAGCAACAACGGAATGAAGCCAGGATGCCAACTGTAAGAAAAAAGTAGCAATAAAATGATGTTACTCCAATGACATCATGCCATGTAATATAGAATCATGCCATATAAAATTAATACAGACACCTCTCTAATACGGACACCTCTCTATTACAGACATTTTCCTAATATGAATACCTCTCTAATACAGATACAGTACCTCTAACACAGAAAAATCTCTAATGCAGACACCTCTCTAATATGGACACCTCTCTAATATGAACACCTCTCTAATACGGACACCTCTATTACGGACACCTTTCTAATATGGCTATCTTTAAAACGGGGAATGGGAACGGGGAATGGGAAATGGGAACGGGAATGGGGAACGGGGAATGGGAACAGGGAATTGGAATCAGCGGGTGTCAAACGGGGAATCGGGGGGAGGGGTGACAACAGGGAAACAGTCGAAATATGTATTTAGGCAAGGTTCGAGCGAACAAATCGCTGGGATGTCGTCCGCTCAGAATGCCATTCAAAGCTTAAGTTCAAATATTATGCTATAGAGAAAAACAGAATATTATAAGTAATACAATGGTTTTTAAGAATATAGTGATTAAATCTCCCGCAAACCGAGGAATGTTTGTGAAAGTCCCGAGGGAAAGCATGAGGGCGAAGCCCGAAGGCGTCCCGAGGGACTTTCACAAACATTCCGCGGTTTGCGGGAGATTTGATCACTATATTCTTAAAAACCATTGTATTAGTTTGTAATACCATGATGACCGAGGTGAAACTAGTGTTTTCATTGTACAAAACTAATTGATAGTAGGAGTATTGTGTAATACAATGCATGATCAGTGATGTATTCAACAATTTTCCATTGTAGGAAATTAATATAATTGTGTGAAATGTTTAGTGAAAAGTGAATATTAATAAGTCGAGTAATTAACACTTTATCTTACTGTCATTAACATTGTAGTGTAATTATGTTGTTTGTTGTGTAAAACGTATTAACAAAACTCTTTGTCGTGTCTTTGAATTTTGGCTCATGAATTTTAATCAGGGAGAAATTAGAAATCTGCCCGGCTTTGCCGGGAGATTTAGAGATCTCCCCGCTAAAGCCGGGAATATCGTGATTAAACCACCCGTATTATATCAGTAATTTCCGGTTTCACTATTTAGCGCATGGTTTAAAGAGTGAGTGTCAGGGTAGTGCTTTGCGCGCTTGTGTTTTTGTTTTCATACGAATTGATTGCAGTGCATCGCATCGTTAGAACTATAATTTGCATGTGAACTCTAGATTTATTTGGAAATGTTGAAATTGGAGTCCGATCCTGACTTCGGGGCGTTATGAAGTTAATGTTCAAGACGATTTGAACAGTTGCGGTTCGCTTGTTTGTCGGAACCACTGCGGGTCGCGCGCAACGCCGTTTCTGACGAACAAGCTGGCCCGGCTGACTTTAGTTCCTGAATCTTTGCAAATTCAAATAAACAAAACATCAGAAGAAACAAAATATATTTATTTTCTAGTCACTCAGCAAACACTTCCATTCGCAAACTTATTCGCGCTGTTTCAGCAGCATATTAACCCGGCCTTCCACGCTTCGGAGGCGAAGCGCTCGTAGCAGCTTCTATGTATCGAAAAGATTACTATAGTAAATGATCAATTTTACGAAAAATATCACAATAATTGATCACTCAGGTATATTTACTTCTTAGAAAACTTGAAAATGGATAATTTATAAGAAGGATTGATCAAATATCGACGGATTCGTTTGTGAACTGAAATAGGCGTCCCATAAAATGGCCGCCATGAAGAAAACAAGCGCGCAAAGCACTACCCTGACACTCACTCTTTAACAGAGTTTAACCATGAAACCAAATTTCTACACTACATATACAACGACAATCCAGGCTTGCCTGGGAAACAATAAATGAGGTTTCAGGACGGAAAAGCAGTCCCAAAGGGCGATTAAAAGGTGATTCTCCTGAAGATCGTGTAAAAACATGGAAAGATAATTTCTGTAATTTGCTTGGACAATCACCAAACATCGAGGATAGTCATACGAGAATAATAAATGACAAGACATTAACAATACAAACATGACATACTTTACAACTGCAGAACTCCAGAGGTGTATTAACAGCATGTCCAATAATAAAGCTCCCGGGTTAGATGAAATCCCTGCCGAGGTATGGAAAACAGGGGCATTGAACAGGCCGTTACTTGATGTGTGCAACCTAATGTTGAAAGGGGATAAACCATCAATTTGGACCAAGAGTTAATTAATAACACTCCCAAAGAAAGGAGACCTCGGTGTACCAGAGAATTACCGTGGAATCAGTCTCACTGTTATTACTGCCAAAATATACAACAAAATGCTCCTGCTTAGAATACGTCATCACATCGAGCCAATCCTGCGTAAGAACCAAAATCGATTTAGACCTACTAGATCCTGTCAGCGCCATTCTTGCCAACCTTGTTATGGAACATATTGAGGAAATAGCCAAATAGGATCCGACACTCCCGCCGAAGTGGTGGTACAGATACGTTGATGACATCATCGTTTGTCTAGATCGCGATCATCTAATCGAGTTCCACAGTCATCTCAACTCTATAAATCAATACATCCAATTTACTATTGAAGAGGAGCACAATGGTTCAAACTCGTTCCTCGACACACGAATCAATAGAAGCAAAAACAGCTGTTTGGATATAAGTGTATACAGAAAGGCCACGCACACTGACAAATATGTGCAATTTAACTCGCACCACCCTATCCAGCACAAGCGATCTGTGGCAAGAACCCTCCTAGACCGAGCAACAAACATCCCCTCGACCGAAGCCAACAAGAGAACAGAAAGAAATTGTCATCAACACCCTTAAAAACAACGGCTACCCTGAACAATTTATAATAAATTTCCTCTAGAAAGAAACCACCAACCGATGTCCCGCAATGTGAACAGCAAGGCCTAGTTGTCCTACCATATGTCCAATGTGTTTCCGATCGAAAGGATTGCTAGAGCGCTGCAGAAACAGAACATCAAAGTTGCGCACAAGCCCATCAAAACCATCGGGTCGATGTTCAAAAAACCAAAAGATAAACTTGAGAAAGACTCATCGACCGCCGTTATTTACAAAATAAATTGTAAGAACTGCGAGAAGGTTTACATTGGCCAAACAAATCGTGCCTTGAAAACACTGAAGAACAAAAGAACACAAAAGAGCTGTTTTTCTCGAAGAAAAGAATTCCTTTTGGCTCTACACCAAACGCAAATCAAGCACAACTTCGATTTAGACAATGTGCATATAATTGACCAATGTCAACAATGGTCTGGTCGTTTGTTTTTAGAGGCCTGTAAATTCCATCCGTGACAATAACTCAATTAACGAACATGTACACGTGCTAAACATTTATCATAACATCTTAACCAATCAAACGTAGCATTTTAGTAGT